>VSWD01000013.1:51908488-52508488 GCA_033119305.1 Pinctada imbricata | reverse complement strand
GTGTTTTGGGGTAAAAAAGTAGAATTTGTGCAAAAATTAATAGGAATTTGAGGAAATTTTATTTCAATTTTTGCTTCTCAGTTCCACAATATTGCATATGATCGTTCAATGATGATTAAAAATAAAACATCTTGAAAGTCTCCTCTTTCAAATGACATTTATTTTAAATATTGTAAAAATCAACATTTATCACCGTGTAGAACTTCGCACTTCATACTTCGAACTTCGCACTTTAATTATGATAGAAGGTTTTATAAGTCGGTTACCAGAAGAACAGGAAGTCCAATATACTAATTCCATTGAGTATACTAATCAGAATGTAGATGACTCCACTGATAAATTTATACGTGAACGGCAGCTACGCCGATGATTCTTCAATGTTCAAAGTGCGAAGTACGAATTTCGAAGTGCCAAGTCCGTCACGGTGAAAAAAAAGTCTATTAGGAATAATGTAAACTTCTTTTGTTCTATTTAAAATTCAGGGGATCTAATTGACAAAATTAAATCTCGAAATTTTCAAGTTTCTTCATACCACTTTTCTAATATGTACACCACGCTTCCTCACGACAAAATTATTCATCGATTTCCAAACTCATTAAATGGTGCCTTAATCGAGAGGAGAAAACTTCTCACAAAATCTTACATAAATGTTGTCCAGGATAAAGGACATGGCAAGACACAGGTCACTAAATCCAATGATTTGTATGATTTGTGTTCTGTAGCGGTAAAGAAACCCATTTGGTTCAGACGTACAAATATATTTTTATATCAATTTACATAACCGTCTGTGTGTTTCTTGGGTCTCTGTGTCATGCTCTCTGTTTTTATGTTCATCTTACAGTGAGGAGTTTGTTTTACACCACACTTTTGCCTTCCTCGCGACCTCTGGGTATTCGGAAATATGGGAGGGTTGTGCGCACGTAATCCGGATATCCACATCGTCTGCTACTTGCATGACAGATGACCGTCCTAAGTCGGCATCGGTTGCCCATTGGTTTCGTTGGTTGATGTGTGGTCTTTTGTGTTATGTTTCTTTGATGTGATTTTGTGATCCCGGGCACCTGCTCCCACCTCTAGCTTGATAGGGGTCCATCGATGCTCAATTTGGTACTCTGTTGTGAGTTCCGTTGAGATTATCGTCAGGGTCTTCTTTAACTCATTGGTGTTCCTTTTGCGTCTCTTTCTTTGTGTGTCTGTTCTGTGTTTTTGTATTGGATGTTTTGGAGTTTTCCTGTGGGTGCTGCAGTCGAATGTTGTTGTCGAACCCCTCCTTTCTTTCAAGTTGTTTTTGTGCACCTGATCGTAAACCCGTCGATATTGTACATTCTTAATTCTTTTTTTTAAATCAATCAACTGAGATCAAACGGTACAAACATTTTGTAAAACCTCACATAGAGTTATTGTCGTAATTCATAAGTTATCATTCCTCGAACAGAATGTCCCCAATCGGCTTCCGTGGGGATATCTACTTCACAACTTACGAAAATTAAGAGTTAAGACTAATGATTAAGACCACCTTTGTAAATCGGTATAATAAAAGTCGTAAGCTATGAAAATTCACGGCTTTACGGATTTCGGATTTATGACCCCTTTGTGAATTTCCCAACTGTCTTAAGCACTTGAATTAATTCAGTCCCTAGAATAAGGAGAACTTCTCCATTACCTGTCATATTCTGCAATATTTGAAAGAAATAAATGTCGTACAATGAAAGAAAAAATAATTGTAAAAATGTTCTGGAGAAATTCTCATAAAAACTCTCAAAAATCAAATACCATTGTTATAGCCACTTGCATGATACATATTGGATATTTTTGAAAAGTAATTCGTGCGTATTATGCTTTCTTACGATTATGAAATAGTATACCCAGCAAACATTATTAGTTATCAGGTTTGTTACTGACCGTCTACAGAGATTTGGCGGGTTTTCAAGCCCATAGTCTAAGTCTAGGTGAAGCCATGGCAAAGAGAACTCACATTGACCTAAAACCTTATTTTTGCAATCAGGGCATAATATATGTGCATGTCTGGTCCATGCTGCAAATTTATCTGACGTTTAACATATTCCCAATATGCAGAAAAGCATGAAAATCCATGACATGCCATGGCAACAGAATTTTGGGGATAACAGAGAATGAGTCTTAAGTTTTTGTCACAACAAAAGGCATACATCGTTAAAAATTATATGTTTTGTGACAGGTATGTACATTTCTGTACGAACGTTGTCATTGTAATATTTTTATGTATATAAATGCCTGATATATACAATTTTTATCAGACAGTCCAAGTTCGCTGCAGTTAAGCTTAAATCATTGATATGATTAAAACTCAGTACGATCTGCAGTAATTGCAATGAGTAAGAATTAGTCCAAAAAGTTTGTTCAAAACCGTCCAGAAAAGGCAATTTTGAAATGGGCAAATTTTCTTCATTTTCAAACTTGTACGAGACACAGTGTGAGAAGGAGCTTAAAAAGAAAAGAAAAGATAAGTTCAGAAAATCACGCATATGTTCCTCTATTTTCAACGAATCGAATACATGAAGTTATCTCTTTCCGTCGAAAAACGATGAATGAAAATGCTTTGTTTAATGGAAACTTTATTTGATCACGACAACAATACATAAATTAAGTTCCTTTCGTTCCTAGTCTATCATCATGATCATTTACACCTTGTTTAACAACAATTTTTCAAAATCCGAGACATGACGTGGCCTGCACGGCTGGATCAGCCAGGTAGACATAGAATCAACTGACACTTTTTATACAGAACAGATTTTTATTTTACCGTACAATATTTAATGTGGTTTCAGTTATGTATATTTCTAGTCCACGGTACAACTCAACAGTATGTACATATCATGTTTACTCCCAACGAGATATAGCTTGTTGTTCCAATAAGTTTTGTACATTTAAGAAGCCTAACACCTATCTTTGAAATACATTTCATTCTATGACAAGTTCCAAGTTTGTTGAATTGTTCTTCTGCCAGAATTTTACGATAAATATGGTCCTAAAAAGTTTCTTATCTAATAACGCAAAGTAAATGAAGTAATAAATCCATGTAATGGTTCTTTGACTAATTTCTTTACAGATAATAACGATTGCCTGACTTCCGTCGATGTCTGACTTATTTCTTGTACGCTTGTATAAATTCACCATGCTAATTGGAGTTTACTCAGTTATACACTTATCAATACGATCTAGGGTTTTGCATACACGCTTTAGTTCTCTTATTTTATTGCCTTCATCCTATTCGCTCGTCCAATATCAGGCACGAAAACTGAATCTTGACACGAGCAATTTCATGAAACAGTAGATTCAGTGTCCTGAAAATTATTCTGTCATGCAAACTGACAGTGAAGTCAGTTGGAGAGAGCAAAAGTTGACACGAACACTACTGGAAGAATCCCAGAATTGTAATCCAATCTGAGGATATTATGGCTATCCAAGCATAGTATGCACTGATAGGATTGTAAAATCTTACTGGTGTTTGTTATTAAATTTCGTCCTCCGAATTCTTTTTAACAGATTGAAAAATATAGAACGTGTTATTTTTAATAAGAAATTCAATAGCAAAATAGATTTTGTGAAAAAAAAAATGGTGGAACTGGACGATGTCAAAATGTTAAGCAGCATGTTTAGCTTATCTTACTCATATCTACATGTAAAACCAGTTTTCCAATAATTACTCGTAAATCCCTTGACGTTCTCTCACGGACTTGGTGAAAGTAGCGTCACCAACCATACTAACAAAAGTTATTGATAGTGTCCCCTTGTAAACACACTTGTCTTCCACTCCCTTGATATTACTAATTACCATCTCATTATGGTTGCATCATTAATCATCGGAAAGCTGTGGATTGAAGCTCTTATCGATCCCTCTGTCATCTATTCATAGTATACCCCCATATTCTTCTCTCTAAGAATCAATAGTCCTCCCCATAAATCGCCACTGACAATGTCTAACAACGCTAGACCATTTACATGACACCGAAAGGACCATGATGAATAAGAAGTTCTCTCGTGGAGAAGATACAGTGATCATATCATGTAACTTAAAGATGCCTTTAGTCAACTCCTAATGGTATATTTTGTAATTAATTACTTCACGAAACTCGAGTTGGAGCTTTTTGGTGATACTTTTTCTTGATGTATTATTGTTTTTTTTTTTCATCGTTGCGTATTGAACCAGATGCTAAAAGAGATAACAATAAATACCAGCGTTCACATGTATGGAATTTTTTATTAGCTATAGTTATACATGCAGGCCAAAAAAGTATACAAATATGTTCAATGTGCGAATTAAGTGAATAGACATTAAGGTGCGTCATTGGTCACGATTATGGACTATTCTTGCGCATCTCCTGTTTTAGCACTCATTGAGCTTGATTTTTATAGATATTTCAATTTATTATGGCCAATGTATCATTTCTTACTCTTTTTAAGACTTTCATAAGACACATTAAAGCGGCCAAGTTTGAAAATTTGATCTTAATGCTTCGCGGTAATTTCTGTAAAAATTGACGTGGAGGTACTTTTTTTAACTGTTCGGATATCTTTTACGTTAGTAATTACCCATGAATTTTGTTTTACGTATGGAACATTATTGATTTAAGCTTTTTTATAAGGTATGGCTGATGAATACCGACAAATTATAAACTGTTTAAATTCAACCCAAAATAAGGCAAATTTTCAGCTCTGACACTTTTTTCAAGAAAACCACAAAATGGCACTACTTGTGAGCGTCTGATCTCTCTTATTTGAACACGGACATATACTTTTTCTTCAATATTATGAAAAGTCTTCCCTAGGAGCACGTTTTACTGTGTGTTTGAAAAATCGTTGAAATTCGGTGTCTCTGAAATTGTGACCTTAACTTGGATGATTTTCGTTATTTTTGGGTAAAATCTAGAACATTTTAGATTATCGGTGAAGTTGGTACATAAGGTAGCACTTTATCAAAGGAGCTGTTAAGATAAGGCGTAAAATCAGCCCTGAAAAGTGGAATTTTGAAAATTAAAATTTCAAGAACCTTTTTTGGTAAAATGTATACTTATACGGCATCCCATCAGAATATGAAGTTATTTTTTATCTGTTTTGCATAATATTGCTAATTTTTAGGTCAAAACTTATCTTTTTCCCATAGAAATCAATAGAAAACGGAAAAGTTTTATTGAACATTGTTCCCCCCGGATATACAGAAAGCCACTTTTACTGGAGATGTATATCCATGATACAATTTTTTTGGCAAAGTGGGGTTCTGTATCTCCGGGGGGAACACTACCCCAGAGACGAAAAACTAAATATGGAAAGGGGGGTGCATTTTATAAGAATCGATCTTATTGACCATTAAATATAGCACATTTGACTATTTTTCCTCTTTAATCAATCAAACATTGTGTACTCGATATGATTGAATGAAAGATACAAGAATTAGAAACGAAATAAGCAAGAGTGATGTTCATTTCTCCGTCAATGTGTATTTCGCGCTAAAAGGCTTACATTGTAGCCATTGAATGAAGAATAAGACCGTATTTTAAGTTCCGGATTTCATTATTTACCGATTAAAAGAGGTAGAACGTTCGAAATCTATTTCTGATACACAATTTAGACATATTTGATGTCTTTTAGCTTATATTTATCCATTTTAGATAAAATATTCCAAAATGTATACGTTTTTTGTCGATATAATCGGAATTTCTATCCGAGCACCCCTACCTCTTTCGACCTTAATTTTACAACCTTAAGAGTTCCTTAACATGATGTAAAACATGTAAAAGGTCTGAAAATACATTATATTTCAATAATGATTCATGTTTTTCTGTGTACGATTCGCCATACGGAAGAAATAAGTCACGGGATTCAGGGCTAAATACGGCCCTTATCTTAACAGCTCCTTCTACTGTTATACAAAGTTTCAAACTTGTTTTATTGTATAATCACGAAGAAAAGAAAAATAAAAATCAAATGAGTGCATTTCAACACTTTTTGTATTTTCTTTTCAAATGTGCTATTTTTAGCAACAAATTTCCGGCATTTTTTACCCAGTTTTCAAGTAAGCATAAATCTTGATTTTCATCACGGACCTTTTAATTTTCCTTCATAAAATGATTAAGTGACATGAATACTATATTTTCATATGGTTATCATACAATCGTTGAAATTCCTTTATTCAGAAATGACATGCCTTAAAGAGAAATCTTCATGTGGAAAGAACCGTGTATTTAGATATGAAAAGAACGGGGAAAGTTTTATCTAAGTACAATAAATGAAGAAAACATCATTAAATTCAATTATTCATTATATTTTTCTTAAAGTTACTTTTGGTCTCGTAAACATCAAACCGTGAATGAATTATTTTGCTTAGAAACTAGCTGGTTTTATCAGTCACGTATGCCCCCGCTTCCGAAATACGATAAGTTATTGCTTTTAAAATTGGTACCCTAATGTAACGTAGTTTTCTCCGAAGAAGAACGGACGCAAACGAGTGTAAGCACTAATTTGCATATGGCTAGTACTGTAGCATACAAAAAAAACCATGGCGGACGGATATTACATTGGACGAAAAGAAATCGGCAATCGGTATTATCAGAACTTGATCTGAAAAGTAAAATGTAATGAACAATAGAAAGAAAGAATTAGTATTAGATGGGCATTGGGCAGATGGAGACCCTGAAGGACGATTGCGACATCGAAACTGAAGTCGTACGAGAAATTAGCCAAAAAGGATTTATAGTTTACACGAACATGAGTTCTCGTTGTTATATTTATAAGATGTATAGATACAAGATTTATGTGTATATATATATTCACAACATTTTGATACGTATACATATATTCACAGTTTATATCAAATTTATAAAGACCATAAAAATCATGACTAGATAAAGGCAAATCTGGAAACAAACGCTCATGTGTAGCAGACTACACCTGCTTTCCCTTCAAGCGTCATACACGTTGTAAGTCATTTGAAAGTGTTCGATTTTCCATGTTTAAGGAGACTCAATATCTACATATGAGATCAACGTTTTGGTGTTGGTGCTGCAAAAGGGTCTTGTTGGAGACCCCCTCCCTCCTTTTATCTACAATTTAGTAAGATATTAGTTCAACCTCAAGTAAGTTATTTTTTTTTTTCTATCTTGAAAATTTTGAAAAGTAAGTGAATAAGCGAAAGTATACACTTCGTTTACAACATGTTTCATAGTAATCCAACGAGGTAAAGTTCATTCATGCGATTCATGATCGCCGTAGCGTGCTCACTCTGACCTGAATATGGGACATATTTCTACATACTGTATATGCAAATATCGATTTCCGAAGTTTATCGAAATCGTACTCGAGAATAAAAACATATGTAAAAAACTTTGAGAGATTAATTATACAAGTAATATATATAGATGTTCAAATGGTAGTATTCAAAACCCATTTACGGTAAAACAATATTATCGACAGATAAATCCCTGCGAAACCATTTGGAACTTTAAATGAACTCCTTGTTTACTTTCTCCCTGTCTAACATATCATACTGAAGGCAAAGCGGCAACATTCTACAAAGGGGCATAATTTAAGCAGTTGCAAGAGAAAAGTGATTGCTCTCCATATCGATGCAAAAGTTCATATCTCCGAACCATTTATTACATGATTTATCGTACCCCTGTGACCAATATTTGTATAAGCTACATCTTTAGCTTGGAACTTATTACATTCTTCAGAGGAAAACTCCATTAAATGATTACCATCATCTCTGTCTTCATTGCGCTTTATGTCTCCCAGTTTGGCTCTCGTCGGTCAGGCTCTCAATAAACACTGATGATATTGTTGGAGAACTTTAGATCTAGTCTAGTAATAAATGTTTGATATATTTAGCAGTAGAAAATTATATGTTAATGATCGAACGCAAACAAAGCCTCTTTCTCGTAATAGGTTAAATATTCCCATGGAACCATACGTTAGATCTTAATTAATAGGAACAAATTCATATCTCGCTTCATTGAAAAATAAGACCAGCCATTTCTTCAGAAAAAAAACTTTTTTTTCTGACTCAATGAAACATGTGCTCAAAGATGAGCACACATACACGGATAAGATATATACTTATTTTTAAGTTTTGGGTTATAAAATATATAATATATTTTTATTCATATAGATTTATAAAACATTTTACATTATATATTTACAAAATAAACTGATGAAAAATATAGATATGAAATAAGAATAAAAGTACAAAATATATTTATAAAAAAAATATTGAAATATGTTTATGAAATATTTAAAGTTATTTCTTTAGGGGAAAAAACTTTTTTCTGAGTAAAGGAAACATTTGCTCAAAGACATATTAGATATATATTTCAAAGTTTCCTTTTACCATATGGGATTTTATAGAATCAATGAAAAACGTTAATCATTTTTACAATCCCAAGTAGAAGAATAATCCGTTTCTGTGTTTGATCTAATAACAACTTCTAGGATAAATATTAATCCGCCAACAAATATAGTGTGTGAATTGGCAAACAAACTGACAGGCTTGTCAATAGCACTCAATGAATCTGATATCACTTCAACTTAAGGCGAGAAAATCAAGTTCTAAAGCAATGAATTATGCAAATCTTTTGGATAGAAAGTCATGAGCACTTTGAAATGGCAGCAAAAATCGTTAGAGAGTTTTCAGAGCCCACTGTTCAATGACTCATCTAACCATCTCCGATGGCAGAGACAAACTGAAAGTGTTGTACAGATTCGGCAGATATTTGACTGTGTTTGATACAGCATGTTTTGTCGTTCTGCACAAATAGAAGCAAGAGACAAAATGTGTTGATTTTTGCGACAGAATTTTGTAGTAAGTGTATATTTCATTGCGGTATCCGAAGATGTGTGAAGAATTTATGACTTGTTTGTCGCCGTTATTGACAACATTATTTCGTTCCGTTACTGTGCTTTATTGTAGCACACCTAGTACCTTGTTCTAATACCACTAATATAATCTTAAGAACTACATGAATTTTGATATTTTCAGACTCCATTGCTATTAATAGCTATTCTCTGTAAGAATTTGCACTTTTATGAAGTACGCAAGGCACGACATGTCTCATATTTTGATCAAATTTATACATAAGCTTGGGTCTGACCCAAAAGTAAAAAAAATGATAAAAATTTTCTTAATATCACAACCGGTTGCCATGGAAACGGACTTTGAATATTGAAAAAAAAAAATGCATTTTGGGGCGTTTTTTAATTCGCATACATAATTTATGCAGCATAATCTAAAACAAACACTCATGAATTATCAGTAACCTATCATTGCTTTTTCAAGTTAAGTAAAAATAATGTAGACCATAGTTACCGTTGCCAAGGCAAGTTATGTGCATAGCAACAAGTGGGTTTATCTTGAATTTGCTCATTCTATAAAATAAATTCCATTTTCTTATCATATACCCATCAAGAGAGAAGGACATCGGAAAATACTAACAGCATTTTGAAATCAAGATATTTAAATTAGCTGATTATGTTGTCATGGTAACCAACCTTTTTTTTACAATATCAGACACTACAATTGAGCTTATGTAAAATTTTAGGTCCTCATCTTTAGGATTCTTAGAAACTCTTCCATAAATATCGTATATAAACCAAATTATAGAGCTTCAAAGTAGCTCAATTTTGCCATTTTCTTAACTTTAAAGGCCGTTGCCATGGTAACCAGACGACATAGAAATAAAATTTTTGTCTAATTTACCTTTTTTGTCCCTACTTATGTGTGAAATTTCATGAAAATCGGAGACCATGCGTGCCGAAATTGTTTAAATGGTTACAGAAAATTGCTATTAATATCATTATCCAGATCTTTATGTTATTCAAATCAGAATACTGTTCGTTAAAAGTTAACACCAAATCTCGGTAAGCTCCAAAATGTTTTTTCATAAAATTTAATGCATGGGTAGGGATAAAAGCAAGACATAAAGATTCATCAACATATCGTTGCCATGTGACTTGGTTGTCATGGTAACAAGCTCACAAGATACTAGAATATGAAAATGAAACAATTTTAAAGCCTTCCTGCGCCTAATAAAAATGGTTTATAATTTCAATCGTTATCAAATTCAAAAACAGAGGCTATAATGAACATAGGCAAATTACATTGTTTAGATTGAGGATCACTGACGAGGGTTAAGTCCCCGAAACGTGCATATCTGGTTCATGCTGTAAATTAATCAGTTCTTAAATGATTAAATGATGCTATCGAATTTGAAGACGTTTAACGCTTGTACTACTTGGTGAGTGTCACTACTGGTTGACCAGGAGTCCCCGAGGGCACATGTAGCCACTAGCTCGATCAACTTCAGTTGATCGTCTGTCTCTTCAACGCATTCGAAAATTTCTGTTACCAAATTTCTTGAAATTTCTAAAACGTGGGTCCTATAGCATCATATCCCACCCATCTTGCTACACCTTTCGGTATATTTTTGAACATAGTAATTTTCACACTCTTTGGCCATATTACATTGTTTAGATTGAGGATTACTGACGAGGGGTAAGTACCCGAAACGTGCATGTCTGGTCCATGCTGTAAATTTATCTGTTGCTATCGAAGAGTTTAGCATTTGTACTACTTGGTGAGTGTCACTGCTGGTGGACCAGGAGTCCCCGAGGGCATATGTAGCTAAGTTCTTCAACGCATTCGAAAATTTCTGTTACCAAATTTTTTGAAATTTCTAAAACGTGTGCCCTATAGCATCATATCCCACCTATCCTGCTACATGTTTTGGTACATACATTTTTGAACATAATATTTTTCACACTCTTTTGCCATATAACATTGATAAGATTGAGGATCACTGAGAAGGTTAAAGTACCCGAAACGTGCATGTCTGGCCCATTCTGTAAATGTGTCTGTTCTTAAAAGATGCTATCGAATTTGAAGACGTTTAATTTCCATATGTCAATTAAGAACAGAAGTATATTTGCAGCATGGACCAGACATGCACGTTTCGGGCACAGGCACCAGATTCCTTGAAAGAAATTAAAACTCGATCTCCAAGGCCCGTTTCTCTTCACGTTACTCTCTCTTTAAGGCACGACAGCTTCGCTTCCGTGTTTAAACACCGTTGCTCCTCTTTACCCCCTCAATATCGTAAGTTTCAAAATGATTTCTGCATTAACTGCATATTAGTATTTTCTACAGATATTTTTCTTCACGATCGTAAACTACTTATCATTCATAATTAGTGCATTTAGCCACAATTAATCCAAATACCCAAAAAGGAGTAGAAACCTACACTTTACGCTATTCTTAGCACGTGCGATACTGTTAGTATGTCATCCTTGCCGCTAACGCTAACTGTGTAGCATCACGTGACTTAAGTTGGTGAAACCACCAACATAAAATGGAGACATATCACTCGTTTTGAGGAAATAAAACATGATTATTTTTCATAGCCGATGTAGTCCTTGTGAAAAATGATATTTTATGATTCTTTATTTGTCAATCAAGGAATTATTGTAGTTTTTACAAACATTCTGACAAAGGGAACGTCGTGGTCGAAATATGTTTAACACAATGTTGTGGTGATTTCCACGCAAATATCTACAGCTTTTGTCACAATGTTTGTAATAACAACGGCGTTTTACTTACTTACGAGTCCATGATTGTAAAAGTATCAGTTTAGACAAGGATATAGGCTATGAAAAGATAGAATTTAATCGAAGAAATTATTGCAGTTCCTGTTTTCTTTTCTCCAACTGAGCGTTTTATTTATTCGTGGTTTCACCAACTTTAGTCTCGAGATGCTACACAGTACGTGTAACGGTTAAGTGTAGATTTCGACACGATTTAAAACATGGAAGCTGTCGTGACTTTATAGAGAAAGGTAAAGAGAAGAGAAACGGGCGTTTAAGATAGGGTTTTCATTTTTTCTTTCTAGGAATCTGGTGCCTGTGGTTTCGGGTACTTATAACACATTTACGCTGAAATAAATCAATTTATTTAAGATTAATAACAATGAAGTTCTAAACAGTGAAAACAAATGCTTGATTGACCTGAGTGATAGTACATGTATTAATCCCTGAATTCATATCAATACATGAGTCATGTATATAGTGACTAATAATTTGGTTTTCTATCTTATCAGAGTAGCTTAGAATTCCCATTTCTAAGTAAAATGTTGTAAATTTCCCCTCTCTGGGGTGCGTGTCCTTTACTAATTTTCAACATGTAGTAAAGGACATACGGATACCAATCCCCAAGATAGAGAGAATGCCATGGTTTCAAGACTATTTATGGGGTTTGAAAAATAGTTTTAAATGGTATAATCTGGAGCTTATTTTCATCGGTATGCATTTCATTGATACCCATTTGTTAGTATGGCCTAACGTTTAATTAACGATAATAATTACTAGACTTAAGATACATAGTTATTTTTTTTTTGGGGGGGGGGGGCTGCCTTCGCCCCCTCCCTCTTAAATCCGCCACTGCTTATTACTAATTTAACATTTATTCAAAACAAAATTCTAACGCATTATCAAACGTTATATAATGTATATCTTCCAATATCAATCGATGACATCTAGGCGTCTGTGTCAAAATGTAGTTCACCCACTTCTACACTTCCAAGAAGTGTGACGTAGTGTGTTTGATCACGCGTTACACCAGACAAAGATTATTGTTTAAATGGGACGGATAGTTCTTACGTCGTAACCGTTGCCATGGCAATAAATATTGTTCATTATGGCAAACATTTTAAAATGTTAAATTTCTGTTTTCCCATTGCTTTGAGTTAAATGATAAGAAATTCCATCTAATGATTTGAAAGAACTTAAAATATACACTACAATAAGTAGGTTACCAAGCACCTAAATTTCCATAGCAACCGTTTCCATGGGTTTGAAATATTGATAAATTGGACTTTCTGAGTTTGATCAATCAAAAATCCGCTTTATTGCAAGAATGAGATAACATCTTATTGTCGTATACAATGTAATCTTTCAAAAACTTAAATAAAATAAGTGGGGTTTTATAGCAAAATTTCCATTCAATTGCTTTAATCTGCAATTGCCGAATCCAAGGAAACAAAAAGGCCTATTTTAAGTTTGAATGCAAGATCTGATATACGTTTCCTTAGCAACGGCTTATTTCCTTTAGTATTTCAATCAAAATTTGAGATTACCTTAAAGGCTTATAATTTAATCAATTTTTTCATGTTTTGTCCTTCGATATTGTCAGAAATTAGGTCTGCAATCTGAGGTAAAACGAGTTCTTTTACCTGGATACTCTCCACGTTGCCTTGGCAACCAAGAAAAAATACTTGTCATTGATTGCAATCTGATTAGTTCTAACTTTGAGCTTCCTAAAAGCATTTCCCTTCTCCATTTTTTCACTTAAAAATGACAAATTACTATTTTCAGAAAATGGAATATCGTTTGCTATGGAAACTCTCAATTTTTAATTTTCTTTTCCTTCATGTAATGATTTTATCAGATAAAGTTAGGATCCAACTTTACAGTTCAGTCGTTTATGTGCGTAGAAAATGTCTTATGAAGAATCTGTGTGGCTTTAAAAAAAGCTGAAATTTGCACTTTTTTAGTATTTGTGACCCGTTTCCATGTCAACCAGCATGAATACGAGTGATTTTTAAATCAATTCCAAATAGTTTCGTTATGGCCTTTCATTTGAATAGATATCGTAAGGATCTTTGACCTGGCATTTCCATACCACTATACAAGATTTCTGGTGCTTACAGAAAATTGGTGTTAATTGGAATGATAAGTTAGGCACGTTTATTACCATGATAAATAAAACTTCAATGTATTGACTATAGACCCATCACGGTTAAAAAACAAAATGACAATTGATATTTTCTTAAAAAGTTTCATACGATCAGTTCCGTACATGTAATCTAGGATAATTATGAATTAATTTGACGCTTTTTCAAACATCCCAGTCAGCTGAGTCCACAAAAAAGGAAGTGTTTATCAATTTTTCCTAAGTGTTAGTTCGATAACTATTTTCTGCAGTCGGATTGGTGAGGGATGTTGTACAAGAAGACTCCTAAATTGTGCGTCTTGTAACATTTTTTTTAATTCGCTGTAGTTCGATGATAATTTGCTTCTCTATCTTTACAATGATGCCTGAGGCGTCACATACTCATTTGACTTTTGCCGAAATCCTGTTTATTGATAACAAGACATCACAAACTTACTTTCCATGATGCTTGCAATCTGCAACTGTGGATGTTTTCCATAGCAAACTGTAGTTATACATAGCTATCCATACTCTAAGCAACCGTTCCAAACGCACAAAGACCATTTTTGAACCTCAATATCAAAATGATAAAACGGAGAAATTCATACCAGCGTGTGATTTTGGATTAAATGTAATACATTTTCCCTGGCTTGACGGTGATGTTCCACCATATGGTATTCATATATCTCCAAACTGTCCTATTAGCTAGAGCACGTACTGATCATTTGGATTATTCCGGTAAAAAAACATATTACCAAGAAAATGATGCTAATGAATTTGAAGACGTTAAACAATCTTTTAAAATTTGGATCTATACCTGCAATAACGTATATATTACAAAGCGAATTTTACAACCTAGCCGCCTTAACTGAAGAATTAACAGACAAATATAGAGTATCAGAGAGAGACTGAATTTCAATCGAAATGGATCAGAGTCAACAACCGCCTTATATACCATGAATATAACCCTGATGTCAACCACTTAGTTTCGTTTAATCCTGTATGACTGTTTAGCAACATAATGACTCCAATGACCAGCAGGATACTTTGTATAGTATTTGACTCATTGTACCAGCTGTACCAGCGCATTTTTAAGAGTTGCACAATGGCTGAATATGATAATGGGACTTCCTGACGAGCACTGACCGTTTGTCCTTTATGAACAGTGGTCGGACTCCTTGGGTGATAATATGTACCAACTCTCTTCAGCCGATAGAAAATGGATTGCTTTTTGTAACACTTTATTCTTTGATAAACAGCACATCCTCTTGTTACTTTGACCCATGTGTTCTATTGTCCGTTTGTGTCCTTATCATACAACTTTTGCGTTTCTCGAGACAAATGTTTATATTGTGAGCACATTATACGAATACTGATACTGTCGTAGATGGTGGTCGTCCTAAGTCGGCGCCGGTTGCCTTTTGTACTCGTTGGTTGATGTGTAGTCTTTAATATTACTGTAATAGATTAACCTATATGAATCACTTGGTCTTTTGTGTTTCTCCGCTCATTCGCTTGCTGTCTTATGTTTATCAGTTCCCTTCCAGCCAGCCGACCCTTTGTTTGTCCGTCAGTCTTTCACACTCTAGAAGTTTTTTTTTTCTGTAATTGCAGATATATTGATCTAATGTTTGGTATGTGATTAAGAATTCTTTTTTAGCTTTTGCGCTTCATTGGTGTATATTGGCAGTAGGGGATGGAAGTGCTTTTCATGAATTTTTCCCAATTTCCTTTTGCCAATACACACCGATAAAGCGCAAAGGCTAAAAACCAATCTTTATATTTACATTTTCCAGTTATTTAAGTTGTCCTTTTTTATCCTGTTTCTTTGTATTTGAAATATCACCGCGGAGGTAGAAAGTCACTTGCCGTAACAGCAAACGAACGATCGACGTTTATTGCTAGCTTCGAAGTCGTAACTTCTGTACGGAAACATTGTAGAAAAAATAGAAATTGAATTTTGTTTTTGGTTGTATTTTGAACATTTCAATTAAAATTGAATAAAAAAATGAATAGTGCAAATTCGCGATTTTCGTCCAACATAGTATAAGAACAAGCGAAGGATTAAACTGGATAAATTTCACAGAGATTGGAGGGAAAACATTTGAAAACCTACTTTAACACACTGTCCAACTGTTTAAACCTATGAAACCAATCGGTACCATTATTCAAACTTCTGTAAAATTACCCTGTTTCTTCTGGAAGTAATTTGAATAATGCAAAATTCGAGTACAGCCGAGCGAAAAGATACAAATAATACACGAAATCATGACTTACCTCAACAATTGGCATAAGATTCGCTGATACTTGATATATTTCTGATATGTATAAGAAGCAAAAATGAATTCACTGTTGATAAATGACACAAATGAATCAAATCCTCATCCATAATATTGATCATTGCATCCACAAATGTCTGAATTCGCTCATCCAAACATGGCATTTTTATGCAGACGACAGTGCAAGTCGTCCTTGAACTTTGTCTGGTCTGATCGACTTCCTACGTCACACTTCTTGGAAGTGTACATGTGGGTGACCTAGATTTTGCATGGGGGTAGACGGCGTCGATTGATAATGGAATTTTGAATCTGTGTTAAAGCAATAAATAGAATGGTCATTTTATGAGAAATTAATCCGCGTATGTTCTAATGTCACGTGATAGGCTCTCGCGTTTATCGAAAATTGCAGTGCAGTTGGTTGGAACCTGCATATAAGAGAAACGCAGTAGGAATGTAAATATATACATGTACATCTCATTGTCTTACAAAAAAGTTTGAAGTTCGTTTAATAGCTTTTTTTTCACAAGAGATATGACATTTGGACTCATATTCTTTCGCTGTTTTTGCAAATATTGAACTAATGTTTTGTACGTGAATACACCTCAGTGTCATACAAATTAGTTTTATTGCAATTGACCCGTATTTACAAGACTTTATGAATTCCTATTTAAGTTTTCAATACTTTTTCGCTGACATTGACCTATGAAAGTATTGTTTTGGTATGTGAAAATAACTCAGTATGATACAGATCCATTATATGCAAGTTATATTCAACCGAATGTTGTTGGAGATTCCTTCCTTTTTTAGTATCCTCTGACCAATTATGTCAGTCTCATAGTTATTTGTTTCAAATAATCAATATTTATATATATGTTGTGTTGTTCAAGTAAAAGGGCAGCATATGCGCATTTCAAAAGTTATGTCTGATCAGTGATATTCGAGGTCGACAAAGAGATTATCGTAATAATGAATATATGAAGAGCGAAATGCTCCTCTTTTTGATAACTTCAAATCCCCTAAGTACAGAATTATGTCTTCGAGGAGTTACCCTATAGTTTTAGAAAAACAATATCCAATTTGGTGAGTAAGAATTTACAAGAAAGGATGAAATCTCCAACAAGATACGATTGAGGGTTAAGTACCCGAAACGTGCATGTCTGGTCCATGTTGCCAATTCATCTGTTCTTAAATGATGCTATTCAATTTGAAGACCTTTACATTGCAGCACCAACAGTAACACACCAACCCCCCCCCCCCCTTCAAGTGAAAACACAGAGAAGACAAAACACAGCAAGAGACACAAAAGAGACAAGGATCAACAAAAACGACATCAAACACAAATAACTGCACATAAACAAATCGGTGCCGACTAAGGACGGACATTTCCTACGATAGTAGTAGATGGTGTTACGTGCGCACAATCCTCCGACTTTTCCGGTTACACAAAGGTCTCTAAGAAAGTAAAGTAGTGGAAAATAACCTCCTCACTGTAAGATGACGATACAGACAGCACAACGCAGGGGCCCAAGCAACACAGATGAATGTATAAATTTAAAGAAAAAGGGGTTGGGGGTACGAAATGCAGTCCGTGATATGCGGACTGTAACGAGCTCATGCATGTAATCACCAGAGGAGTCCGACCGACATCAAGTCTAGTGTCATAACAAGCTCATGCGTGTTATTACCAGAGGAGTCCGACCGACATCAAGTTTAGAATCGAAACAATGTGAAACAAGATGGATGATGTAGGTTTCATTATATCTTTAGTTTTCCGGATTTTGTGCTTTTATAGAAGATAATAAAAATAATAATGATTGGTAGATGGATTTTTCTGGGTGTTATACAGATAATTTTTCCAACTTACGCGAGTTATTGTCATGTGATTTCATTAAATTTTCAGTTGTCTGACTTTTGACTAATCTGTTTGCATAGATATGTAACATATATTTGATTGTGAAGTCATGTTAGGTTGTCTCACAGAGTATGAATACAGTTTGATTGAATCATTCTAAGCAGAGTCGCGATACTTAGATTTATGTCAGAAGAAGACTCTAATCGCTCGGCGATCAAAACCTAGTCATCTTTCTTTTTTCTTTTATGTGATAGGTTCTTGTTGCAAGTATTACTCTATACTATGCCTTGTATACAGATGAACTAGAATCAGTGCACCATCCCTCTGATGCTATTTTGAATATAGAGAAAAGGTATGATCTCCAGCATGAGAACCCTGCACCCACCGAGCAAAACAAACCCAAAAGAAAGTGATACGTAAATGACATCAGACAAAACTACAAACGACAAAAAAATGCACGACAATAATCACTAGAACATCATACGAAATGAACAATCGAAACAGACATACAGAAACATCAAACATTAATGAAAACACATAAAAGGAAGGAGACCAATGTGCACCAAGCGCCCAATTTCGACGACCATCTTCTATAAGCAAATGGTGTGGTTATCCGGATTACGTGCGCACAACCCATCCACTTATCCGAATACACAGAGGTCTCCATAGACGCACAATAGTTGTATAAGATAAAACTTACGAAACTTGGGTAATTTTGACCTTGATCAAATGACCATGGGTCAAGGTGAAACCTTTTGGTCATGAGCAAATACATACTAAAACGTGAAAGCAATCCAGTAAGCGGTCCAAGGTATAAAGCCTAGATAGGAATGTGTTGTACAATTTCATTAGAAATGTAGTAAGTGACCTTTGCCTTTGTCACATGACCTTGGGTTAAGATGATGTAAGGCCTTCGGTTCATATGGAACAACATACTTAAACATGAAAGTGATCAGGTTAACGGTTCAAGAGTTATAGCCCAGAGAGGAATGCATGTACAATTTCATTAAAAATGTAATAAGTGACCTTGATCTTTGTCACATGACCTTGGATCCAGGTTATGTGAAACCTTAGGGTCATAAGCAGCATTATGCTAAAATACAAAAGTGATCCGGCAAACAGTTCAGGAGATATAGCCCGAAAAGGAATGTATGTACAATTTCATTAAAATGTACTAAGTGACCTTGACCTTGGTCACATGTCCTTAGGTGAAGGTGATTTGAAACTTTTCGGTCATAAGAAACAACATACTAAAATAGAAATTGATCGGGTAAATGGTTCAAGAGATATAGCCCGGACAGGAATGTATGTATAATTTCATTAAAAATGCACTGAGTGACCTTGACCTTGGTAGCATGTCCTTCGGTCAAGGTGATGTGAAACTTTCGGGTTATAAGGAACAATATACTAAAATATAAAAGTGATCCGGCAAACGGTTCAAGAGATATAGCCCGGACAGGAATGTGTGTACAATTTCATTAAAAATGTACTAAGTGACCTTGACCTTGGGTTAAAATGATGTGAAACCTTCGGGTCATAAGCAACAACATACCAAAATATGAAAGTGGTCCGACAAACGGTTCAAGAGATATAGCCCGGACAGGAATGTATTCATAATTTCATTAAAAATGCACTAATTGACCTTGACCTTGTCACATGACCTTGGGTTAAGATGATGTGAGGCCTTCGGTTCATATGGAACAACATACTTAAACATGAAAGTGATCAGGTTAAAGGTTCAAGAATTATAGCCCAGAAAGGAATGCATGTACAATTTCATTAAAAATGTAATAAGTGACCTTGATCTTTGTCACATGACCTTGGATCAAAGTTATATGAAACCTTAGGGTCATAAGCAGCATTATGCTAAAATACAAAAGTGATCCGGCAAACAGTTCAGGAGATATAGCCCGAAAAGGAATGTATGTACAATTTCATTAAAATGTACTAAGTGACCTTGACCTTGGTCACATGACCTTGGGTGAAGGTGATGTGAAACTTTTAGGTCATAAGGAACAACATACTAAAATAGAAAGTGATTGGGTAAATGGTTCAAGAGATATAGCCCGGACAGGAATGTATGTATGATTTCATTAAAAATGCACTGAGTGACCTTGACCTTGGTAGCATGTCCTTTGGTCAAGGTGATGTGAAACTTTCGGGTTATAAGGAACAATATACTAAAATATAAAAGGGATCCGGCAAACGGTTCAAGAGATATAGCCCGGACAGGAATGTGTGTACAATTTCATTAAAAATGTACTAAGTGACCTTGACCTTGGGTTAAAATGATGTGAAACCTTCGGGTCATAAGCAACAACATACCAAAATATGAAAGTGGTCCGACAAACGGTTCATGAGATATAGCCCAGACAGGAATGTATTCATAATTTCATAAAAAATGCACTAAGTGACATTGACCTTGGTCACATGACCTTGGGTAAAGGTGATGTGAAACCTTCGGGTCGTAAGCAACAACATACTAAAATATGAAAATGATCCGGCAAACGGTTCACGAGGTATAGCCCGAAGAAGAATGTATTCATAATTTCATTAAAAATGCACTAAGTGACAATGATCTTGGTCACATGACCTTGGGCCAAGGTGATGTGAAACCTTCGGTTCATAAGCAACAACATACTAAAATATGAACGATATCCGGCAAGAGGTTTAGCCCAGACACGACGTGTTACAGACGGACAGACGGACGGACAGACGGACGACGAAGGCAAAACAAATTATGTCTCCTCCCGTTGGGGGGTGGGGGACATAATTAAATGATTTGAATTTGTTGATCACATCACCCGAATTCTTTATTGACAAAAATAATTGATGTCGCTATTATTGAATACAGTTTCACAATATTTAGATACATGATCTTTGATTGCTGTTAACGCTGATGTCAAATTCTGAATTTGGATTTTATTTAGATTTTATTTAGATATGCTATTGAATCGACCCAACAGGAAATTTGAAACTGCGCACTCGATGTAAAGTAAATTTAAATTAAAAAAATAAAACCAAAGAGCGCTACTAAAATGAATTTTGGCGGCTTCCGAAAATCACTTTGGCTGGAAGCATCACTGGTGAGGATTGAATATTCGAAACACGTCTCTGGTGCATGATAGTTTGAGATTTTGTTCAAGAAGATATATGGATGGAACATTTACGTATTATTATTGGAAAGATTTCATTCTGCACTGCAAACTGAAAATTGTGATACTCCTAATTAAGTCTTAAATCAAGTAACAATTTGATAGAACAAGTACATGTTTATTTTGTTTCTCAGCCTTGTTTCTCCCCTCCTTTGTTTTGTCATCATGAACATATTGAGAAAACATATAAACAATACAAAATAAAATCAAATTTATGCATGCGCTACTACTTTAAAAATTTCTACATAAGTTTCTAACCTGGAGGGATAACTCTCTCATAAACAATATCAATGAATTTACAAGCATTGGGATGAAGGTAAAAATTTATGGGTATCAAAGAACAAATTGGATAAAATAGCACTAATAGCTACAAGTCATTTTCATCGATTCTCCAATATACCATCTCTTAAAGAATCATTATAATAATTAGGCAGATGTTAGTGCGTGACTTACTGTAAATTTTGTTATTCATATTGAGAGGGATCACTTCACATTATCTGGAATTTTTTTTCACATAGGTTTTCCGTTGAAGAATTTGTCCTCATCTAATTTAACACCTATCTTATTTTATCTTAAATGATAAAATCTAAATTGGTAGAAAAATAGGAACCCCCTGGCGTAAATTCAGTGGTTTGATAAGAAATAAAACTGATAAAAAATTTATGAATTCATTTATGCAAATCGAATTTGGAATTAAATGGTTGATATAAAGCTATCGAAAAGTTATGGTTAGTCTAACGTTTGTGTCATTATGAAGTTATATAACTTTTTAGTGTAAAAAGATATGAAAGGAAATGAAAAATACTTAAACCCCTATCACACTTTTACGTATCGGCCCACGTATCTACGGCGTATCAGGATACGTGGCAGTAAGAAAGGAACGCAGCAGCAACGCAGTAGCAACGCCAGCTTACGTAGCGAGTACTCTTTGAAACGTAGCATGATCTCTTGATACGAAAGAGTGCCGCGTTTTTTTAAGTTCGCACCTAAAATTACGTAGCACATACGTAGCAGCTTCCATACGCCGTGTGTACGTAGCACGAACGCAGTGCAAACGAAAGAAGCGAAGTAGCAACGTAGCAGGAACGTCGCTAATACTCTTACTACGCAGTACGAACGAATCACAAACGCAAGGGATGTCCCTATGGCGTACGTGCTACGTACAAGGCGTTGCTAATTCGTACCCGCGGCGTTCTTTTCTTATCTACTACGTATGGTACAAGTTTTCTTATTTTTCGTTTCTTCGATATACTCCTGCGTATGCATGGCGTACGAACTACGTTCTTTTCGTTCCTGCTACGTAAGAGCTACGTTGGTATTGCGTTGTATGAGTATCTGCTACGTTAAAGGAGTATTGCTCATTCCACCTCGGCGTAAAAGGTGTATTTGCTATGTTTTTATAAACCCATGATAAAAATCTAGAAGGAAAATAAAGTTTTGAACCTATTAAGAATGAATCAAGATTAATTATACCGTATAATTACAAACTTCCACTAGATCAACCAAGCAGCTTTATTTCATACGGCGAACTGAGTCTAAATATAGTATGCGCTAATTTTCGTTTCTCTTGCGTAAAGAATTTTGGCAGAAATACTCCTCTTACGTAGCTGATACGAAAAAGTGTTATAGGGGCTTTATATATGATGCTTTTGTTACATAAATTAATTTATTTGTCAGAGAATTAAGTTTTCTGTGTGAGTCAACAATAAGCATAATGTTGAAATTTCCAAAGTATATTCAATAATGCCACGCCTGACTATATAGTAGTATAAGGTATCATACTCTTACAGTATACCATTGACGGAGTAAGCACGATTAAAGTTTCCTGAGACTAGGCGAAGCCGAGGGAAATAGGTCTGCTCGAGGTGAACCATTATCGTGCTAACTCTCTCATTGGTATACGGTTGTACAATCATTGACTGCTAATGAGGGCAATATATGATTTGTCGGACATTGAGACAAAATATTGCCCGAGGCAGAAGGCCGAGGGCTTTATTTTGTCTGAAGGTCCAACTTTTAATTGGCTTTGTAAAAATGTGTATTCATACTAATATTCTAACAGCATGCCCTGGATTCTCTTTACATAAATTAAAGATGGCTGGAACCCTCGACGAATAAAGTGATGATCCTTGACTTTGACTCAATGAGAAAATATTATCAAACTCGAAGGACAATCGCTCTTAGATATATAATAACAGTATCTTTATAGGAACACTCTCTATGAATTCTGACATCATCGGAATGTATATTTAGTAGATATATAATAACAGTAACTTAATAGGAACACTCTCTATGAATTCTGACAACATCGGAATGTATATTTAGTAGAAAATTAGTGGGAACACTCTCTTTACATCGGAATGCATATTTAGTAGATATATAACAACAGTAACTTAAATGAAACACTCTCTATGAATTCTGACAACATCGGGAGGTATGTATTGTAGAAATTAATGGGAACACTCTCTTTACATCGGAATGCATATTTAGTAGATATATAATAACCGTAACTTTATAGGAACACTTTCTATGAATTCTGACAACATCGGAATGTAATGTATATTTAGTAGATATAAAATAACAGTAACGTAATAGGAACACTCTCTATGAATTCTGACAACATCGGAATGTATATTAGTAGAAATTTAATGGGAACACTCTCTTTGCATCGGAATGCATATCTAGTTGATATATAATCACAGTAACTTAATAGGAACACTCTCTATATAGTCTGACAACATTGGACGGCATATTTAGTAGATATATAATAACAGTAAGTTAATAGGAACACTCTCTATGAATTCTGATAGCATCGGAATCCATATTAAGTAGATATATACCACTTGTTGAGTTTCACTGCTTGTAGACCAGGAGTCCCCGAGGGAAAATGTAGCCAAGTTTGATCAACTTCTGTTGATCGTTTCTTCAACGCATTCGAAATTTTCTGTTATCAAAACTTCTGAAATTTCTCAAACGTGGATCCTGCAAAATCATATCCCACACATGCTGCCTATGTCTTTCGGTACATTTTTGGACATAATAACTTTCACACTCTTTGACCATATTACACCGTTTGGATTGAGGATCACTGACGAGGGTGAAGTACCCGTAACGTGCATGTCTGGTCCATGCTGCCGATTTATCTGTTCTTAAAAGATGCTATTGAATTTGAAGACGTTCACATTAATCAGACCATCAATTGGATGGTTAATCCGTCTAGGTCCCTTTTAGGTAATAATAGTACAGAAAAAAGGTTGTGTAAAAAATCAAATCCAAGTCAACTTTATTTTGTATTCGTAGAGAAGACGGTCTTTGTTATTCAAATCCAAAAAGAACTTGACTTATGTATTAAAGATGTAGAAATCAAATCATTACTTGTGTACATTCATATACGCCAATATGATTTAGATATACGTTATTCGGCCATTACGTAGTTTAGCCTAGAATTTAAGGGACACAGCTAGTATACACATATATATACATACCATCAAAAGTCGGTTATCATTTCGACATCATAATTCTTATTCGTCAACTTAATCGTCGAGTTTGGCTTGTTTTGAAATGAATATTTAAGTTTTAGGAGAGTTTTAATTCCTGATAACTTATCATTTTGTTTCGAATTCCCGTTCGAAGGTGATCATTTCATTAACAAGGAATAGGAATACTGGTGACAGGAACTGAATCAAACATTACACCATCTTTACTGCATCTTTTGCTCAATATTTCTTATTCATTCAATATTTTGTTCTCTTTGAATACCAAATTGGTCATTGAGATCAAATATAAGGTAGCCATCAGTATGTTCAGTAAATTACCGTATACATTCTTCCATCGTAGAATATATTATTTTAGCATCGACCTATAATGACATTAAAGGAACTTCGCTCTTTTATACTGCTTATTGACTGCTAAGAAAATAAAACCATTATGACTAAGTAACTTACCAAGCAGATCGAGTCTTAACCAGCTCAAAGAGTCACGTGAGAAAAGACGTCAGAAATTTGGTAATGGCTGACACCACTCAGAGCTTAGAGTCCTATATGTGCATAATGTTGATTAGTTACAAATCAAAGTCGGCGTCTCAAAGGCATGGGACTACGTACAAGATTGGCGAGGCTCCCAGACGGATCAACAAGTAATATCTATGGTGGGAAAATCGATTCAAAATCACTCTGACAGTACAAGCAGCAAGCAGATATAATAAGGCTTTGTCCAACTTGACAATTCTTTTTAATGGCACTTACAGAAAATATCACTACTTAATACAAAGAGATATTGAAAGAGAAATATTTCAATATTTCTAGGAGCTTTTTCGGTGGAAATAAAGTGAATTAGTAGGTGTAGTATTGCAGATGAAAAGAAATATATTTCGTTAATCAAATTTTATACATACCTTTTCTCTTGAATTTCTCTGTAAATAAAAACACAACGTCCTTCTCATTAGATTCTCTGCGGTAGTATTAAGGTTCATGGTTACACCCTTTCCAAAACACCCCCAAAACAGTATTAAACATCACAGGTTAAGTTTTATTGATTTCATTGGTAGAGAACAATGTAATGTATAGTATTTTAATGAAAAAAGTATATGTCATCGAGCTTCCAATTGATTTATGACCTTCCAAAGAAGTACATGTCTAATTTTTCTTTAATTTTCCCAAAATTTGCATGATATCATCAATAGACCCCTGTTATTTTAAACCTGATGCATGAATGTATATGGTCATTCTTTTAATAGCGAAAAAAGGTCTAAAACAAATAGAAAATAGAAAATACATCAATGCTGGTACGTCAAATTCTATGAAATAGTAAATATTATACCATTTTGGGCTCTATTCTTGACGTCATTATTTTTAGAGTCCAACCAGTAAATGACGGGTTTAAGTACTTTGTTAACATGCCAATGGGCGGGAAAATTGCTATCCTAGTCTTAGTTAACATATCTTTCAACAATGAAAATAAATGTAGCAATCATCGCACAAAATTTTAAGTTTGATACAAAATTATGACCTTACCCCCCTCCAGATTTTGTTACAAAATGCTGGCAAGATATCCCCTCCGTGCTCTATTTGGATTTATATCTCCTGAACCGTTCATCTAAATTACTCCATTTTTCATCCATATATCAATTGGAAATAGAACTGATCAAAATGTGAATTCTATAACCCATTATATCAGTAATATTAACGCCTGCAATAGTTTTAAGCAAATGACGTCACGTGATGCATTTGGCCATTTGAACGTCAAATCAAGTTGATAAAAAAATAAAAACGGTCCAGAATGAAATGGGGCGATGAAAAAAAGATGTTTATCTTATGAATAGAATTATAAATTAATAAAATGTATTCAGACAAAAGAATACGCAAAGAAAATTACTAATACTTGAATGTAAGTGCAATCACACGTTATATATAATATAAGGCTTAGTACATGTATGTTGCTATCCATTGGTTTTGGACGAGGAGAAAAGCCGGGAAGGGCTAAAATCGGCCTTGTGACAGAATATCTTTTTGAAATAGTTTTTTTTAATTCCTAAATTTATGAAAAATCATATTAATTTCCGCATGACATCTGTTTTCCTCTAAGAAAGGGTAAACAATAGCACGAACAACGTCGTTTTGAACCAGGACATCGCCTTATAATTGCTCGGCGTTTTGAAACCTATTTGTCATATACAAGAATCTGTGTTTCAAAACAGAAAACATTTAAAATGATTTTTTAAATATTTTTAACAAAAAAAAAATCCATATAGACAATGTAAAATGCAATTAACTGACTGCAGTAAAACAATGCTGCAACTGAGTTCTATCTTCGATTAATATTATAAACGTTCCATACCCCCCCCCCTCCTTTTTTTACTGGTCTACTTGCACATATTTCATTATAGGCGTTTAATTACAAATTCTTTCCTGACTGCAAAATAATTTTAGTGTACTATGTAAGACGATAAGAACAGTATTCCTTGCATTAACGTATTTATGGAGACCATATAATGTAGGTAAGTCGGCATTCGCATTTTGTCATCAAACATGCTGGGATATTCAGCATTATGGCATCCAAGGTGGGTCAAGGTCATCCTCAAGGTCAGTGTGACTTGTTCCTTGTTCAGGATCAAATATCCTGTAGGTAATCAGTGGCGGATCCAGCGCCCCCTTTGACGGGGGGTCAAGGGGCGAATTTTGCCGATTTTTACTGAAAATGGGCAAAAATATACATGTTTTTGGAGGGTCATTGCCGAGGAGGCGGGCGCCCCCTCCGCACCACCCCCCCCCCTTGAATCCACCACTGGTAATTTTAAAATATGCATGTACTTTCCATTCCTATATTAAACGCATACCGGTAATAATAATTCACTGCCGGGGAGAGGGTTTAGGCAATAATCCTGAAATCGTTTATTTATAACAGGTCCATGAATATTTGCATTGTAAGAAAAGACGTAGCAGTATAATACCCCCGCCCATTTGCCCTTATCGTGATGCTTGCTGTTCTAAATATCACTACTCCTAGATATATAGACATAGAAAAGTCCATTCATTTGTTTTACCCAAATCCCGCATGAAAATGTACAATTTAGTGAGATGTTGCTCATTTAAACCCCACGTTTAAAAAAAAGCATCACACACATTTTAATTAGATTCAATTGCTATTTTAACCCCGGGTATAAATCAAACGGTTGTTTACAAATAAAACAAGCATAAAATTATTCTTTCGTGATTTTCTCGTAGAGATGACGGCGAGCGGCAGAATGTGCTGTAAGCTTTTTCTCTGAATGAACATACCCATCAAAGAATTGTTTTACATCAATTTTTAATCAAGATTCAAAGGAAAACGATAGAAGTCCCAATCTTATCAAAATACAGCAGTTTTATTTAGCACTATCCCTAAAATACTAGTTCATGTTTCAGGACGTAGGTGAGTCAGCGTCAAATAATAAGAGTGCCGATGCAATTTTGGCGCGTTTTTTCGTGACGTCATAGATAACGTGACGTCGATTTTGGCGACGAGAGAGACTCCGAAGTGATTTGTTGTTCGGATGGTGTATCCTTTAACCTTAAGTTAAATCAATATCGAAGAAAAGAGTCTTGTAAAGGAATTTGAGAAATATTGCTCAATTTGTTTGTTTGTTTGTTTCTTTTTCTTTTTTTCTTTTTTGGATAGATTTAACATTCTCAAGGTAGCGATGGTGAAGAGAGATATTCACCTCATAATACATAAAGGATCATGAAGGGAACCAAAAGTCTCTTATGAGAGATTCACGGGCAGGAACACGTTACGTCGCCTTACAGTACCGTTGTCAGAAGTATTTAAAGTTCTGCACTTAAAACCGTCCGTTGACATTATGCAACAGGTGAGGATATGTTGGAAACCATCCGTTGTCATGAAAATTATCGACAAAATTTCAGTAAAATCACAAATAAATTATTAGGTAACCGGTGATTTCTTTTAAAAAAGCCAACGGGGGGTAGCCACAAGCTTCAGTAATACATTATCACCATGAAATGAATAAAACTCCTTTTATTGTATGAGGAGATCTGATTGGCGATGACCTACTGTCTGCAACGAAAACGGAAATTTGAACAGGAAAACTATCCTGTCTCTTTATTATTTGATTTTATATACCAATTTTATGTAGAAAAGTATCGACAACATTATCCAAACAATATATGTGAATGGCCGTCTTTTACATTGTATATTTATAGTATACTTTGATTATTTGATAAAGAATGTCCGTTGTTATGACAAGACAAGAAGATATGGTCCGTTGTCATGACTCTTAACGGTATTTGGGCATGAATGGAAAATTGAATCTTCATTTCGAATCTAAGGCTGAGCAATTAAATTAGCTAAGTTAATACTTAAAATATTCAGCTCTTTTTTGTAAAGCAGAATATCATATTTTCAGGTTAAGTGAACATAAAACGTATAGAGAAGATTTTAAATTGAAAATATGATTCATGAATTTGAAGAGGTGTAGCATGAATTCATGAATTTCTCCATTGATCAATTAAAAAATAATTCCTTCAAGAACAAGTTAGACCTATTCTGGAGGAATCAGGAAGTGCTTTACGATTATAAGGCAGATATTCGCACTGGAAGTCGCGTTAACAATAGTAAAGAATCTGAGTCCAGCGAAGAGGACCCTACAGGGACCTGTGTTGGAAATCATCCATAAGCAACCATAAGTAATAATTGTTAAAGAGATTTTGAAGTCATATATAATGTTAAAAACAGAGACATCAATTATCGGTCATTGAAGACATTTTGATAACCTCACGAAATTGTTCCGAACGTTCTTAACATACAGATGGGTTATTAGGCACCCTTTTATCGAAGGGACCAAATGCGCAAAATTGAATATAAACGTACAAAGTAATAAAATACTTGTAAGAAATTGCCATTATAATTTTGCCCATAGTAGATCCCTATAACTGCTATACACTTCCTGGAGAACCCCCTCCCCCCCCCCCCCCCCCCCCCCCTGCGAAAAAAAAACTTTATTGTAGTCTTTGAAGTCCCCTAAAGCAGATTTCCCTCGCCTACCATTAATGGTTTGGATTTTCTGTTTGAAACATTAAATGTTATAATTTTGCATATATAGAGATCTTCGATGGGGGTATGATATAGACCTTAAAAAAATTAAACTTTATTTATTATACAACGTGTAACAAAAAAGTTACACAACTTATATTAATGTCTCACGTTGGCTCAGATGTTGGCGTGAGGGGTCCAAGGAGCAGGAGGAAACCGGAGTACCCTGAGAAAAACCTCATAAAAAACATATATGACCCTTCACCGAATCTGAGATTCGAACCCGGGACCTTAGTGGTGAGGAGCGAGCGCGCTACCACTGTGCTAATCCGGCCGTTCGTAACCTTTACACGTATATGTCATGTGATGCTGAAAATTGTAGTTATTATGTTTATTTACATTTGTGTGTGTCTGTATGTAAGTTCGTGTGTCTTTTTTACGTCAGCGTCGATATCGGTATCTCCATCTGCTTGCGAGTGAGTTCTTTAGTCCGCGTTTGTTAGCATGTGTGTCTGTCTGTGAGTGAGTGCATCTGTCTCTGTCTTTTGTGTGTCTGTCTGTCTATATACATGCCTGTATGTCCGTTTGTTTTTGCGTATGTCTGTGTGTATGTCCCTTGGTTTTAATAGTATAAACACTATAGCCTCGAAGCTGATTTGGCATTTTTCTTTATATAAAGAGTCAGAGACTGATATCGTTATAGTGTGTATGATAATTAAAATGAAGGCAAGTTTTAAGGTATCACTAGATTCTGTAAGATTTTTGTAAGATTTTCATGGGTTCTATTTAAAAATAAAAAAAAAATTGAAAATTGACCGAAAAATTGTAGATTTATTGTACAAAATGTTACTATTTTAAACAATGTTAATGCATCATAAAATTTTGTGATTGAAAAGTGTGGGTGGGGGGGGGGGGGGGGGCACAAACATGGTACCCCCGCTGCCCCCCCCCCCCTTCTCCTACGTCCTTGCAAGTTTTTTAGGTCAAACATTTATGCTATTGTAACCCTGTGTCTGTCAGTCTGTCGTTTTGCGCATGTCTGTGTATGTCTTTTAGGATGTCCCTTTCAGGATGTTCATGTCTGTGTTTTGATCAGTATCTGTCTTTGGGTCTGTCTGTGTGAATCTCTTTTTTTCCTGTGTCTGTGAGTGCTTGAATATGTGTGTCTTTCTGCTTGACTTGATGAGAGGTTTTTGTCAAGAAAGAGATATTGGTCTGGTCTGATTTTTCCGTCTGTCTTGCATGCTGTGATAAATTGTGGATTTACTGACATCAAAGTCAATACATGTTTTTGTTTGTGTGTGTGTAAGTACATCTGTGTATGTCTGTCTATACCTGTCTATATGTCTGCCTATGCATACTTTTCTGTATGAGTGTGTCTGTTGATGAATGTGTGTGTCTGTATATATGTGTTTGTCTGAATATATGAATGTGTCTAAAACCCCATATATGTGTATGTGTCTAACACCCCCCCCCCCCCACACACACACACATCCAGAAACCTCTAACATATTCTACAAAAGAAAGATAGGAATAGGAATAGGGTCAAGTGTCCGGGAAGAGTAATTATATCCTGCTCTGTTGAAGTTTTTTTTATTACAGCACACCATCTGTCTTCCGCCATTCTGTAAACTTTTCAAAATGTCGAGTTTCTTCTGCAGAACCGATGATAAAAAGTCGAATTACAAAGTCAACTTTTCAAGAGTGATAGAGACTATTGGTGGGTTAAGAGGAGACATGGGGTGCAATATCATAAGACACTTTCATGGTCTTCTATGAAAGATACATCGGTTCCACCCGAGGGGTCTCAAAATCATGTAAAACCCGAGGCTTGCCAAGGGTTTTGCAAAATTTTGAGACCTCGAGGGTGGAAGCGATGTATCTTTCATAGAATACCATGAAAGAGTATTTTTCTCTCATATCTAAGGGTCAAAAACAAAACTGAGAGAAAAGGACGAAATTTGAAAAATGTCAAGTAGATCTATTCGCGAAAATTTTTCGATATTCGAATTCAGCGCCCCCGAAAATGGTTTATTCTATAAGAATAAACTACGAATATTAGGCTTTTCAAAATTAAACGCAAGAGTACATTGTAAAACGACCTTAAAATCGATGTTTTATTGCGACGTCGCCGCTAGCTTGTTTGTTTTGCAGGCTTAAATCATGACGTCACAATAGCGTAAACAATCGAAACAATAGCGTCGCGTTATATGTGATACAGCTGTCACGTGATATGTGATACAGAAGTAGCTCACAGAGCTGTATTTTATGGGCCAACTCTGTAACACATACGCGGGTATGAGAGAAATATATATATATGTAAGACCACTGGATCATTTTTCATGTATTTTGCATTATATTGGAAGGTAAACAAAAACAAAATCTTAACCGGGGGAAAATTGTTATATAACATTTCTTCTCTATGGGGAAAATCCATGCTTATATATGAGCAAAGTCTAATATATAGCGGAATATCTCCAAGGGGGAAGAAACCTCTTACATAACCAATTTTACTACTAGAAAACTACTACATTACACCGGTTTATAATACACGTATAAAGAAAGATACTGTATACAGTCAATTTTCGCCTCCATTTATATTCAACCATTTTCTACCATAGCCCAGAAGATGAATTTAAGACGGGACGAATAAAATTTAACGTTAAGGATATCTTAACAAAACGGATGATTCGGCGAATTCAATTCTGGGCAAATTAGTCTCCATTCTAAATTGGTTCAAAATTAAATTGTGCGTATTGATAGCTGTTTACAGTATATCATGGTCTTGATGAATTTAAATGATTAGTACCGGTATCATAGTATCATTCCATCCATTAAAATATCAAAGCAGACAACGGACATCTGACAACGGACAGAACTTTCGCAACATGGATTGACAACGGACTAATTTTAGAAAAGTCCAAAAAAAGTTGTCCAAAATTGAATTCGTGATTATGACACTACCAGAGGAGCATTATATAGGCTTGATATTTATTATTAGTATATTTCTGGAATCAGATAACCTGAATATTCAAAGATTTCAAGAAAAAGGAAGAATGATACATGTGCAGGACGTGATGATCAAAGGACGCCAACTCGATCTCCTCTTTTCAAGCTGTATATCAGTACCAGAAAAGCATATAAACCAATAGCTTAGTGTTATGACTACCCCCCATTGAATTTTCGAGTGTAAAACTTCCAAAATTTCAACGTTTATAAGAAAATCATACTTTCCACACATGCTCATTGTCACGACAACGGATGGTTTCCTTCATATCCTCACCTGTGGCATAATGTCAACGGACGGTTTTAAGTGCAGAACTTTAAATACATCTGACAACGGTACTGTAAGGCGACGTAACATGTTCCTGCCCGTGAGATTTACTCATTGACATGATACATACACATAAATTTCCATTTAAAAAAACGAGGACCATAGGGTGCAGGCACTCCAACAAATTAAAAGTAGCACAAGAAAATAACAAATATCCATAAGACTGCAACTAGAATATCATTCATATAATTCATAAAAGCCGAGATATGCCACACCAATTTTCCGAATCGTAGGGGCCAGGGGGCGGCTCTGCTAGCTCAAATGAAGTATCAATGACACAACAAGACTACATATCCATCATATTGTATAAAGAACTATCCATCATTTACATCTCTAGAAGAGTTGAAACCACGATTATATAGGAAACAATTACCACACCCATTTTTTTAAACCCTGAGCCCAGGGGCTCAGCTAGATCTATTATATTGCAAAACGAATAAAGTCTCCATCATTACAGTGTCAGAGGCGTTGCGAGAACAAGATTAAATAGTCATAAAGAAGAAAAAGACCACACCCATTTCTGAGAACCTGGGGGTTAGGGGATCAAACATTATATCGAGTCCACAACTACACCACAGACCCATCACTTTGCACAAAGAATTTAAGTCTCAATCATTTATACTTTCAGAGGAGTCGCGAGCACAAGATTACATAGCGTTATATAGGAAAATGACCACACCCGTTTTACAAGACAATGAGGATCAAGGGCTCAAACAAAATATCAGGGGCACAACTACACCACAGACTCACCATATTGCAAAAAATAAAGAATTATGCCTCCATCATTTATAGTCTCAAAGGAGTTGCGAGCACAAGAAAACATAGAGTTATATAGGAGAAAATGACCACACCCATTCCTAAGGCCCTGGGGATCAGGGACTTAAAAAGAATACACCACAGACACTTCATATTGCAAAAAGACTTAAGTCGACATCATTTATATATAGTTTCAAAGGAGTTGCGAGCACAAGATTACATAGACTTATATTATATACACCCATTTTCTAAGACCCTGAAGGTCAGGGGCTCAAACAACATATCAGGTGCACTACTAGAAGCCAATATATTATAGAAAGAATGAAGACTCATTCATTTATAGTGTCAGAGGAATTGCGAGCACAAGATATCATAGATTTTCATAACCACACCCAAAATGGATAAAAGATGTGCACATGGTACAAATAATAGTAATTATGACAGATAACAGATAACTTTTTTTCAGTTTCTAAATGTAAAATGTGTGCTAAATGCTCACGTCACATTAAAGTTATGCTCCCAGCACGTGCATTGCAGCGGCTATTATTTGCATACCTGTTACGATCGAGTTGGTGATAGGCGAATTCTTTCGGGACATATATGTTTGGGGGTTGATCTGAGCACATTTCGAGAGAGAAAAGTTTTGCAAAAAGTATTTCATCTGCCTGACCTGTACTTAAATCTTTTTACGTTCATAATTAGGCGCTTAGTTTTTCTTTCCCTTATTGTTTCAAGCGCTACACGGACTCAACATATACTTCGAAGTATGCGTGACAAATATATAAAGTATACAGGACAAATATATAGTATACCTGACAAATATTTAAAGAATGCATGAAAAAGATATGAAGTATACGTCTGTATCGTGCTTTGTATAATAAAAGTTATTTCTCGTGTATGTATAGTCTATGACTATCAACGGCCATCGTTCTATTTTTGGTGTTGTATTGTTTCGTTTGTTCTTTAAGTATACGTGACAAATATATGGTATACGTGACACAATATAAAGTATACGTGACAATATATATTTATACTATTACAGTACACGTGACAAATAAATATAGTATGCGCCACAAATATAAAGTATATGTAACAAATATATAAGTAACAAGGTTGTGATATTTTTCAAATGTAATGGAATTTTAATGACACTAAAATGCAATTTACTATACAAGTAGAAGGTGTGATAATATCAATATGGAATTAGTTGGAGCTATTGGGTTTTTTGTAGAGCGCTCACCCTGAACTGACTTCGTCACACATTTGTGATAAGATATGGTAAGACAATGATTTTGTAGAGCGCTCACCATGAGCTGACTTCGTCACACATTTGTGATAAGATATGGTAAGACAATGATTTTGTAGAGCGCTCACCATGAACTGACTTCGTCACACATTTGTGATAAGATATGGTAAGACAATGATTTTGTAGAGCGCTCACCATGAGCTGACTTCGTCACACATTTGTGATAAGATATGGTAAGACAATGATTTTGTAGAGCGCTCACCCTGAACTGACTTCGTCACACATTTGTGATAAGATATGGTAAGACAATGATTTTGTAGAGCGCTCACCTTGAACTGACTTCGTCACACATTTGTGATAAGACAATGATTTTCAGACATAGCCATATTTGTGTGGCGCCCTCTAGTTTGACTTTTTGTGGCGCCCTCTAGTTTGACTTTTTGAATTTTGTTTATCAACTTAGCAAAGAGTGCACGGATCCAAATTCCCTGAAGTGTTGATTCAGTAGCATAGTTAAATAAAATTTATTACCAAAATAGCATAGGAGGGGTGGTGCTACGATGCTATCTTCATGCAATATTTTTGGATGAAATTACAGTTTTCGAAATGGCAGAATAATATGTGATGTCAAATTGATAAAGTGTCAAAACAACCCTTCTCTTAGGCGACAGACCTGGAAAGAAGTAAATACTACACTTTAAACATTTAATCGCGGGAATCGAGTTTAACTGCTCCACACTGCAAAAGAAAATAAGTGATGATAATAATGAGATGGAACAGAAGTGTTCCAACTTGTTACTTTCTTGAAGTAAACCACGTGTAAACGTTTGCTTATTCATTGTCTTTTTAAAATTCTCCCGACAGAGAAAAATAAGAACTTAATTACTTGATGTCGAGTCGTATTTTATTTAGTTGTGTATAAAATGTTAAACGTCTTCAAAATCAATAGCATCATTTTAGACCTGATAAATTTACAGCATGGACCAGACATGCACGTTTCGGGTACTAAACCCTCGTCAGTGATCCTCAGTCTAAACAATGTAAAATGGCAACGTTATGTTCATGATTATGACGTCATGCTTTCTGTTTGCCATACTACAATCGTCACTTGAAAATAAATGAGCTAAAGAAGGCCGGTAGCGCGACCGAAAGCTTCTTTGCTAAAAGTTAAGTCTTATGGTTTTTGTGTTAACTTTAACGATAGACTTTTGATTTATCAATAAATTTATTGATATGGCAAGTTTATAATTTGAGAACACGATATGCAAATAATACCCCCCAACACACGCAAGCTTATACAATATATCGAAAATAGCTTCGCTTCGCTTCGATTTTAGGGATTTGTCATAATTCATATATTATTATATCTCTTGGTCAAAAAGATGAAAAGATGTAGCTACTGAGGTAGAGAATATTTGGGGGTAAATAGTATAAGTCGGAGTCTTGATTTAATGTAAGGAAAGATTTTCAGTAATGCACTGAATAAAATCCAATATGGCGAATAACATTCTGTCCATTCCCCTTAAGGGGTATGGACAAACGTTTATTCACCATATTGGATTTTATGTAATGTATTATTGAAAATCTTTCCTCACACTGAGTCAAGGTTCCATTTTTAACTATCTTAACCCCAAGCATTCTCTACCTCAATAGCTACATTTTCCCATCTTTTCTACGGAAAAGTACACTAATATTTAAACATTAGAAAACTTTTTAATTCATGCACCGAACTGCACAGCTGCACCACAGAAGAATTCATTTATGAATGTTATTATAACTTACATTAAACATTGCACTGATTCATATCTACAAACATTTGTCCTTCAATTTTGTGTACACGGTCTCATAATCTTATAAATCTTGTGTTTATACAATAATGGGGTCCTTTCGAACACAAGGTTTCACCTACCGATCCGCCCAATAGATAAGTAGATAAAATAAAAAGATCCTAAAGTTCCTTGGATCATTCACTAGAATTTCCAGTGTTTGCGATTCATTTCTTGATTATTTACTTGATATATATCAGAAAAGTGGAATGTTCTTGTGAATTTTTGATGACAAATTACAAATGAGCAACATTCCGAGGATACACCCTTGGATTCATTTCTATATGGCTACTAGTCCCCCTCGTGTAAAATAAGATACCCGGCATATCGAGAAAGTATGATCAAATTTGGAGGACAAATGTTTGTAGACATATATAATAGTTACGTTTAAGGTAGATTTAAGTACCCGAAACGTACATGTCTGGTCCACGTTGCCAATTTATCTGTTCTTAAATGATGCTAATCAATTTGAAGACGTTTACATTTATACCACTTGGTGAGTGTCACTGCTGGTGGACCAGGAGTCCCCGAGGGCACATGTAGCCAAGTTCGATCAATTTCGGTTGATTGTTCTTCAACGCATTCTCAATTTCTGTTATCAAAAATTCTTAAAATTTCTAAAAAGTGGGTCCTGTAGCATCATATCCCACCAATCCTGCTACGTCTTTCGATATGCATTTTCGACAAAGTAACTTTCATACTTTCTTGGCATACTACATTGTTTAGATTTGAGGATCACTGACGAGGGTTAAGTACCCGAAACGTGCATGTCTGGTCCACGTTGCCAATTTATCTGTTCTTGAATGATGCTATTCAATTTGAAGACGTTAACATTAGTATTGATTATGAATAAGTTTAAAATATAGTATTAAGTAAGAATTAATTTTAGTATTAAGTATATGCATGAATTCGGAGCACTAAGTTCAAATGATCGTCCTGAAAAAAATATTGATGCAGAGTTTGCTCAGAAAGATGGGAAAATGAAGATTTTGAGGTACCGAAAACATAGCATTAAAATAGTTAAAATTGGAGTCTTAATTCTTCAGATTTTCAAGAATGCTTTACGTCACATCCAATATGGCCGATAAATTTTTGTACATATCCCTTTAACTTCTACGTGTTATCTGTCCATGTGGTTTTATTTTGCTATAGTATTTATTCCCTTATGCGAAATAAGTGCTTGCACGTGTTCACATTCAAAATAGGTAATATTTGGGTATCTGTTTCATAAGCAATAATTATACCATCCAATTTCTATATATTTTTTTTTATTGATAGACTCGCGTCTATCAAAGTTCTGAAAGAAATAGATCATAAATGGTATATATAATACTGACGAGACCATTTGCAGTCAGCTAGTTTGTAAATCATATAGGAGTACATATGATGTTTGAATTTCAAATCTTTTAGTGTACTTTTGCTTATTAAGGACATGTGAGGACCTCGAAGGGGGAGATGTGTTCAAATTCGGTCGGGCTAGATACCCCCTCACACCCCCCCCCCACACACACACACACCCTCTCATCCACCTTCACACACACATTCACCTTAAAATGCACAATATGTACAATATCAATTACCATTTAATGAAAGAATGTACTAGACGAGAAGACTGAATTATCGATTTGATACCGAACTGAAAATCCCTACAGAAAACTGAAATATAGAAGACATCAATGGAGACCTGTAATTGTTGCCAAGTTTTATTCTTTGAGCGAACAACTATAAATGTAAGTTGATTACAAATCAAATGAAATTGCCTCTCTCCCTGAAAAGGAATGAAATCAAATTAGCTGACAAGATATTTATCTAACGAAAGCCCTTTTTCGGCATCATTTGAGTTTAGAGGCTTTTGATTCATCGTGCTTAATTTAGTAAGGGATGTTATGCAACGAAAATTACAATAATCAGAGTGAAGAATTCCACTCTAATCACAAGATTTCCTTTGAAAATTGCCACTTTTCTTGCAACTCTGTTTAATTTTCTCCTACGTTCTTTGTTCCGATATATATTTTGTCAGGGAAAATTTGCCAAATTTTCTAATTTAGCTTTACAAAATCTTTTGACTGGCTACTATCTTTCAAATTTTAAGTACATGTCCTTGTCCTAAGAGAACCTTAATGTTTAGTTCACACATAGCCACAAAAAAGTGTAGGTAAAGACCTATACTTACCGTAAATGATGTAACCGTTTACGAGTCTTATCAGTTAAGATCGCTCATACTTATCATACGTATTGTTCCTTTCAAACATTAATATTTCAGAATACAAACGTCTACGCTGCTAATTACAACTGGTATCATTGCTCATAACAACCGTTAATACTGCTAATTACAACTGGTACCACTGCTAAAACAACCGTTAATACTGCTAATTACAACTGGTTTCATTGCTCTTAACAACCGTTAATACTGCTAATTACAACTGGTATCATTGCTCATAACAACCGTTAATACTGCTAATTACAAACGTTAATACTGCTGATTAAAAACGTTAACACTTTAGATTACTACCGTTAACACTGTTGATTACAACCGTTAATACTGTTATTAACAATTACAACCGTAAATACTGTTGATTACAACCGTTAATAATGTTGATTACAACCGTTAATATTGTTGATTACAACCGTTTATACTGTTGATTACAACCGTTAATACTGTTGATTACAACCGTTAATATTGTTGATTGCATCCGTTAATCCTGTAGATTACTATCGTTAAGACTGTTGATTACAACCTTTAACACTGTTGATTACATCCGTTAATGCTTGTTATTACAATCGTTAATGCTGCTGATTACAGCCGTTAATACTTCTCATAAAAACCGCTGACATTGCCCACAACAACCGTTAACTCTGCTCATACTAATCTTAAAAACTACTGATTTCACGCACAAACATTTTACACTACCCATAACAACCGTTGACACTGCTCATACTAATCATAAAAACTACTGATTTCACGTACAAACATTTACAGTACCCATAACAACCGTTAACACTGCTCATACTAATCATAAAAGCTACTGATTTCACGTACAAACATTTACACTACCCATCACAACCGTTAACACTGCTCATACTAATCATAAAAACAACTGATTTCACGTACAAACATTTACACTACCCATAACAATCGTCAACACTGCTCATACTTATAAAAACTACTGATTTCACGTACAAACATTAACACTGCCCATAACAACCGTTAACACTGCTCATATTAATCATTAAAACTACTGATTTCATGTACAAACATTTACACTGCCCATAACAACCGTTAACACTTCTGAAAACAAATGTTAGCACTTCTCATAACAAACATTAACACTACAGATAACGCTTCTGATAACAACAATTAACGCTGCTCATAATACCTCTCTAGCCAACGACCTCATTTAAGAATTTTCGCAAATAACCGTGCGCCATCTTGTAGTTTAGATCTTGATTGTGAGCTATTTGCTTTTCTCCTTATTTCCAAAGTTTGAATCATCATATACACACAGACAAAAGTTAATCAACACTCCATTACGGAGACCTTATCCTTTAAACGATAACATAGAGATGTCTTCTTAAAATATAGCAAATACCATTTTTTTTTTGCAGAAAACTTTACCTCTTTTGTTAACACATAACACTAAAATGATCTCGAAAATGAAACATTATGCTTTGGTTGAGTCACAAATGAAAATGAGGAAGAATAAAGTTTGAAGAAAAGTTCCCAAACCAATTATGGTAACCGTTACTTGAAAAAGAAATAAACCACATTAAACTCAATTCACAAATCTTAAATACGGTTTTCTTTCAAAATTTAGAATTTAAAAATCCTTTCAGTCGACTTCCGGTTGAGCTTTATTTCAACTATCCTCTTTCAATCGCTTATGTTGTAATATATATATAATAGTAGATTATTCTTGTTAAAGACATGTGTTGTTCATAGTTGCGCTGTACAAATTCCAAGTTCTCCAATGAATTTTCACTTTCAGTCAAATTTGCCGCAGTCTGGTGAAATGGGATACATATCCGGCTATAAATTTGGACATAAAGAGAAATTTTACGATTTGAAGGAGTCATCTCTTAACCGGAAGTGAAGTGAAGTTTTTACAGGTAGGTGCCCTACATGCAGGTTGAACTGATGTTAAAGAAAATCGAGAAAATATTGACCACGAAGGTGTTATCTTAAAGAAAAGGCATTCATAAAGATATCGTTGTCAAAGTTTATTCCGTTGAAAAAAAGTCGATTGTGATAAAAATATACCCCCAAATTATTTTCTTCAATTCATGGTCTAAATTTTTGTCTGATAATAGATTTAATTCTACTGGCATTTGTGCGCTTAACTGCACTTCCGGTTTCACGAACGCGCTTTTGTACAAGAAATATTTGAAAGAAATTTATTCCCAATACTTAATTAAGAGATAGAAGACATATTTAGTATTCAATTCAATTGCGTTAACAATTTTGATTCATCGCAACCGCATTAAAAATAGACGAGACTAGATAAATCAACTCCATGAAAATAATGTTTACCTTGAATTATTTAAAATCACACCCGTCCCCTATTCGATCCCGGTTAAACATAAGTTGCATAATACTTTATGTTGTTAAAGAAGGTTATGTCTTCGTCAGTCAGATCTATATCATGATACGTAAATTTCAAATTTTTTTTACTATACCAGCATTTTGCATTAACAAGAGCCCCAGGGGGCACAACGCTCACCTGATACCCATGCACGCTCTAATTGACATACTGACATTGAATACTGATAGTGCCAGTACCAGGATTTTAGCCCACAACCTTTCTAACAAGATTTTTGCCGGATGCAGACAAGTTTTTTTTTCAGACAACCTTTAAAAGTACAAACAAGAGAAAATAGTCACATTTCAAAACAACAACTTTTTTACTGATTTGAAAAGATGGATTATGCGATCCAAAGTCATATGCCCAGCTAGTATAGTTCTATTATGCAACATCAAAAATAAAATCATTTTGTAAAATTCCACATTAATGTGCAACAGAAACAGAATAAAACAATGAAATGATTTCATAAATTAAGTTCATTTAAAATTGAACACCAAACCTTTCATTATTAATAGCTAGTATGCCAGAAAATAATAAAGCCTGTGTTTGTGAAACACGAATGCCCCGCGTTGGCATCTTTGTTGGTATAAACACCATTTCCTGTTAAGTATGTGAGAGGTCAGGGTCAGAGTAATGTTGGTATCAATGGAAAGATCTTGTCACAAAGAATACACATGTACAATATAAAAGCCCTATCACTAACCATTCAAAAGTTATGCCCAATGTTAAAGTTTTTGAAAAGTAGGTCAAAGGTCAAGGTCAAGGTCACGAGGTCAAAAATTTTGGTATCAATTGAAAGGTATTGTCACAAGGAATACACATGTGAAATATGAAAGCTCTATCACCTTCCATTCAAAAGTTATGTCCAATGTAAAGTTTTTCGGACAAACAGACAGACAAACAGGCCAAAAACTATATGCCCCCATATCTTTGATTCCGGAAGCATAAAAAACAAAGACTTTTCGGTTTTGCCTTTATTCATATTAAATTATACAGAAATCTATGAATGAGAGCTTTTGAATAGTATTGATTTCATCTTAATACATGTAACGTACAGTCAAAATCGTGTTAATCCAATTAACACAGACAAGTTGTTAGCGGACAATATTAATTCAAGTGAGTTGTGCAGAAATTGAGCCAATTTATTTTCCAAACAGCAGTGTACGGTGTATCAAACCTCATGACCCAGTGAAGCCACTTGGACAAATTATTTTCGGTAAATATGCTGAATTGCGGCGCTTGGAAATGTATTTTTAGCATATTGAATCAATAGTCGTGATAAATTTAACTTCGAACTTGATCTTGTCTTTTATGCAATCTACAGATAGGTTTGAAAATATGCAAAATTCGGAACATTTTTGATGAGGACGCAGAGTTCCTGTAAAAAAAAGTGAAATTTGCAAAAAAAGGACATGCATGACCCCCCCCCCTTTTTCTTTACATTTTTATGCGTGCCAAAGATTCGCAATCAAAAAAGACCAATTTTACAGACTTCTGGGCATTTCAAGTCAGTCAAAATTTTTAGTGTGCACCTTTTTATTTCCTGTAGTTACCCCTACTCAAGCGGCAAGGAGGTATTGAACCAATCAAATCTGTAACACAAGACATATGGCGACTATGTTTACCATAGATACAGAAATAAGACGGAGAAAATAATCATTAAATAGGGAAATTGTTCTGAAATATGCATGTATGAAAAAAAAGCAATCCAAGGAATGCTTGTGTTGCCTGCGTAGCGGATTTTTTTTTATTGAAATTAGGTCAAATATCAAGGGCAAGGTCACTAGGTTAAAAATTATGGAATGTTTAGAAAGGTCTTTTCATAAGGAATACAAATGTGAAATATCAAAGCCCTATCACTTACCACTCAAAAGATATAGCAAATCATAGATTTGTTGAAAAGAAGGTCAAATATATAGGGCAAGTGCACGAGGTAAAACATAGGTAATCACAGATTACGAAGCTCACCTCGTGACAGCATAATTCAATTCAAACATATTTCTTAGTACATGTATATTGGCTTTTAAAGGCAAAACCACTCAGGCAGAAAAAGTAGGTCAAGGTCATTTTATGAAAGTTTGATCAAAGATACATCCAATATACATCCTGTGCTTCGCAGGCGACACAAAAAGTCAATATCTTGAAAATAAATTCAGAGTATATTTGATAGCGTATGTGGCCAAGTTAATTCGAAGTATGAAAATAAGTACACAAAGCCAAACTAGCTATAGCTTGTCTTATTTAAAAAATCATTAAAAATGTAAAAGTTGATATTTTGACAAAATTCTTTCACAGTTTCATTACTAGCGATAAATATAAAAATAAAAAGAGAAAAAAAACTGAAAAAGGGAAAAAAAATTGTTGGGGTCCCGCCGGGGTTTGAAGCTACTCCCCATGGGTCCATTTGGCATGGAAAACATACATTATACCTATGTACAATCTTAAAAAATATTCCTTAAAAATCCAAAAGTGGATATCTTGACAAAATTCTTTCACTTGTAGGGTACCATGCATGAGTACCTCATACCTACAAATTGTCATGACAATCTGAAGAGTGGTTATAGAAAAGAAGCAGAAAATGTATGAAAATCAACCCCCCCCCCCTTCCTTTTTACATAAGAAAAAAATTCATAAAAAAATCAAAAAAATTAATTTTAAGCATAAAATACATATCAAAGCATTAAGTAAGTTAAATATGATAAATATGTAGTAAATGAGTGTGTAAAATCATACACTTATTGAGTTATTTAAAGAAATAGTGCAAAAATGTGCATTTCTGACAAAGTCCGAAAAGACGTCAAAAACGCGTCAAAAATTTGACTTCGAAGTGGAACCAAAAATAACAACACTTCTTAAGACATCTCTCTAGATCATCCTGATGCTTTCGGTTTGTCGATACATGCTTTGGTTCTGGAGAAGAAGTTTGTCAAAGGAGGGTACCCCCCGTGACCTACTTTTGGCTGAGGTGGCGCCACCTGTTGACAGATCCGGACGAAAAACAACAACACTTGTAGGGGACCATGAGTACTTCATACCTACCAAGTTTCATCAAAATCCCTTCAGCCGTTCTGGAGAAGAAGTTTAAAATGTGAAAAGTTTACGACGACGGACGACGACGGACGACGACGGACGACGACGACGACGACGACGACGACGGACGACGGACGACGGACGCAACACTATGACAATAGCTCACTTGAGCCTATGGCTCAGGTGAGCTAAAAAACAATCTCATTAAATATTGCTTAACTTTTGTCTGTGTGTCCCACCTCTAGCTTGCTGGGGTCCGTCGATGCTCAATTTTGTGCTCTATTGTGAGTGCTGTTGAGATCTTCTTTAACTACATATAGAATATGACATCTCTAATGAGACTCGTTCTAAAGAAACACTGAAGTTAATGTGAATTTCGGTCGTATCCTTTTTTAGATAGATTAGCATCTCCTATCAAAACCATAGGGATTAAACCGATCGTGACTATCAGTCTTGTTGGAAAACTTTTGTCCAAAGAATTTCAATTTCATAAGCATTGGGAAATTGTGATGAACGTACAAATGTTAAACGTCTTCAAATTTATTAGCATCAATTTATATTTATCATAGCTATTCGAACATTCTCTTTAACACGTGCTTTTCCATAAATAGAAACAAATGAATTTCATTGGTTTACAGCAGTAATATACATAGTATGCACTTCAAAACGAGATCGTTTTTATGGTTCATAGAACTGTAGGTAACTATTGATACTTATATATATATATGTTATATCCATTCGAAGGCTCTGTTCTTTACGAGTTAACATCAATACCCATATATTATACCGATATCATACCCATATAATACGAATGCCGAGGGATTTACTTTTCCAATTTACATGTATGTGTTTATGCATAAGAATTTGTGTGAAATATAATTAAAAGAGATGTAGCAGAGCGCTTCACATCCTATATCATGTTTTCTAGTTTATTTTATATATGATTTATGTTCGTTTGATTGGGAGCGAATTAGAACATAATAATTGATAAATTTGCAGCATAGACTAGACATGCACGTTGCGGGTACTTAACCCTTGTATGTGATCTTCAATCTAAGCAATGAAATATGACCAAAGAGTGTGAAAGTTATTATGTCCAAATATATATTGAAAGATGTAGCAGGATCGCTGGGATATAATGCTGCAGGACTAACGTTTTAGGAATTTCAAGAAATTTTGATAACAAAAATTTTAGAATGTGTTGAATTTTATAATGCGTTGAAGAAACGATTAACCAAAGTTGATCGAACTTAGCTACATGCACCCTCGGGGACTCGTGGTCCACCAGCAGTGACACTCACCAGGTGGCACATATGTTATACGTCTTCAAATTTAATAGCATCGTTTAAGAACTGATAAATTTACGGCATGCACCAGACATGCTCGTTTCGGTTACCTTACCCTTGTCAGTGATAACCCGACCAAATAGTAAAGTGTAGTTGTTCATGTCCTTAAAAACTGGTCCACGTAAGGATCAGGCAGATAAAAACCCTTAAATTTTTTTGAAGAATTCTTTTTCTCTTGAATGTGTTCAGATCAGCCTCCATATGAATGCTCTGAAAGAATTTTCCTCATAAATGGATGGTGAAGAAAGTTATTGGGGTAGCAAATATGGTTGAATTTATATTAGAAAAAAATTTCCCGCCATTATTTTGTCCTTCATATTTCTTTATACATTATGAGGTGAATATCTCGCTTCACCATCGCTACCTTGAGAAATGAATATCATATGATGATTTGTACCACATGTATGTCTCAAAACAGAAATAAAAAGTTTTGCAAAAAAAATTAAGTATCACCCGTGCCTGATTCTTACGTGGACCTATACTTAACAACATTTTATCATGTTAAAAGGTGTAGAATTTCGACAAGAATAGAAATCATGTGTTTGACAAATTTCGGATTAATTCTTTATAATTAATCAATTTTAAGTCAAATGCTTCATGTACATCGTCACAATGGGTATGTGTGTACCATGTATGTTCCATACATGTACAATGTATGTACCATGTATGTACCTTGTATGTGCCATTTATGTACCATTTATGTACCATGTATCCTGTGTTTACCATGTATATACCATGCATGTGCAATTTATGTACCTTGTATGTACAATTTATGTACCATGTATGTATCATGTATTATGTATGTACCATGCATGAACCATGTATGTACCATGTATGTACCATGTATGTACCATGTTTGTACCATGTATATATGTACAATGTATGTACAATGTAAGCTTTTCAACTGTGAATTTCTTCCGAGATCGATACAGTTTCAGACCATTTTAACATACAGACCATGTTATGGTACACATACAGATTCAGACCATTTTAAACATACAGACCATGTTACAGTACACATACAGATTCAGACCATTTTAAACATACAGACCATGTTACAGTACACATACAGATTCAGACCATTTTAAACATACAGACCATGTTACAGTACACATACAGTTTCAGACCATTTTAACATACAGACCATGTTACAGTACACATACAGATTCAGACCATTTTAAACATACAGACCATGTTACAGTACACATACAGATTCAGACCATTTTAAACATACAGACCATGTTACAGTACACATACAGATTCAGACCATTTTACACATACAGACCATGTTACAGTACACATACAGTTTCAGACCATTTTAACATACAGACCATGTTACAGTACACATACAGATTCAGACCATTTTACACATACAGACCATGTTACAGTACACATACAGATTCAGACCATTTTAAACATACAGACCATGTTACAGTACACATACAGATTCAGCCCATTTTAAACATACAGACCATGTTACAGTACACATACAGTTTCAGACCATTTTAAACATACAGACCATGTTACAGTACACATACAGATTCAGACCATTTTTAAAAATACAGACCATGTTACAGTACACATACAGATTCAGACCATTTTAAACATACAGACCATGTTACAGTACACATACAGATTCAGACCATTTTAAACATACAGACCATGTTACAGTACACATACAGATTCAGACCATTTTACACATACAGACCATGTTACAGTACACATACAGATTCAGACCATTTTAAACATACAGACCATGTTACAGTACACATACAGATTCAGACCATTTTACACATACAGACCATGTTACAGTACACATACAGATTCAGACCATTTTAAACATACAGACCATGTTACAGTACACATACAGATTCAGACCATTTTAAACATACAGACCATGTTACAGTACACATACAGATTCAGACCATTTTAAACATACAGACCATGTTACAGTACACATACAGATTCAGACCATTTTAAACATACAGACCATGTTACAGTACACATACAGATTCAGACCATTTTAAACATACAGACCATGTTACAGTACACATACAGATTCAGACCATTTTAAACATACAGACCATGTTACAGTACACATACAGATTCAGACCATTTTAAACATACAGACCATGTTACAGTACACATACAGATTCAGACCATTTTAAACATACAGACCATGTTACAGTACACATACAGATTCAGACCATTTTAAACATACAGACCATGTTACAGTACACATACAGATTCAGACCATTTTAAACATACAGACCATGTTACAGTACACATACAGATTCAGACCATTTTAAACATACAGACCATGTTACAGTACACATACAGATTCAGACCATTTTAAACATACAGACCATGTTACAGTACATATACAGATTCAGACCATTTTAAACATACAGACCATGTTACAGTACACATACAGATTCAGACCATTTTAAACATACAGACCATGTTACAGTACACATACAGATTAAGACCATTTTAAACATACAGACCATGTTACAGTACACATACAGATTCAGACCATTTTACACATACAGACCATGTTACAGTACACATACAGATTCAGACCATTTTACACATACAGACCATGTTACAGTACACATACAGATTCAGACCATTTTACACATACAGACCATGTTACAGTACACATACAGATTAAGACCATTTTACACATACAGACCATGTTACAGTACACATACACATTTCAGACCATTTTACACATACAGACCATGTTACAGTACACATACAGATTCAGACCATTTTAAACATACAGACCATGTTACAGTACACATACAGATTCAGACCATTTTAAACATACAGACCATGTTACAGTACACATACAGATTAAGACCATTTTACACATACAGACCATGTTACAGTACACATACATATTCAGACCATTTTACACATACAGACCATGTTACAGTACACATACAGATTCAGACCATTTTACACATACAGACCATGTTACAGTACACATACAGATTCAGACCATTTTAAACATACAGACCATGTTACAGTACACATACAGATTCAGACCATTTTACACATACAGACCATGTTACAGTACACATACAGATTCAGACCATTTTAAACATACAGACCATGTTACAGTACACATACAGATTCAGACCATTTTAAACATACAGACCATGTTACAGTACACATACAGATTCAGACCATTTTAAACATACAGACCATGTTACAGTACACATACAGATTCAGACCATTTTAAACATACAGACCATGTTACAGTACACATACAGATTCAGACCATTTTACACATACAGACCATGTTACAGTACACATACAGATTCAGACCATTTTAAACATATAGACCATGTTACAGTACACATACAGATTCAGACCATTTTAAACATACAGACCATGTTACAGTACACATACAGATTCAGACCATTTTACACATACAGACCATGTTACAGTACACATACAGATTCAGACCATTTTAAACATACAGACCATGTTACAGTACACATACAGATTCAGACCATTTTAAACATACAGACCATGTTACAGTACACATACAGATTCAGACCATTTTAAACATACAGACCATGTTACAGTACAGATACAGATTCAGACCATTTTAAACATACAGACCATGTTACAGTACACATACAGATTCAGATCATTTTAAACATACAGACCATGTTACAGTACACATACAGATTCAGATCACTTTAAACATACAGACCATGTTACAGTACACATACAGATTCAGACCATTTTAAACATACAGACCATGTTACAGTACACATACAGATTCAGACCACTTTAAACATACAGACCATGTTACAGTACACATACAGATTCAGACCATTTTAAACATACAGACCATGTTACAGTACACATACAGATTCAGACCATTTTAAACATACAGACCATGTTACAGTACACATACAGATTCAGACCATTTTAAACATACAGACCATGTTACAGTACACATACAGATTCAGACCATTTTAAACATACAGACCATGTTACAGTACACATACAGATTCAGACCATTTTAAACATACAGACCATGTTACAGTACACATACAGATTCAGACCATTTTAAACATACAGACCATGTTACAGTACACATACAGATTCAGACCATTTTAAACATACAGACCATGTTACAGTACACATACAGATTCAGACCATTTTACACATACAGACCATGTTACAGTACACATACAGATTCAGACCATTTTAAACATACAGACCATGTTACAGTACACATACAGATTCAGACCATTTTAAACATACAGTCCATGTTACAGTACACATACAGATTCAGACCATTTTACACATACAGACCATGTTACAGTACACATACAGATTCAGACCATTTTAAACATACAGACCATGTTACAGTACACATACAGATTCAGACCATTTTAAACATACAGACCATGTTACAGTACACATACAGATTCAGACCATTTTAAACATACAGACCATGTTACAGTACACATACAGATTCAGACCATTTTAAACATACAGACCATGTTACAGTACACATACAGATTCAGACCATTTTAAACATACAGACCATGTTACAGTACACATACAGATTCAGACCATTTTAAACATACAGACCATGTTACAGTACACATACACATTTCAGACCATTTTACACATACAGACCATGTTACAGTACACATACAGATTCAGACCATTTTAAACATACAGACCATGTTACAGTACACATACAGATTCAGACCATTTTAAACATACAGACCATGTTACAGTACACATACAGATTCAGACCATTTTACACATACAGACCATGTTACAGTACACATACAGATTCAGACCATTTTACACATACAGACCATGTTACAGTACACATACAGATTCAGACCATTTTAAACATACAGACCATGTTACAGTACACATACAGATTCAGACCATTTTAAACATACAGACCATGTTACAGTACACATACAGATTCAGACCATTTTACACATACAGACCATGTTACAGTACACATACAGATTCAGACCATTTTACACATACAGACCATGTTACAGTACACATACAGATTCAGACCATTTTACACATACAGACCATGTTACAGTACACATACAGATTCAGACCATTTTAAACATACAGACCATGTTACAGTACACATACAGATTCAGACCATTTTAAACATACAGACCATGTTACAGTACACATACAGATTCAGACCATTTTACACATACAGACCATGTTACAGTACACATACAGATTCAGACCATTTTACACATACAGACCATGTTACAGTACACATACAGATTCAGACCATTTTAATCATACAGACCATGTTACAGTACACATACAGATTAATTCAGACCATTTTACACATACAGACCATGTTACAGTACACATACAGATTCAGACCATTTTAAACATACAGACCATGTTACAGTACACATACAGATTCAGACCATTTTACACATACAGACCATGTTACAGTACACATACAGATTCAGACCATTTTACACATACAGACCATGTTACAGTACACATACAGTTTCAGACCATTTTAACATACAGACCATGTTACAGTACACATACAGATTCAGACCATTTTACACATACAGACCATGTTACAGTACACATACAGATTCAGACCATTTTACACATACAGACCATGTTACAGTACACATACAGATTCAGACCATTTTAACATACAGACCATGTTACAGTACACATACAGATTCAGACCATTTTACACATACAGACCATGTTACAGTACACATACAGATTCAGACCAATTTACACATACAGACCATGTTACAGTACACATACAGATTCAGACCATTTTAAACATACAGACCACGTTACAGTACACATACAGATTCAGACCATTTTAAACATACAGACCATGTTACAGTACACATAGAGATTCAGACCATTTTAAACATACAGACCATGTTACAGTACACATACAGATTCAGACCATTTTAACATACAGACCATGTTACAGTACACATACAGATTCAGACCATTTTACACATACAGACCATGTTACAGTACACATACAGATTCAGACCATTTTAACATACAGACCATGTTACAGTACACATACAGATTCAGACCATTTTAACATACAGACCATGTTACAGTACACATACAGTTTCAGACCATTTTACACATGTACACAGACAATATTAAACGTCTTCAAATTGAATAGCATCATTTAAGAACAGATAAATTGGCAGCATGGACCAGATATGCACGTTTCGGGTACTTAACCCTCGTATGTGATCCTCAAATCTAAAAAATGTAAAATGCCAAAAAAGTATGAATTCAAAGTTACTTATAATGTCGAAAAAGCGTACCGAAAGACGTAGCATATGGTAGGTGGAATATGATGCTACAGGACCCACGTTTTAGACATTTCAAGAAATGTTACAGTACACATACTGCTTCAGACCATTTTACACATACAGTATCTATAATTTCCCTAAATAAATAGATGAAACTCGGCTTTAACTTCGATGAATTCTTATGCTTGTTCATTTTATCATGTTTCGTAAAGACTCAATAACAAAACGAGATAAAAGAAGAAATCGGGCTCCGTGTTTATTGTTGAAAACTCAAGGGAAAGTTGGTTGTATGGTTAATCTTAATTTAATCAATAAGAAATTATTATGTATACGAGGGCTAATTGATATTTTTAGCCTCGGTTTTCCGGGTTGCAGAAGGTATTCTGCTGATACATATAGGATATCTCTAAAAAGAACAAACAATCAATGGCATATTCTATGCTTCGAATCACTTCTAACACAGTTACGGGAAAATGTTAAACTTGTGGTCACAACCCACCGTAGGTGCAAGCACGTGCTTTGTGTGTGTGCAAAAACGTAGGCAAACCTTGGGTATCCGTACGGTGTCTGCGCGTTTTCAGTGCGTGTCCCGTAAGGCCTCCTTGCGGATTTGGGAACACAGACAGGACTAGTGCTCAGTTTAAGTGAATACAGCACTTTCGCTGCGTCCTGTCTTCGTGCTAGTCTAAGAATTAAGCAAGAAGTACGACACGCACGTTGTAAGTACGTTGCAACGCAACTTCGACGCGAGGAAGTGAGGACTCCCAAATTCTACTTCTTATTAGTGGATTAGAAAGCAACCCAGGACCTATCAAGTACCCATGTGTAGTCTGCTCACAACCATGTTGTTGGAATCAGAAAGCTGCGGCTTGTGATGAATGTGAACAGTGGACTCCCGCTAAATGTCTGGGTTTAACAGATTCAGTGTATAGCAATCTAGCGATGTGTATGGTATTGTGCATCGTGCCATCGCCCAAATCATTCGTTTGTCCCATATGACATGAACTAGACCTGTATATCCGACTCTACTCCTCAGTTAAGCAATACAGTCGACTCAAACACTTCCTTCGACTCGTCAGGTATGTCCATCGGCAGCCCCACATCATCAAAGAGAAATCAACCCATCATTCAAGCTTAAGTCATTCCAATGGTAAATTGGCAGGTATAAGAACAACTGTTATAAACTTTCAGTCCATTCGGAATAAAGTGAACGAACTTGATGTTCTTCTTGAGTCCAAAAAACCAGATGTGATTATTGGAACCGAAACATGGCTTAATGGTTCAATATCCTCATCAGAGCTCTTCCCTGGTACTTAACCGCAGAGACAGGGATACTGACAACCGGTGTCATCCCGATTGTCCCGCATTTATATAAAAAAGGTATCAAAGTCATGTGGGACAATCGGGATATGGTGTGCAGGTTAATTAGGTAATTGCGGCAATTATCTCATTCAGAGATCAAAGGGTGAAGGTTAATCTGATTCATGATTTCTTAATAACGGCATGAATGTTTTGTACTTTCTGGTGTGTTTTTATTTATTTATTTGTTTTATTCATTTTTTTTTCGGACTTTAGGACCATCCCTCTAAAAATCCTGAATCCGCCAATGAAATCTACTAAGAGATGTGGTTTGTAGACCGATTTTTGTGACCCTATATTTTGGCAGGTTTTTTTTTTTTTGCAAATAGCTTGACCATTTTCGGGACACCGAATTTTAAAGCTGTCAAACTATATCACTTTCATGCAAAACTGGATGATTTTTGGATATTAAAAATCATGTACATAGATTTAAAAAGGACGGTTCTTGGTGACTTCCCCCTTTGCGCGAAATTGTAGATGGCGCTAGAAAAATTTACATATATTTTAATATTGACAAATTCAAAGGGGCTAAAGGGGTTAAAGGCGGTGTGATTAAGCAAACCGATGCAACATTTTGAAGATACTTCAAAATTGTCGCAGAACATTTCTTCAAATTACTTCAAAAGGACGACTTCTGTCCGGAAACCATTCTGACACTAGTACGACAACGTCAACATCACAATGGAAAAATTATTGTTTTATCCGCGGGATTTTACAAAATGCAAATGAGATGAATAAAATGATAAACAACATATTTCGGTTAAAATTCACAGTGCTCCGGGTTACCGTCCTATGTCTAATATCGAGGTCATAGTTGTTATATTGAAATCAAAATATGATAATTGTTTACATTTCGTAATTTGAAAATAGTATATGACAATACATATACTAAAAATGAATATCTTTGACGCTTATTTTCCTTAATTTAAGACTTGTCCACGAACTTTACGGACAACCCTCGTAAAGCTCATTATCATACTTCTTTTTGACTCATGACAATATCACAATGAGGTTTTTGCGTGTGATTGTTAAAAATGTGAAAGGATGAAGATGCAATCAATGAGAGTTATGAAATAACATAAAATCGGATATGAAGGTGTCTGATGATTGTCCGAATTGTCACATTCCTATGAAAACTAAAAATTAAGGAGTTTCAGTAATAAATGAAATAAATATTCATATTTGTCATACTAATCTATTTGAAAATGAAAATGCCTAAATTGTTGCTGGAACGTGTACGTAACGTGACAACAGTATGACTCCTCTTTTCATTGACATAAAGATCTTTTCATCACTATATTGCATACGTTTCGAAACTAATGTCTGTTACAGATACAATTTTTAAAGTACATGTATATGCTCTTTCATTTGAAATTTGCAATTTCTGAACTAATCCTTTAGAATCCATAAGTCTTAGATTGTATTTATCGATAGTAGATTCATATTTAATATTTTCAGTAGTTATCCCATACTCTACAATTAATGAAATTCCTGATGCAAAATTATGATATCCAATAGCTATAAATTGAATTAATAAAGGTGCCAAAAATGAAGATTGTCCATGTCTTTGGAGTGAAATATTTTTTGCAAAAACTACTTATTTTGAGAAAATATTAGGCGTATTTATGAAAATATAAAGAGTAAATGTATGTTTATATGAAAGTGTTCGAGAGACAGAAATACATAAGAACATTTAGCCAGAAAAAAGTTTACAAGGGGGTGTCTCTTATGAGCATTAATAAAGAATGTATCGGTATTTAATCATATTAATATTATTTTCAAAAGTGTAACAAAAAACGATCAACAATAAAATAGACTATAACCTGATTGTTTGTGTTATCATTATGCATGTGTTTGTTTAAAAATGTAGGACAATCGGGATATGATTTTTTCCAAATGTGGGACAATCGGGATTAAACCTGACAACCATGGTGGGGTACTGATAGCAATTTGGAATAATATCACATTAACTGAAATTCATAGAGGCATTTTTACGGAGTCTATCAGTGTCAAAACTGACCTACCAAACAAAAGATTTATGATCGTGTCCTCATTTTACAAACCACCATGCAGTTCTGAGGACTATATACCTCACATCTTTCATAGGAGAAATCACATCCTTGAGACGTAATTATGAGAATTCATATTTTTATATATGCAGTGACTTCAATCTCCTGGACATAGATTGGAAATCATCATTGGTAAATAGATCCAGATACCCATTATTACTAAATCAAAATATACTTACCATAGGCGACTACCTCGATTTACATCAAGTGGTAGATTTTTCAACAAGAGGTGAAAACACATTGGACCTTGCTTTTACTTCACACCCTTCTCTTATTGAACGAGTTAAAGGCCTTCCAACACTTGGCAAATCTGACCATGACATCATTCTCTACGACTCCAAGGTACGACCACTTAGGTCAAAGAAAGTGCGCCGCAAAATCAAGCTATGGAAAAAACTAATACTGACGCCATAAGGACAGATCTACATGGGCTTCAAAGGGACATGATATCAGAAACAAGTGACATCAATACTTTGTGGTCCAAATTTAGACAACATGCAGAGAAAATCGTTGACGAACATATCAAAATTAACATCAACAAGGGACTCACATCCGTGGATCAATAGAAGAATAAATAGATTAACAAGACAGAAGAATAGAGCTCGAAGAAAAGTAAAATCTACAAACAACAAAAGAGATGGGAAAGGATACAGAAAACTGAAAACAGAGAGCAAGAGAGAAATCAGTCAAGAACACGACAAATACATTCAGGACATAATTACTGGGGACATGAAACACAACTCCAAGAGATTCTGGACTTCTGTTATGCATCGCAAACAAGAATCAAGTGGAGTAGCCCAATTAAAGAAAAGTCAAGGGCGTAGAAGAAGGGTGGCAGCGGGGGCACATGCCCCCCCCCTGTTGAAAAGTGGGGGGCACAACCATGTTTGTGCCCCCCCCCCCCCCCCCCCCCCCCCACTTTTCAATCACAAAATTTTATAATGCATTAACATTATTTGAAATAGCAACATTTTGTACTATAAATCTACAATTTTTCAGTCAATTTTCAAAAATTTCCTTTTGCTCGCTACCGCTCGCCAGTTCTTTATAGACTTTCTGAATAATTTAGCTATTCTGATCCTTCCTTTATACATATTACTTTATCAATGTGCATGAGGACATTTAACTCAAACTATATAGAATATTATTACATGTACTTGTTAATGATAGAGGATATAGAAAGTATCATCTGATAAGTCAATATTTTGTCAAAAAAGTCCTGGCTCGCTTACCGCTCGCCAGACATTTATTCATGTACTTAAAATTTAGAATTGCACCAGAAATGTTAAAATTTGTCCATTTGTCTCCTCCCACCCTTTTTTTTTTTTTTTTTTTTTTTTTTTTTTTTTTTTTGCTTGTTAGAAATTTTGGGATGTTGTGCCCCTCCACATTTTCAGGCAGGACTACACCGTTGAATGTGATGGTTTGTTGTACAGTGATGCTCCAGCCAAAGCTGACATAATCAACAGTCAGTTTCATTCAGTATACACAAAATAAGATACTGGTAATATTCCATTCAAAGGTCCGAGTCCATACCGTGCGATGTCCAATATCACAGTAAGTAACAAAGGCGTTAGGAAGCTATTACAGGGTTTAGACATCCATAAAGCTACAGGCCCAGACCAAATACCAACGAGAATCCTTAATGACTTTGCTGAAGAATTAGCCCCGACCTTATCCACCATCTTCCAGAAATCACTTGACTCCGGAGCTATCCCAGATGACTGGAGGGAGTCTGCTATAGTCCCAATCTTCAAATTGGCGACCGGCACAAAGCATCAAATTATCGCCCAGTCTCCCTAATGTCTGTGGCATGCAAGGTGTTGGATTATGTGATTCACAGCCAGATCATGGATCACTTTGACCAGCTTAATATTCTCACGGACAAACAACATGGCTTCACGTTCGTGTGACATCCCCAGTGCCATCTAGCGGAAGTATTCCAAAACGAGGTCACTCGCTTTGTTGATGTGTTATTGCAAGCAGAGGTATTGTTCTTTCCGAGAGTGGACTAGATCTATTTTTGTTTCACTTTATAATGAAAATATTGTATGTTTTCAGAGAGATGCAGATTTCGATTTATCAATTCCACAACGGGAATTAGATGCATGTTTTGACCCTACATCTGTACTCTGTAAAGTAAGGCAGTGCCCTACATGGATACCACTCGGAAAGAACTTACCTCTGCATGCAAACCACAACATACCAGAATATGTAATGAGAACTTATAGAGATTTACATGTAAGAATCCTGATCACTTCGTAGCTGGAAGTCTACATGACCATGTAAAGGAATGGGAGGAAATTTAGGAGGGGAACATTCAGATATTCTTTCATGGATCAGAAATGGCATTAATGTTGAAACATTTTTCAAACATTTTAAAGGAAATTTTAGAGGGAAAAGCTATGATTCTAAAACACCGCCAAAACATTTTTTTCCAAATGCTAATATATGTAAACAACATGTCGATTTTATTAAAACTGAATTATATGAACGAATATGCAATGGATCTCTATCATTAGTGGGTAGAGTAGAATATTGTCAGCCTCCTATTATTGTAATGCCTCTGACTGTAGAGCCGTCAGAACCACGCCTCTGTCATGATGACAGATACATTAATCTTTGGACTGTAGATAATCCATTTAACTTGGAAAATTTGAAACATGTACCTAGACTAATTGAACATGGAATGTATATGACATCTTGTGATGAAAAATCAGGATATGACCATGTCAAGCTCTCTTCAAATTCATCAACATAGTTTGGCATACAATTTGGGGGTTGGTTCCTACAATACAATACTTTACCTTTTGGCTGGAAAGCTTCTGCTTTTATCTATCAATCAATAGGTATGTCAGTAACATCGTATCTTAGAAATAAGGGTATTTTGACAGTGCAATATATTGGTGATAGGCTTATAGCTGGAGCTAAACAAGAAGAAAATATTAATTTTCAGTCAGTTGATGTACTTTCAGCAACATGTACTTTGCTAGAAACCATGTCTAAATTAGGTTACACTTTTTCTTTAAAAAAGAGTTGTTTAGTACCTTCAACATGTATTAAGTATTTAGAATTTAATATCGATTCTGTCAGAGAAGCCTTTTTGCTCCCTGAAGATAAAAAGAAAACTTTTATTCAGTTAAGGGAACATGTCTTAAAATCACGTGTTTTGAATGTGCAAACACTACAGCGTTTTGCTGGAAAATGTATTTCTATGTCCCTTGTTGTACCAGCTGCAAAGTTATATTGTAGAGAAGTAAATGCAGCTATATCATGGTGTTTAAAAAATTCAAAAGATATTCAGGTTACAGATGGTTTGTCAACAGAAATAGCATATAGGAAGTTCTTAGATAATTGGGATGGTTGTGTAACATGGCGTTGTGAAAAACATAAACAAATAATTTTAGCCACAGATGCATCTTTATTTAAGTATGGTGTGTTTATATTATCTGGGGATATGTCAAATTTACAATTTGGAGATTATTGGGAAGAAAATGATGATAGACCAATTCATTTGAAGGAAGCAGATGCTTTGATAAAGGTTTTTCAATCTTTAAAAGGGTCTTTACAAAACCATAGAGTGGATCTGTATCCAGATAACATGTCAGTTATTCATTCTTGGAATAAACAGGGTGGAAAAGATCAGCAGTTGAATGTTTTAATGAAATCACTTTTTAATTTGGTGTTGAATTTAAATGTACAATTAAATCTGTATTATGTACCTTCTGAAAAGAACCTAGCAGATACTCCCTCGAGAACTACTAATATCACAGATAGTATGTTAAGTGATTGTTCATGGTTGTATGTACAGCAGATATTTGGACCTCATACTGTTGATTTAATGGCAATGGATTCAAACTGTATGAAAGAAAAGAATGGTTCTTATTTAAAACATTATACACCCTTTCCAACCCCATTTTCTGCTGGAGTAAATGTTTTTGCTCATTATATACAATGGGACCACATGGTTATGGATTAGGGACTTTAATCTGGATGGTTCATCTTCCAAGCGTTGCCGATGTCATATCCGGGGTGCCACAGGGACCGTTTTGGACACCTTATGTTTCTCGCATACATCAATGACTTGCTAGATCATACCCAGTCAGATGTAAGGCTGTTCGCAGATGATGCTCTACTGAACAGGAAAATAGCCAGTAACGCAGACGCAGTGCAGCTACAGAGGGCATTGTCATCACTCCAACACTGGGAACACCTGTGGCAGATGGAATTTCACCCACAAAAGTGTACCGTGATTCATATTACAAACAAGCGGCAGCCATTGAAGACCGGCTACACATTGCAAGGACACATCCTGGAAGAGGTTCAAATTGCCAAATATTTAGGAGTGACTATCCACCAAAAGCTCCGTTGGACCGAGCATATCTCCAACATCAAGACAAAGGTCACAAGAACCTTGGGATTCGTTAAACGTAATCTCCATGGATGAAATCCCAAAATCAAGTCTATGGCATATCAGACATTCGTCAGGCCACCCTGGAGTATGCTGGTACAGTATTGAACCCATACCATCAGGTCAATAATAGAGGTTTAGTCGTTAAGATGTATTGCATCAAAATGAGTATACGCTTACGTATCTGTGTGTAAAAATCAAAAGAAAATGGAGCGAAGTTTCCGGACAATAAATTGTAAGGAATGCTGATCTTAATACCATATATGATGATAAAGAAACCAGAAGAAACTCCAGTCTTTTTATTTTAAAAAAATATACACAATCGTAACTATATGTAAAGTTACTTATTATGGTCACAGAGCTTGAAGTCTGTTCATGTTACATGTGTCATTGTTTTAAATATCGGAGTGCTCGATATGCAATTAGGTCACTTGAATCAGAGCAACGGAGGCAGCCCGGTTTGTAACAAACAACTGTACAGAGACCGGAATCCAGGCTGCATGCATGACTTCCATGATGAAACATCTAAACTGGAACACCTTACAGCAACGCAGCCAAACATCACGGCTGGTCATGATGTTTAAGATTTAACATGGCCTAGTATATATAGACTCAACCTTGTACTTAACACCTGGAGACAGCAGAACAAGGTGTGCGTTGTTCAAAGTTCCAACAGCTACAAATGATGTCTATAACAATTTATATTTATACCATCCTAGATTTGAACGGATTGTCGTCATCATCTATCAAAACAGTCACTACCATCGAGGCATATTCTGCATGCTGCTCAGTTCCACCGTAGCATGTTCCAGTCAGCAGTAAGGGAACGACCATTTGATTCGGGGGGGGGGGGGGGGGGGGGGGGGGCTGGCAAAATTTTTCGGGTCAGATTATTTATTTTCAACACAGGGCCGGCCGGATTATTTATTTTCCAATAACTCAAGGTCAGAATATTTATTTTCAACCTGTAACAATCCTAACAAGCAAAAAAAAAAAGAAAAAAAAAAAAGTACATATGTCATCAATTATTTTGCAATGTGCAAGACTATCTTGGCACTTCAATAAGTCTATATACAAATTAGTGCACAATAATACGGAAGCGTTCCAACTCTGTACCTTCATGAAGAAAATTTCAAACCATTTTTTTCCTGCACCAGACACGTGTTTCGAATATTAAATTCTTATCAGTGATGCTTCCAGCGGAGCCACCAAAATTCATTTCAGTAGCGCCCTCTTTTATTTTTTGAATTTAGATTTGTACATTTACTTTACAGAGAGTGCGCGGCTCCAAATTTCCTGTAGGGTCGATTCAGTAGCACATCCAAATAAAATGTATGTTCAAAATAGCATTGGAGAGATGGTGCTAAAATGTTAACCTCCTTTAATTTCGATGATAGTTTTGAATGGAATGACAAGTTTTCGAAATAGCAAAATAATATTTATGATGTAGGCACTCCTAAAAGACTTGAAGCTTATCATATTTGTTCAAATAAAAATGCATCAGTTTTTGTTTTATACTTGCAATGTGATACTGTGTTAACGTCTAAATAGAACTTTATATGAAAATATTGAAAGGCGAGTGGAGCAAGCCTGAAAGTTTTTTAAGTGTAAGGTGAGCGAAGCAAGCATAGAATTTTTGGTCTTGTTGCTAGCGAAGCAAGCTGAAATTTGTTTCAGTGAATGGCGAGCCGAAAATTTTTGGGACTTTGAACACATACATGTAAGTTGGCCAGAATATTTATTTCTGTAACAAAGACTTAGAGGATAAGATTATTTACAACATTTTCTGGGTCAGAATATTTATTTCCAAAAACTGTCAGCCAGCCAGCCCCCCCCCCCCCCCTCAAGATTAAATGGTCGCCCCCTAAATCTATGATGTATTTTGTTATTGTTCTGAGAGCCAGAAAGTTCTATTTCAGCCCCCCTGGGCCGGATTAGAAGCAGCATATTCATGAATGATCCGTGTTTGTTCGTTTGGTTTTTTTTTTTTTTTTTTTTTTTTTTTTTTTTTTTTGGCACTGAAGTCTTATTGCTCACCCCTTCCCCGTTGCTCCCTTACATCCATTTTGTTTTTGTTACAAACAAGGATTTTGTCTTTGTTAATGTCTTGAAATCAGGAGTTTAATTTTTTTTTTTAATCACATATATCGGGTCCATAGTTCCATGAAATAACGTCCGCACCTGCATTTTCGCTTCGTATGATGATTTGGTTTACCGTCTGTTGGACGTTTCAAGCTGCCATATTATGAGTCGCCTACATACTTATGTCAAGAAATTATCAGAAAAATTAGTAAGCCCATCTGTAAATACTGTTTACAATGCCCTAGTAGAATTACGTACAAAAATATTAAAAACCCGAAGAGGAGTGCAGGTAGTCGTAGAGGAAGGGACCGTATCAAAAATTATTGACGTATTGAAACGCAATTCTGATACGACGTGCGAGGAATACTTGAAAATTGTGAACGTCACAGCCAGCATCATTGGTAATCTGTGTATGGAAGAGCAAGCAAGGAACCAGGTAATGAAAGGTTATTGGGTTATCAAAAGTTTCTGCTTTTTGCAAAGCATAGCGACACTTGGGGAGCACTTTTTCTTCTTCAGTTTTTCTCGTACACTGTGAGTGTGAAACAGCCTAAGTGAGACACAGCCTACGTGAGACACATATGTTGTCTCAAAGGTTCCAATTGACCAATCACTATGATAAAAAAGAATCTTATTGTCCCTTTCACATTAAGGTCCGTTCGGTAATCATTCACTTTTGTCTCTCCATAGGACATTTTTGCCCTGCAGACATCACTCTGCTCGCATGCACTGCTATGAATGACGTCATTTGTTTGCTATGTTCAGTTCAGTTCATGGACATTCCTCCTATGTATAAGGAGCACCCATTTTCATGGTAAAATAATATATTATAATTGAGCAACTGCTTTGTATGCAGGGCAAAACGTCCTACGAAAAGGAAACAGTGAAGCGAATAAGTATTAGCGTGAAAGGGTCATTTGTGATGTCAGTGTAACCATGATAATGTTGTCAGAAAACTTGGCATTAGATGGCATAAAACATTCTTTAAATTCACTTTTTGTGCCCTCGGAATCAAAGATTCGGGGGCATAAGTTTTTGGCCTGTCCGTCTGTTTGTCTGTCTGTCTGTTCATCCGAAAAACTTTAACATTTGACTTAATTTTTTAATGGGAGGTGATAGGGCTTTCATATTTCATATGTGTATTCCTAAGTAAATGTGACAAGACATTTCCATTGATACCAAAATTTTTGACCTCAATGACCTTGACCTTTGACCTACTTTTCAAAAACTTTAACATTGGGCATAACTTTTGAATTGAAAGTGGTAGGGCTTTCATATTTCATATATGTATTCCTTGTGACAAGACCTTTCCATTGATACCAAACGATTTGACCTTGACCTTTGACCTACTTTTCAAAAACTTTAACATTGGGAATAACTTTTGAATGGAAAGTGATAGGGCTTTCATATTTCATATATGTATTTCTTGTGACAAAACCTTTCGATTGATACCAAAAGTTTTGACCTCGTGACCTTGACCTTGACCTTTGACCTACTTTTCATAAACTTTAACATTAGGCATAACTTTTGAATGGTAAGTGATAGGGCTTTCATATTTCACATGTGTATTCCTTGTGACAAGACCTTTCCATTGATACCAAAATTTTTGACCTCTTGACCTTGACCTTTGACCTACTTTTCTAAAAATTTTAACATTGGGCATAACTTTTGAATGGTTAGTGATTAGGGCTGAGCGGTTTTATTGTGATATCGGTGCACCGGGATATTTTCGTTTGCAATATGTACCGCAGTACGTTTTTCAAAATACCGGTTCTGGTTCAATATTTTACCTCACAGAGTAATCGTTGCCTAAAAAGTATTCTAGTCAAAAACGACAAGCAAAGTCATGCTTATTTCAATAAAATATATATGTTCTTATTGAGCGATCAGAGATTGACGCTCTCATTCAGAGGAAATATGAGCTGACGTTATGACGGTCTCTCTTTTATATTCTAAATTGTTTCATAATGATTTTCAAAATTTATTTCAAAAAAAGAAAGAGAATAAACTCCTTTTCGGCCTCAATTCATTGAACATTTGTGTAAGGATACTAGGGGGTCAAGGGCACTTTATGACATTTTCATTACCAAAATGTATTCAAAACCAAAATATGAAAACAAGTGGGAGGGATCATTGGTGTTTGAGAATGGGGATGACTGGAAAATTTTGAACAGTAATATTTTTAGATCAACAAACGATACAAAATTAATTTGGTTTCAGTATAGAATTGTTTATCGAATTATTGCAACAAATAAGTATTTATATTGTATAAAAATAAGAAATGACCCCTTATGCTCTTTTTGTGATAATGATGACGAAACTATAGAACACCTGTTTTTTTTACTGTCCTTATGTAAGTTCACTTTGGATATATCTAAGAGAATGGATTAAGGAAATAACAAATGCCGAAATAACACTGTCGTTAAAAGATATTTTATTCCTAAAAAATACAAGAAATGAACATTCCTTAAATATTGTAATAGTTCTAGTAAAACTCTATATTTTTAGAAAAAGATTTGAAGACAGTGTCTTAAGGGTAAATGAATTAAAAGAAATTTTGAAAAGCTACTATTAAACAGAAAAATATATTGATATAACAAAAGGAAAGTACGATACATTCCAAAGAAGATGGAGCACATTTCATTTGCTATTTTCATAAGTACTATTTATGCACAAAATGAAAGAATTAATTATATTTATATATTTGCTTAGTTTAGTATGAATGAGTGAGTGAATGTGGGTATAAGAGTTATCTCTCTTCTTCCTTTCTCTATATGAAAAAAAAACTACACTGAGATCAATGTACTTAGAATGTATGATGTAATGAAATGTAACAAAAATAAAAAAAAAAAAATTATTTCAAAACATATGATTCGTCTTAATTGACTGAAATCGGTCTCCCATCTTTTGATATTTTTTGTTCGTACCAGTGTTTTTTCTCCTTGTTTTGGGACTGAATTTCTGCCCCTTCCCAATGCCAAATTACCTCTAATCACTCTGAAATTCCCAAAGAGGAATTATGATAAAATCACATGAGAAAAAAGGCTGCCAATTCTTGAAGTCAGCACAAAATGTCTACGTGCATTTTTATTTTCTATTCATCACTTGTTCAGTTCAAGCAACTCAATGGATCATAACCCTTACGAAATCTTCCTCACCAAAATCTCATGAGAAATTTAGGGTAGAATCTCACCTCAGATTTCTCATGTGCATTTTAACATGCAAATTAGGTGAAATTCCTCACGTGAGAAATTTTTCTCACCAAAAATCTCATGTGGAATATTTTTCTCACGTGAGGAATTAGGGTAGGTTCTATAAATATTTTCTCACGTGAGTCTCACGTGAGAAATTTCCTAACAGTATCATCAAATCTCACGTTTAACTACAGATGTAACACATGCATTGTGCCAAGAAATACACATGAATAATCTGAATAAGAATATTAGCTTGTAAATCTTTATAGGCACAACAAGACAAATTATAATACTTACTGCACAAATTTAGTATTGATTCTATAAGTATTCATATTTTCTTGATAATTCTCACTCAAAAATTTAAAATATTGTGCATTCACTGGAATTATAAATAAATAAAATAATAATATTTAATGATTTAGTGTTAATAAATTAGATTAAAGATGAAAAAATGCAAACACTTGACTAAATTTACATTGCTATTTGAATAGAAGGGAATTCAAATGTACTTAGAATTTATATTTTAATGACAAGTCAATTAAACTAATTTGTAACAACAGAGGACATTCAGAGTAATTAAGATCAGAAAATTAAAATAAAGCTATTAGTTTTGAACTTATCCAAGATGTGGAAAACAGACTAACCTGAGTATGTGAGCTGTCAGCCTATATCATATTTCTTTTATAAAGTACAAATGTATACTCATGTTACTTCACAAACTTCTTCAGCCTTTTAGAAATGTTGGAGCCAAATTCAATTTACTTTGAAAAATATACAAGTCTTTGATTGGATATTCATGTCATGTGACAATTGGTTGTTCCTTTTCTCACATGAGATCTCAGGTGAGGAAACAGTACTTTGAAACTTTATATAACTCTGGACAGTATACTAGTTTAGCGCACAAATATAATCTAAGATCTAATTCCTCACGTGAGTCTCATGTGAGGAATTCAGTTTTGCTTAAGAGCTGAAGCAAATTGTAAAACCAAATATCAAAATCTCATGAGAGAGGGAAAATCTAACGTGAGAAAACAAAATCACATGTGGAATTGTGTTAGCTTTTACAATTCTTACAAGACCTAACTTTCTGCACATGTGAGATTTTGAAACCTCACCTATTTGCATACAGATCTAACCAATTTCTTATAAGTTTCTTATGAGATTCTCATGAGGAAATGTTAGTTTTTTTGGTACGGGAAGCAGTGTTGATAAATGATACTTTAGGGTTAGACTCTGGTAACAGTTTGTACATGTATAAAATAATTTTCAAATTTCAGCAGTTTTCCCAAAAGGGACAGGCACCTTCCCCAAAATAAATTAAAAGAAACCTGGAACTTACGTCTAACATCATTATGTTTCACAAGTGCTTTATGAAGCCGGGCAGTTATTTTTTTCAATTTTCAACAGTACTTCAACTATTTTTCTTTTTGAAAGAAACATGACTTTTATTTAACTGTTTATGGCTTTATTTCTCTATTTTCTGTGTTACCAAACTTTGATCAAAGACAGAATAAACAATGATATGATAATAAGACATAAGCTGTGTCTTGTTTAAGTGTGTTTCTGTAAAAATAGTGAAATCTATAAAAGGATTAAATATTGCAATAAATCGCAATATGAAATCTTATATCGCAATATGTTTTTTGGTCTGCAATACCCAGCCCTATTAATAGGGATAGGGCTTTGATTTTTCACATGTGTACTGGTATTCCTTGTCACAAAATTTTTCCGTCGATACTGGCACCAAAAATTTTTAACCAAGTCACCCTGACTTTGACCTTTCACATACATGTACAGAAAATAGTGTTTATACTTACAAAGATGCCACCGGGGGCATTTGTGTTTCACAAACACAGGCTTCATTTCTTATGTTTCATGGAAGAATATATTCTTTCACTTTCTGCTGAAAGAGACGTAAAAATTTATTTTCCTGATGGAAATTTTTCATCTTTTCGCTCCACTCAGGAAAAGATTAATTTTCCGTTACTCGTGTAAATTTTTATGTCTAGACCACATACCAAGTAGGATGCAAAAAGAATTAACTTTCTATCTCTTATAGTTTCAGAGGAGTTGCAAGCACAAGAATTGTTTACGGACGGACGGACAGACGGACGGACGGATGGTCGGACCCCGGATGACGGGGTATCGCATAAGCTCGACTGTTCAGTAGAGCTAAAAATGACAGACAGGTAGATGGAGACGGAGACATAAAAATTTACACGAGTAACGGAAAATTAATCTTATAATTAATAAATATAGTACCTGACATTTGGTTTCAGCCCCTGACCCCCAGGGTCTTAGAAAATGGGAGTGGTTATGAAAATCTATGAAATCTTGTGCTCGCAACTCCTCTGAAACTATAAATGATGGAGACTTTATTCTTTTTGCAATATGATGGGTCTGTGGTCTAGTTGTGCACCTGATATTTTGTTTGAGCCTCTGACCCCCAGGGTCTTAGAAAATGGGTGTGGTCATGTTCTCCTATATAACTCTATGTAATCTTGTGCTCATAACTCCTCTGACACTATAAATGATGGAGACTTAATTCTTTTTGCAATATGATGGGTCTGTGGTCTAGTTGTGCACTTGATATTTTGTTTGAGCCTCTGACCCCCAGGGTCTTAGAAAATGGGTGTGGTCATGTTCTCTATGTAATCTTGTGCTCATAACTCCTCTGACACTATAAATGATGGAGACTTAATTCTTTTTGCAATATGATGGGTCTGTGGTCTAGTTGTGCACTTGATATTTTGTTTGAGCCTCTGACCCCCAGGGTCTTAGAAAATGGGTGTGGTCATGTTCTCCTATATAACTCTATGTAATCTTGTGCTCATAACTCCTCTGACACTATAAATGATGGAGACTTAATTCTTTTTGCAATATGATGGGTCTGTGGTCTAGTTGTGCACTTGATATTTTGTTTGAGCCTCTGACCCCCAGGGTCTTAGAAAATGGGTGTGGTCATGTTCTCCTATATAACTCTATGTAATCTTGTGCTCATAACTCCTCTGACACTATAAATGATGGAGACTTTATTCTTTTTGCAATATAATGGGTCTGTGGTCTAGTTGTGCACTTGATATTTTGTTTGAGCCTCTGACCCCCATGGTCTTAGAAAATGGGTGTGGTCATGTTCTACTATATAACTCAATGTAATCTTGTGCTCATAACTCCTCTGACACTATAAATGATGGAGACTTAATTCTTTTTGCAATATGATGGGTCTGTGATCTAGTTGTGCACTTTATATTTTGTTTGAGCCTCTGACCCCCAGGGTCTTAGAAAATGGGTGTGGTCATTTTCTCCTTTAGCCTCTGACCCCCAGGGTCTTAGAAAATGGGTTTGGTCATTTTCTCCTATATAACTCTTTGTAATCTTATACTCCTTACAACCCCCCTGACACTTTAAATGATTAAGACTAAATGATTAAGACTTTATTCTTTTTGCAATATGATGGGTCTAAGCCTTGTTGTGCACCTGATATTTTGTTTGAACATCTGACCCCCAGGGTCTTAGAAAATGGGTGTGGTCATTTCTTTTTTTCCTATATAAATCTATGTAATCTTGTGCTGGCAACTCCTCTGACACTATAAATGATGGAGACTTAATTCTTTTTGCAATATAATGGGTCTGTGGTGTTTGAAAAAAAAAGGAAAATTGATATTTATGTGTATGTATATTTTACCCTTGAGAATGAGCAAATAAAACAAAACAACCAGGAGAGCTACAGTCTCGTCAGAGACTTCTGGTTTGAATGTCAAAGCCCATAACTTTTGATTGGTAAGTAATAGGGCTTTGATATTTCACATATGTATGCCTTAAAACAAGACCATTCTACACATACCATAATTTTTGACCTAGTGACATTGACCTAGATATTTGACCTACTTTTTAAAAAAGTTCAGAATGGCTATATCTTTTGATTGGCAAGTGATAGGGCTTTGAAATTTCACAGGTGTATGCCTTGTGACTAGATCTTTCTACACATACTGTAATATTTACCTTTTGACCTTGGGTTACAATAGCATAAATGTTTGACCTCAAAAACTAGTGTTCTACACCCCAAAGCTGACGTCATTTACTGACTTAAAATAAATTGCTTATATAGATTTAGTGATATATCAAAAGAAAGATCATTTCCTGTAAATTTCATTAGTACTGAATGATATATACCTTTCCAATACCATTGTCACTCTGAAAACAAAAGTGAAAGTGTAAATAAGGAAATTTTGACATGTCATTTAGATGGACATTGGTCCCATTTTGACCATTGTTCCAGAATATTTCTTAAAATAAATATGCTGATTTGAAGGCAATATCTGTCTAAATAATATATGAAATTTATTTAGGGATTCGCCGCTCGGTTTTTGAGAAATCAACAATACATCATGAAGAACCAAATTTCACAGGTCCCCATTCTGAGCCCCTCGCCGGAAATCACCTCTACGTTGTGACTCCATCTAGTTTGATTTTTATATGCGTATCCAAAAATAGAGCCCACTAAAATCTTACAAAAATCTTACAGAATCTAATGATACCTTAAAACTTGCCTTCATTTTTGTGTCGCCTGCGAAGCATAGGGACACTTAGGGATCACTTTGTCTGTTGTCCGTCTGTCTGTCAATCAGTCTGTCTGTCTGTCTCTCTGTCTGTCACAGTTTGGATGTAACACCCCATAACTTTTCATTTGTAAGTGATAGGGATTTGATATTTCACATGTGTATTCCTTGAGATGAGACCTTTTTACACATACCATAATTTTTGGCCTAGTGACCTTGACCTAGATATTTGACCTACTTTTCAAAAAAATTAAGATTGGCTATATCTTTTGATTGGTAAGAGATAGGACTTTGATATTTCACATGTGTATTGACTTTGATATTTCACATGTGTATTCCTTGTGATAAAACCTTACTATACATGCCATAATTTTTGACCTAGTGACCTTGACCTAGATATTTGACCTACTTCTAAAAAAAACTTAGATTATCTGTATCTTTTGATTGGTAAGTGATAGAGCTTTGATATTTCACATGTGTATTTCTTGTGACATAACCTTTACTACACATATAATAAATTTGACCTAATGACCTTGACCTAGATATTTGATCTACTTTTCCCAAAAATTAAGATTGGCTATATCTTTTGATTGGTAAGTGGTAGGGATTTAATATTTCACAGGTGTATTCCTTGTCATGAGACCTTTCTACACATATCAAATTTTTTTTTACCTAGTGACCTTGACCTAGGTATTTGACCTACAGTTTAAAAAAATTAAAAATTAAGAATGGCTATATCTTTTGATTGATAAGTGATATGCATGATATGGCTTTAATATTTCAATCATGTATTTCTTATGATCAGTCTTTTCTTTTATTCACCAAAATTTGTACCTCATGACCTTCACCTAGATGATTGACCTTTCCTTAGGGCTGGGACGATACTGCACCCAGCCGATCCGATACGTATCATGATACCTGACATCCGATACGATACGTATCGCGATACTAAATAAATTAATAAAACCTTCTCAAAAAGCTATTTGATAGTATTTTTATTCATAATACAAGTAACTTTTTTCATTTAATATATTATATTTATTCAACACTAGCTTTCTTTAAACTTTTATTTTGTTTTCCTCAAATGTTATTATCGTTTTTGGTATGACAGACAAAAAATCCGGAAAATTCGAACACATACCATTTGTAAATCTTAACTTAGGTATCGTTGGGGTGTATCGATACTTGGATCGCGAAATAAAATATCGCGATGCATCGATGAATCGGAGTATCGTCCCAGCCCTACCTTTTCTGAAAGTAATAGATTGACCATATCTTTTAACTGGTAAGTAGGAGGTTTAATATTTCACATGTGAGTTCATTTAACAAGACTTTCCCACTGATACATGTACAAATATTAAACCAAGTGACCTTGACCTACAGATTTGATGAACTTTTAAAAAATAGGCCACTTCGCAGGCGACACAAGCATTCTCTTTATAGCTATTTTAATTATCATACACACTATAACGAACTCTGTCTCTGACTCTTTATATGAAGAAAATTGACCGGGGCCAAATTAGCTTCGAGGCTATAAGGTTTATGCTATTAAAACCTAAACCATATATTGATTTTGCCGATTGAGATTTTTCTCTACATAATTTGAAAATATAGGATTTTTCAAAGAGTTTGGTGTATTGCAAAGTCCTGTAACTCGTATATCTTTCAATCAGCAAGCTGCATAAACATGCCCGCAACCTCCATCAAAATGCCCATTTTTGCCTTATTTCTTTCTCTAGGTAACCTAGAGAACCTCTAGAACCTCTCTAGAACCTCTAGGTACCCTATTTTCAACCCTCAAAAGTTCGTTGAACATAGGACTGACACCCAATATTTCATTTTCAATGTCTTGTTCATGCTATAAAGTGAATTTTGATGTATAGTATGATCCTAGGACTTTGTTTATAAATACGCATACCAAGTGTACATGTACATCTTGTGTATCATCTTTCATAAGTCCTAAAGGTTACAATAGCATAAATGTTTGACCTCAAAAACTAATGTTCTTCACTCCAAAGCTGACGTCATTTACTGACTAAAAATAAATGGCTTATTTAGAAAGTGATATATCAAAAGTAAGATCATTTCCTGTAGATTTCATGGGTACTGAATGATATACCGATATACCTTTCCAATGCCATTGTCACTCTGAAAACGAAAGTGAAAGTGAAAATAGGGAAATTTTGACATGTCATTCAGATGGACTTTGGTCCCATTTTGACCATTGTTCCAGAATATTTCTTAAAATAAAAACTATGCTGATTTGAAGGCAATATCTGTCTAAATAATATATGAAATTTATTTAGATATTTGCCGCTCCGTTTTTGAGAAATCAACAATTCTGAGCCCCTCGCCGGAAATCACCCCATCTAGTTTGAATTTTATATGCGTATCTAAAAATAGAACCCACGAAAATCTTACAAAAATCTTACGGAATCTAATGATACCATAAATCTTGCCTTCATTTTAATTATCATACACACTATAGCTCTGACTCTTTATATAAAGAAAATTGACCGGGACCAAATTAGCTTCAAGGCTATAGGGTTTATGCTATTAAAACCTTGACCTAGATATTTGACCTACTTATCAAAAAAGTTAAGATTGGCTGTATTTTTGATTGGCAAGTGATAGGGCTTTGATATTTCACATGTTTATTCCTTGTAACAAGACCTTTTAAACATACCATAATTTTTATGCCCCCGGAATCACAGATTCGGGGGCATATAGTTTTTGGTTTGTCTGTCTGTTTGTCTGTCTGTTTGTCCGTTTGTCTGTTTGTCCGAACTAAAAACTTAAACATTGGACATAACTTTTGAATGGTAAGTGATAGGGCTTTCATATTTCACATGTGTATTCCTTGTGACAAGACCTTTCCATTGATACCAAAATTTTTGACCTCGTGACTTTGACCATGACCTTTGACCTACTTTTCAAAAACTTTAACATTGGGCATAACTTTTCAATGGTAAGTGATAGGGCTTTCATATTTCACATGCGTATTCCTTGTGACAAGACCTTTCCATTGATACCAACATTTTTGACCTCGTGTCCTTGACCTTGACCTTTGACCTACTTTCCAAAAACTTTAACATGGGACATAACTTTTGACTGGTAAGTGATAGGGCTTTCATATTTCACATGTGTATTCCTTGTGACAAGACCTTTCCATTGATACCAACATTTTTGACCTCGTAACCTTGACCTTGACCTTTGACCTACTTTTCAAAAACTTTAACATTGGGCATAACTTTTCAATGGTAAGTGATAGGGCTTTCATATTTCACATGTGTATTCCTTGTGACAAGACCTTTCCATTGATACCAAAAGTTTTGTCCTCGTGACCCTGACCTTTGACCTACTTTTCAAAAACTTTAACATTGGGCATAACTTTTGAATAGTAAGTGATAGGGCTTTCATATTTCACATGTGTATTCCTTGTGAGAAGACCATTTCATTGATAGCAAAATGTTTTGACTTCGTCACCTTGACTTTGACCTTTCACGTACTCAACAGAAAATGGCGTTTATACTAACAAAGATGCCACCGGGGGCATTCGTGTTTCACAAACAAAGGCTTTATTTACTATTAAAGTGATCTTGACCTAGATATTTGACCTACTCTTAAAGAAATTAAGACTAGCTTAATCTTTTTATTGGGAAGGGATACAGCTTTAATATTTTACACATGAATTTTTTATGATGAGATCTTTGCTTTGTTACCAATTTTTTTACGTGGTGACCTTGACATAGACCATTGACCTTCTTTTCTGAAATTTGAAATTGACCATATCTTTTAATAGGTAAGTAAGAGGTATGATATTTCACATATGAATTTCATTTGATAAGACCAATAGTTTTGAACAAAGTGACCTTGACCTACATATTCATCCACTTTTTAAAAATAAGCCACTTCACAGGTGGCACAAGCATTCCTTAGATTGCTATTTTTATGCCCCCGGAATCAAAGATTCGGGGGCATATAGTTTTTGGCCTGTCCGTCTGTTTGTCTGTTTATCTGTTTGTCTGTTAAATTTGCCTGTCTGTTTGTCCGAAAAACTTTAACATTGGACATAACTTTTGAATGGGAAGTGATAGGGCTTTCATATTTCACATGTGTATTCCTTGTGACAAGACCTTTCCATTGATACCAAAATTTTTGACCTCTTGACCTTGACCTTTGACCTACTTTTCAAAAACTTTAACATTGGGCATAACTTTTGAATGGGAAGTGATAGGGCTTTCATATTTCACATGTGTATTCCTTGTGACAAGACCTTTCCATTGATACCAAAATTTTTGACCTCGTGACCTGACCTCGTGACCTTGACCTTTGACCTTCTTTTCAAAAACTTTAACATTGGGCATAACTTTTGAATGGGAAGTGATAGGGCTTTCATATTTCACATGTGTATTCCATGTGACAAGACCTTTCCATTGATATCAAAATTTTTGACCTCGTGACCTTGACCTTGACCTTTGACCTACTTTTCAAAAACTTTAACATTGGGCATAACTTTTCAATGGTAAGTGATAGGGCTTTCATATTTCACATGTGTATTCCTTGTGACAAGACCTTTCCATTGATACCAAAATTTTGACCTCGTGACCTTGACCTTGACCTTTGACCTACTTTTCAAAAACTTTAACATTGGGCATAACTTTTGAATGGGAAGTGATAGGGCTTTCATATTTCACATGTGTATTCCTTGTGACAAGACCTTTCCAATGATACCAATATTTTTGACCTCGTGACCTTGACCTTGACCTTTGACCTACTTTTCAAAAAACTTTAACATTGGGCATAACTTTTGAATGGGAAGTGATAGGGCTTTGATATTTCACATGTTATTCCTTGTGACAAGACCTTTCCATTGATACCAAAATTTTTGACCTCGTGACCTGACCTCGTGACCTTGACCTTTGACCTTTTTTTCAAAAACTTTAACATTGGGCATAACTTTTGAATGGGAAGTGATAGGGCTTTCATATTTCACATGTGTATTCCTTGTGACAAGACCTTTCCATTGATACCAATATTTTTGACCTCGTGACCTGACCTTGACCTTTGACCTACTTTTCAAAAACTTTAACATTTGGCATAACTTTTGAATGGTAAGTCATAGGGCTTTCATATTTCACATGTGTATTCCTTGTGACAAGACCTTTCCATTGATACCAAAAATTTTGACCTCGTGACCTTGACCTTTGACCTTTTAACCCAGTGACCTCACATACATGTACTTAACAGAAAGTAGTGTTCATACTAACAAAGATGCCACCGGGGGCATTCGTGTTTCACAAACACAGGCTTTATTTGGTTTAAGTTATACAATATACATTTTGGTCTCCAAGGCACATCTCATTTTGCTAGGCGCTTCATTATGATGCAGCCTTGGGGAAAGGGGTTACCATGTACTTTTACACGATTCTTGCAAAAACTATTCGAGGTCTTGTTCACTGGTTGTCGGCATTTCTTTTACCGTAATTTGTGCTTCTAAGATGGAACATTTATAGGAATAGTAACGTCAACTTTCAGATTACCCTCTGAATAAATGGTATCGATCTCTAGAGAGAGGAAAAAAAAGATGGTGAGTTCCAAAAATACCCCTCCGGCAAGGTCATATTGAGCATTGAGTGAACCTATGACATTGTGATGCAAGACAATGCACTAAAATGCAATCACACTTTATAGAAAGAAGAAGTTTACCATGCTAATTTATCCAGTGACATTGTGACGTTTTCCATAGGCTCAATGTGAAACTGAACAACATCAAGTTTAAATTAACATTAAAAACTGTCAATATCATGAAAAGTATTAATATGTCTGTATAATTTGATTACATACATCTATGACCTTTTAGTATATTATACCCAAATTCCAAATTTTTTTTTCAGGTTCTTCAGTGTGGCGGTATCTACATTTTGGGTAAATATGCATTCTTTACCGTTTTGATATATTTCAAATAAACTCTGTACAGGAAAAATTCAAAACAATTCAAAACAGAGAAAGATGAAATTCAATGAAGAAATGTTATTTCTCAGACTTAGATTTATTTATATTTGTATTAGTAATGAATCAGTTGTTGCCTAAAAAAAGTCTTTAGATTCATCATGTCAGTACCATTTGTATCCGTCTTCACAACTCAATAATTTGAAGTAAGTTTCATGAAACTTGGTTAAAAATGGTGAATCCGAATAAAACAGAAAATACATGTAACTTGTCATAGTGAATTTTCTACAGGATATAAATCTGAAACATAATATTTTTGGCCAGATTGCAAAGCAATTATGGTCTATAGATTGATGATGTCCGTCTGTATGTCCGTCCATCTGTCTGTCTGTCGTCAACATTTTGGTTAAAGTTTCTGTTTGCAGCAAAATCTAATTAACTGTATGCAGTAGAAACTTTATATTATACACGAAGGTTGCCCTTGACAAGACCTTTCAATTTATGCCTTAACATTTGACCTAGTGACCTTGACCTTGGACTTTTACCTAGTTAAAGATTTTGGTTAAAGTTTCTGGTTGAAGCAAAATCTCAGGAACTGTTCGCATTAGAAACTGTATATTATACATGTAGGTTGCCTGTGACAAGACCTTTCAATTTATGCTGTAGCATTTGACCCAGTGACCTTGACCTTGAACTTTGACCTTGTGAAAAATTAGGGGATAAAGGTACTGTGTTTTGTGGTTCGGACATGTATATGTTGGAAACGCAATTATACCGTCGGGGCTTGCCCCCAGCGGTATAATGTATGTTTTCAACAGTATATCCAACATATACCTGTCGGAACCACAAAACACAGTACATGTATGTTTATCCCTAATCTAATTCATGTGACATATTTTAACTCTTTGTAACCCTCAGAGGGTCTCACGTATCGCTTTAGAGGTGACGTTGCTTCGGAGGACTAACAACGACCAACAGAAATTGTTGCGCTGCAAAATACAAAATACAACTGCTTCGTGTAACTGTATTTATTACAATGGCGAAAAATCAAAGTGTTACCAAGAATAAACTTACTTGCTCATTTGTTTATAAGTGGATAAATCTGTTTACAAACTCGCAACTTGTAGTTTTACGTCACAGTATGACGTCACTGGAGCCAAGTACACAGGGAATGGTGACGTCATCATGTAAAAAGTGCGCTATAGCTTGTAACGTGCAAATTTACGTAGGAACACATTTTACAGTATGTCAAGTGAGTCGGTTTGCGGCATGTATATCATCGTTATACATGCTTGTAGAAATTCCGTGAACCAATCAGAATGCATGAAACAAACAGAATGAATTAGAATTTTGGTTATAAGTTAAAGTTTCTGGTCAAAGGAAATTCTAAGGAACTGTATGCAGTAGAAACTTTATATTATTCATGTAGGTTGCCCACATGACAAGACCTTTCAAGTTATGTCATAACATTTTACCTAGTGACCTTGACCTTGGACTTTGACATTGTTAAAGATTTTGGTAAAGTTTATCGTTGAAGCAAAATCTCAAGAACTATATACACAGTAGAAACATAATCTTATAAGGTAGGTTGCCTCTGAGAAGACCTTTCTATTTATGTCGTAATATTTGACCTAGTGACCTTGACCCAGTTAGTTACAAAAACTTAATTTGCAATCCGGCTATACCGTCTTTAACAGCGTATTTTTGTTTTATTTTGTATAAAGAACGTAGACTTTTATTGTTTTCAGAGCGTTACTTCAGTGAGAGTATGTCGGAGAGTGTACAGAATAGATGCTGTCGTGCACTGGCTAATTTAGCTCTTTCTGCCAAAGCATGTGAGGTCATTCATAGAACTGATGTATTATCACATCTAGTATTACTTCTGGAACAGACCAAGGATAAAGAATGTATACAGACTTATTGTAGGGCCACGAGGTAAATAATCCTACTAATTGTAGGGCCACGAGGTAAATAATCCTACTAATTGTAGAGCCATGAGTTAAATAATCCTACTAATTGTAGCGATACAAGGTCAAGAATCCTACTAATTGTAGGGCGACAAGGTAAATAATCCTACAATTGTAGAGCCACAAAGTAAATAATCCTACTAATTGTAGTGACACAAGATAGGTAATCCTACTCATTGTAGAGCCACGAGGTAAATGATCCCATTAATTGTAGCAACACAAAGTAAATAATCCTACTAATTGTAGTGACACAAGGTAAGTTATCCTACTTATTGTAGGGCCACAAGGTAAGTAATCCTACTAATTGTAGAGCCACGAGGTAAATAATCCTAATTATAGAGCCACAAGGTAAATAATCCTACTAATTGTTGAGCCACAAGGTAAATAATCCTTCTAATTGTAGTGACACAAGGTAAATAATCCTACTAATTGTAGCAACACAAGTTAAATAATCCTACTAATTGAAGGGGCCGAGAGGTAAATAATCCTACTAATTGCAGTGACACAAGGTAAATAATCCTACTAAATGTAGACCCAGGAGATAGAAGGGGCCGAGAGGTAAATAATCCTTCTAATTGTAGTGACACAAGGTAAATAATCCTACTAATTGTAGCAACACAAGTTAAATAATCCTACTAATTGAAGGGGCCGAGAGGTAAATAATCCTACTAATTGTAGGACCACAAGGTAAATAATCCTACTAATTGTAGAGCCACAAGGAAAATAATCCTATTAATTGTAGAGCCTCAAGGTAAATAATCCTTCTAATTGTAGCAACACAATGTAAATAATCCTACTAATTGTAGAACCACAAGGTAAATAATCCTACTAATTGTAGGGCCACAAGATAAATAATCCTACTAATTGTAGTGACACAAGGTAAATAATCCTACTAATTGTAGAGCCAGGAGGTAAATTATCTTACTAATTGTAGACCCACAAGGTAAATATTCCTACTAATTATAGAGCCACGAGGTAAGTAATCCTACTAATTGTAGAGCCACGAGGTAAATTATCCTACTAATTGTAGCCACACAAAGTAAATAATCCTACTAATTGTAGGGCCACGAGTTAAATAATCCTTCTAATTGTAGAGCGACTAGGTAAATAATCCTACTAATTGTAGAGCCAAAAGGTAAATAAACCTACTAATTGTAGCGACACAAAGTAAATAATCCTACTAATTGTAGTGACACAAGGTAAATAATCCTACTAATTGTAGGGCCACAAGGTTAGTGATCCTACTAATTGTAGAGCCACAAGGTAAATAATCCTACTAATTGTAGAGCCATGAGGTAAATAATCCTACTAAATGTAGTGACACAAGTTAAATAATCCTACTTATTGTAGAGCCACAAGGTAATTTATCCTACTAATTGTAGAGCCACTGAGGTAAATAATCCTACTAATTTTAGCGACACAAGGTTAATAATCCTACTAATTGTAGAGCCACGAGGTAAGTAATCCTTCTAATTGCAGCGACACAAAGTAAAGAATCCTACTAATTGTAGAGCTGCGAGGTAAATAATCCTGCTAATGGTAGAGCCACGAGGTAATACTAGTTATACAGTATTTTTCAGGGGGAATACAGAAATATATTGGGTCGATGAAAAAAGGTGTATTGGGCGAGGCGAAGCCGAGCCCAATACAACTTTTTTCATCGACCCAATATATTTTTGTATCTCCTCTGTAAAACACTGTATAGCGAATTTATCCCAATGATGTCTTTTGGTTTGTGTATGTTACGTCAACATATTTAAAGCATTTTGGTGATGTCAAAAGCATAAAGCGTCGTAGTAGAAGCATGATATTAAAATAATACCCTTTTAGTAAAATAATACAACTTAATATTTGGTTCTTCTCGACCAATCAGATTGTAAGAAATTTGCCAGAGGCGGGATAAATAATCTTACTTATTGTAGTGACACAAGGTAAAGAATCCTACTAATTGAAGAGCTGCGAGGTAAACAGGTTTTTGATTCAGGAGCAATATATAAATCGCCTACTGGTATGAATCAGTTCTGCTAATCTATTTAGAATGCATTTTGGCGGGACAAAAATGTCCCGGAAAATTACTCTTAAAAAATCTGTCCTGCCGGGACACAAAAATTCCCGTAAAATAAAAATTTGTCCCGAAATGTCCCATGTTTCAGTGCAAAGTCATTTTGTTTTAATTTTTTCTTTCATCGTTCCAAGAAAGCCAAGTAATTGTCAGCTGAACAGCCGATCAATTGGTCTAACTTTCGGTATACCTCAGATTTTAGCTGTGAAAACATATTTTGATGGTGATTTCTGTTACATGTAATTGGCTTTCTTATCTTAGGCTGATTGGTTGTTTCTCTGAGGTCTAAGACAATATGTATTTTTATTTTTATGATAATATAATTTTTCTGACGAAAATATCTGCTGTGCCTCATGTCCAATTGCTGGTTGAATATAAAGTATATATTTATTTAAAGGAAATTAGGTTATCCTGTAAATCTGTCTTTAAAACACATCAAATGTTTCAGTAATCACAGGGCATCCAGTATATAAAAAGCCCTACGTTACGAGTAATTTACGATAGGTGTGCGACAGAATGCTCATATCCAGACTTTATTCACGCATTGTAAATTTCTTCAAAGAAATAGTACAGCAGTTGTACCCGTTGACGACTCAGCCACGCCCCTCTTCCAGCCAATTGATTTGATACGCTCTGACGTAGCAATGGCTCGCAGAGAGGCCACTGTGCCGCTGACAAATTAAAAGGCCAGTCTACTTGCATGCGCTTATCTGGTATTTCCGGTATCTTTTCTATATGTTAAATAATAATTATGCAGACAATATTAAGAATGCATTGTGATATTTCCGAGTCTTTTGATATCATAATGAGGTTCAGAAAAGAGCAAGGGCTGCCAACAACCACTACATTACCATGATTACATACGGCTGTCTTTTGATTTTTAATGCTCCGCTCTTTTGGAGAGAACATTGTATTTGTCAGAATTTAGACCAACTCATTGTACCAACCCTGGAAAAAACAAGAGTCTTTATCACGTGCAAACGCTAATACGAGACACAGGGATTATGGGACTAGATTAGATACATGATAACATTTTGTTTGTAAGTCAGAAAAAATGTCCTGGAATGTGTCCCAGAATTTTGTCATTTGTCCCTTAAAATTTTCATCAATCTCACAGAGTGGCCCAAAAAAATCTGGCTAGTATTAGAATGGTATAATGTAAACGCCTTCAAATTCAATAGCTTCATTTAAGAACAGGAGAATTTGCAGCATCAAATGACAAATATGGAAAAAACCATAACCCTATTAAGAAGTACAAAACTGAACTCTAACTCTCCAAGATGCATACAAAAATTTGTTCAATATTAGCAAACAGAAAGTATTGAAATCTAAATATTTCATGTAATTCACAAAGTCCAAGGGCCATATATAACTTTCAGTCTACTGGAACATATCTTGAATTTGATATTTGTCACACCAAGATGTATTTAAATACCAAACATCTATAATCCAATATGATGAAAACTTTTGAGGCATGCAAGTCAATTTGAAAATGATGGCAGTCCAAATAAAGAATTGTGTAGCAAAACTATAAACTTTTTGTCAGTCCGAATGAAATTGTGACAGTCAAATCCTTCAGACTGGCACTTTTCAGCAACACTGCAATAATAGCAAAAAATAAAATATATATGGAAAACTGAAAATTAAAGGTTGGTTGTTGGAGCCTAATGGCAGGTCAGCTAACTTATATGCACTTCTATGCTAGGTGTTATATACAAGCCTATGTAATGTATACACATCTGTGTTGGTTTTTACATGAAGTCCCCTACCAGCTTGTTGGAGGGAATTTATAGTTTCCACCCCATTTATCCATCCGTCTGTCTGTCCGTCTCTCAAACTTTAGTTTTCTGGACTCTTTTTCGCTGTTGTTGCATATATTGAACTCATTCTTGGTGTGTGTATATATCTCAAGATGATACAGATCAAGTTCCAGTATATATTAGTTTCGATTGACCTATTTTTACAAGAGTCATGGACCTTGGACTTACAAATTTCATGAAGCTTTCCAGACTTTTCTTTGATTTTGTTGCAGATATTTTAGATTGTTTTAGTATGTGAAAACATCTAGATATGGTACAGAACAAGTTAGAGTTTGGTTTGATTACCTATTTTAGTAAGAGTTATGGTCCTTAGACTTAGCAAATTTCTTGAAATTCTCTGTTTTCAAGACTTTCCAACAATGGTATTGCAGATAATGAAGTTATTAGCTCGCCGGGATGAAAAGTCCGGAGAGCTAATGCCATACCCTCGGCGTCGATGTTGTCGTTGTCTGTAGACAAAACTTTAACCTGGGCTATATCGCTTGAACAAGAAGGGGTAGGGCTTTTAAATTTCACATGTAGATACCTTGTGAGGAGACCTTTCATTTGAGACCATGACCTTTGACCTAAGGACCTTGACCTTGGACTTTGACCTACTTTTCAAAAACTTTAACCTGGTTTCTGACAAAAACATGTATAGGCGAGCTATGTAATCTTTGATTACCCTACGTTTTTTGGTATTTGAATACATTATAGTGTGATACAGATCAAGTTGTTTTTATTGACCTATTTTTAAACAAGTTATGGCCCCTTGACTTAACAAATTTCATGAAACTTTCAGTTTTCCAGACCTTTTCTGTTAATTCACATATTGAACTGATTTTTGTGTGGGGATTCATCCTTTGTTGTAAGAACAGTTCAAGTTTATATTACATTAAGTTAAAGTGTTCCGTACAGGGATTCTGGATATTGATTTATGCCAGTAGGGTTACGTATAACTCGGCAACAAAATCCGGAAAATTGAAACTATCATGTAATAAACTATGTCCAACTGCTTCCATTAGAAGAGACAAAGTTCCGATTGTCATAAGTCTTCTAAGATAAGGTCCGGTTGCCATAAGTCTTCTAAGATAAGCGCCAGTTGTCATAAGTCTTCTAAAATTAGCACCGGTTGTCATAAGTCTTCTAAAATAAGCGCCAGTTGTCATAAGTCTTCTAAGATAAGTGCCGGTTGTCATAAGTCTTCTAAAATAAGCGCCAGTTGTCATAAGTTTTCTAAAATTAGCACCGGTTGTCACAAGTCTTCTAAGATAAGCACCGGTTGTCATAAGTCTTCTAAATTAGCGCCAGTTGTCATAAGTCATCTAAAATAAGCGCCAGTTGTCATAAGTCTTCTAAGATAAGTGCCGGTTGTCATTAGTCTTCTAAAATAAGCGCCAGTTGTCATAAGTCTTCTAAGATAAGCGCCGGTTGTCATAAGTCTTCTAAAATAAGCGCCAGTTGTCATAAGTCTTCTAAGATAAGTGCCGGTTGTCATAAGTCTTCTGAAATAAGCGCCAGTTGTCATAAGTCTTCTAAGATAAGCGCCGGTTGTCATAAGTCTTCTAAAATAAGCGCCAGTTGTCATAAGTCTTCTAAGATAAGTGCCGGTTGTCATAAGTCTTCTGAAATAAGCACGGGTTGTCATAAGTCTTCTAAGATAAGCGCTGGTTGTCATAAGTCTTCTAAGATAAGCGCCGGTTGTCATAAGTCTTCTGAAATAAGCTAAACATATCCTCCATTTCCATGCTGCTTTTACAATATGATTTGATCTGTAGTCAACACATAATTTCCATTCAAATAACAATAATGGTAAGTGATGTTGTCTGTTTCTTTAGCTATTCTTATTGTAGGACCCAAAGTAATTATTGACAATTAGCACCTTATGTTGTCTTACATTTTTGAATGATAAACTGCTCAAAAGTTTGAATTATTAAGTTCCATGTTATGTTATTATACCTGTCTGTGATTTTACAGACTGTTTGGAAGGACAAAGGATCAGAGAGACAAAATTGTGACTAAGGGAGCAATTCTACAGGTGGCTAAGCAAGTCTCATCAGAGGACACGGACATAAAAAAGTAGCAGTTAGAACATTGTTTGAGCTATCAAAATCTGGGTAAGAATTGGTGCTATGTTTCAGTATCCCTTTTTGATAAATTAAAGGGCACGTACTTGATTGTCAGGAAATAGGGTTTAAATTCAGCCCTAATTCCTCCCCTGAAAAGGATGTTTTCCCCAAAAAATGAGAAGACTTTTCAGGAAACAAGTACTCAAGGTTCTCTACAGACAATGTATTTTTTAGCTGATTGGTCAATAAAATGGGTTGATCAACAAATATGGCCACCAATGGCTCTGATTGGCATACTTATTTTGGACATTTCCTCTTCTAATGTGTCACAGAATTTCATGAAACTTAACAGGAAGCAAGTATACTCAATACCCACTACCAAGTTTCTGTTTTTTAAGCTGATTGGCATTGTCAGAAACCCGCGCTCGGTCATGCAAGCTCACCTCTTGTGGGTCATAACGGCAGAGTTTCGCTGGATAGCATTACAAAAATCTAATGCGAGTACTTGTTAGTGAATTAGCTATGTAAAGCCAATGTATAAGTAATATTGTTTTGTAACTCCTAAAATTAACAAATATGAATCACTTTCAACACTAATTAGGGCATCTTTTGTTGCTAAAAGTATAAAATAGATCATACTTTTGCTATCAATAACACATTCACTGACAAGTACTTGCATTAGATTTTTATTTCACCTCGACGAAGTTGAGTGAGCTTATGCTATACCCCCACACGTCCGCGTCCGCGTCCGTGTCCGCGTCCGCGTCCGTGTCCGCGTCCGTGTCCGCGTCCAGTTAAGAAGTTTGGGGTAGCTCAGTATTTGGCAAAGTACTGATGCTACAGTAACCAAACTTGCACAAGTGATTCATCTTTGGATGCGGAGGTGAACCCATGCATCGGATGCTGCATCTGACCTACATTTTCCGCTTGAGTGACTTGGTTAAGAAGTTTGGGGTAGCTCAGTATCTGACAAAGTACTGATGCTACATTAACCAAACTTGCACAAGTGATTCATCTTTGGATGCAGAGGTGAACCCATGCATAGGATGCAGCATCTGACCTACATTTTCCGCTTGAGTGACTTGGTTAAGAAGTTTGGGGTAGCTCAGTATCTGGCAAAGTACTAATGCTACAGTAACCAAACTTGCACAAGTGATTCATCTTTGGATGCCGAAATGGACCCATGCATCGGATGCAGCATCTGACCTACTTTTTCCACTTGAGTGGTATTGCTTTTAAAAGCCGATAGTAAACAAAGCATAAGTGCTACATGCACCAAACTTGCATATTGGATGTATCTTTGATCAAACTTTCATAAAATGACCTTGACCTACTTTTTCCGCTTGAGTGGTACATGCCCAACTGCATATGGATGTATCTTTGATCAAACTTTCATAAAATGACCTTGACCTACTTTTTCCGCTTGAGTGATATTGCCTTTAAAAGCCAATATTGAGCAAAGTATAAGTGCTACATGTTCCAAACTTGCATATTAGATGTATCTTTGATCAAACTTTCACAAAATGACCTTGACCTACTTTTTCCACATGAGTGATTTTGCCTTTAAAAGCCAATATTGAGCAAAGTATAAGTGCTACATTTACCAAACTTGCATATTGGATGTATCTTTGATCAGACTTTCATAAAATGACCTTGACCTACTTTTTCCGCTTGAGTGATTTTGCCTTTAAAAGCTAATAGCAAGCAAAGTATAAGTGCTACATGTACCAAACTTGCATATTGGATGTATCTTTGATCAAACTTTCATAAAATGACTTTTTCCACTTGAATGATTTTGCCTTTAAAAGCCAATATACATGTACTAAGAAATATGATTGAATTGAATTTGGCTGCCAAGAGGTGAGCTTCGTAATCTGTGATTACCTATGTTTGTAATAATATACAGCGAAAATTCTGCCATTATGAACCACGGGAGGTGAGCTTGCGTGACTGAGCGTTACAGGGTTTCCGACGATGGCTGATTGGTCAAGAAATATAGCTGTCAAGGGCTCTGATAAGCTGGATCTTTTTCAACATCTTTTCTGCAACTGCTGCACAAAATTTTAGGAAACTTCACAGGAAGCAAGTACTCATTTTCTTCTACCAAGTTTGTGTTTTTTTAAGCTGATTGATCAACAAACTTGGCCACCAAGTGCTCTGAATGGCTTACGCATATTTTACATCTTCTTTGTAACTGCTACTCTTCAAAATTGGCCACTATCAGCCCTTCATCTGCAAATCAGGGGAGCGATGTGGCACTCTTGTGCTTCTTGTTCACTTGGAGAATCCTTTTGACAAGGCCTTTCATAATATGATAATTCTGTAAAGAAATGCTTTTAGCTCACCTCACGAAGTGAGAGGGAGCTTATGCTATCACCCTGTCGTCGCCATCTGTGTCTGCCTCCGCCCTAGTATGTTAAGAATTTATTTCTCTATTATAAGTGCTAGGAAGGCCAAACTTGCACAGATGATGCGTCTTTATGAGTAGATCACAAATCTACGTTCAAATATAGGTCATGACCTATATTTTCCGCTTGAGTGCATGTTAGGAAGATTTTGATATCAATGTTAAGAAGTTATATTTCTCTATTTTAAGTGCTAGGAAGGCCAAACTTGCACAGAGGTGCATCTTTATGAGTAGATCACAAATCAAATTTCAAATGTAGGTCATGATTCATATTTTCTGCTTGAGTGCATATGTTAGGGAGATTTGGGTATCAATAGAGTACACCCATTCATGTAAAATTTGGGTCAATAAATGAAATACTCTACTTTCCTTTTCTATTTTGTTTTTGTGTGGTATCATTTTTGTTGGTTCACAGTAGGACAGGTTTTCAAATTCAAAACTGTGTTATCTTTGACTCCTTTCTGTTTTCTGCCATGATAGAATGCTGCCATGAGGTTAGCTTTGTTATCTTTGATTCCACTATGTTTTAAGAAGGGATTAGTATATATATCCAATACTTTTCATATCTATCACCTTCTTGTTGATCATGACCCATAGGTGACCTTCAGTCAATTTAGTATGGCTAGCTTAACAGTTTTGCTGCTATTATTAAATGTATTTTGTCATTAAGTATATGTAATGACTTCAAATTTGATTTTTGAAATTTCATCAAGTTTAAATTACTTTTATTTCCAGATGTTCTTTTGAGTTTTCTGAACAAGTTGTCAGTGCTGCAGCAATCAAAGAGCTTGTTGCCATAGTAATCAGGGATGACAGTACTGAAATTTGTCAACAAAGCTTACAAGTTCTATTCGAGCTCATATGTCATCCCAACACAAGACCTGTATTTGGTGCTGCAGGAGGAATTCAAGTTTTCATAGACAGATTTCATACAGAGGAATCTCAAAACACCAGACTCTCTATACTTAATGTCTTATGTCTGTGTACAAAGGAATCAGTCAATCGTGCTAAACTACGAACTAATGGAGCTTTGATTCTATTTTTAGAGGCTCTTCAGAGTAAGACCTAGCTGTAAAATTCATGATAGGGTCATTAGTTCACTTGTGAACTTCATGTATGATGAAAACAGCTTAGAAATTCTCCTTGAAAATAACTTGGTTTCTATTCTTCTCAATCATTTACAAAGGGTTGCAGACTTTGAATGTAAGATACTTACAACGGACAATTTTGAAGATTGCTTCAATGGAGAAAGCAGTTGGAATTTTGATAGTGAGTTATTTCCAGAAGAGGACAGTATTTTTCACAAGTTTTATCCTGGGGAATACAGCTGTAGCTCTGAAGAAATCTCCCATGAAAATCCAGAGAATGTGGTATCACAAATGACAGATTGTGAATTTGATAATGATCAGAGAAATTTGTATAGTATTGACAGTCCTACATACACAGCTAACAAACTCTGTACATTAGAGGACTCTGATACATTATGTAAAACAAACTTTAGCAATGATATGACAAGTATGAAGTCATCATCATTAAGTCCTCTGAGTACAATCACATACATGTCACCAGAATTCTCACCAACTCGCCCACAGTTTAGCTCCCCCTCAAGTCCATCATGTGACTTCTCAGGGACCAGTTCTACATGTCATTATCCAAGTGTACTGAGTACTCCGTATTCTCCTATCAAATCTTGTCACACATCTCCCATCTCCTCACCTGGATTAAGTCCGGACAGTTTGTCATATTCCAACAATCAAGAAGACTTGTTTTCTGAATCTGAGGAGGAGGAGGATGTAATAGTAGGAGAACATGACATAGAGGAAGATATGGAAACTGGTGAGAAGGTGACATATTTTGACCCTAGTATTACTGATGTCATAAATCAAGATAACAAGGAGACAGTTGCACCTACTCTTAGCCCTCATATCAAACCCAATGAAAACGTATCAAATAAGAATATTCAACCTGAATGTGATTGTGAATTGCCAGCATTTGATGTTGTAGGTAAAAGTCCAACAGAAAGTAGTAGAAGCACTGAAGAAAGTCAACCTACTAAGCGTCGGAGAGTTGCAGTAAGTTCTGAAAGTACAAGTCACATTCAGGACAATTCCATATCTGCAAAGAAGATACAGAAATCAAACAGTGTAACAAACAGAGTTTCCTATAAGAAAGAGAGGAAAGAACCGACCATTACTGAAAACCACATACTTATTATTTTGTCTCGTATTTCCCACATGGATGATCCAAGCAAAATCCTTGTCACAAAGGAGACGATTTGTTGTCTTTTGGATTACATTAAAAATGTTGATTATCCAGAGAAACGTGCAGCATGTATTTTGTCCAGACTTATTCAAAATCCTCTTTGTTTTGAAAAATTCCTGATTCTGAATGCATCGTTGTCAGTGTTCTTCAAACTATTGTACAATGAAGATGATGAGTCTATCGAGTTAAACATTCAGAAGTTACAGACTCATGTGACCTCAAAAAGAGATCAAAGAAGATCTGTGAGGTCAAGGTCAAGTAGTTGCTCTTTAGAATCTTCAGATTTCCTGGATGTAGAAGATGACAACTGTAGAGAGAATGGACAATCAAAGCCAGATAAGGAGCTATCTTACGGAACTGATTCTGGACAATTACTTAAACCATCTAATGAGGAAAACCTGGAGAATGAGCACTTCTTGATATCACAAACAGAAGATGAAGGATTGAGATGCACTCAAGATAACCATATAGCTCAGGAGAACTGCAGAGAGAGCTTAGAAAGCTCATGTAGCACGTTATTTGAAAAGGAAAAGATGAGCATCAGATCAGGACTTGTATTTCTACATGTAAGTACCACATTTAAATTGTCAACATCGAAATAAGTTAGTTCATGCTAGTTTGAAAATGTTTACCCAAACATTTCTTTAATTTAGTCTCATTGAAACCTTGACATACTTTTTCCGCTTGAGTGAGTTTAATTAAAAGCCAATATTGAGCAAAGTATAAGTGCTATATGTACAAAACTTGCACACCTGATGATGGTGTTTCTTTGATCAAGCTTTCATTGAATGACCGATGTATTTCATTAATGACTGGTCTATGCTGAAATTTATCTGTTCTTAAATCCTGCTGTTGAATTTGAAGACGTTTAACATTTGACACACTTTTCTCCACTTGAGTGATTTTGCTTATAAAAAATATCGAGCTAAGTATAAGTGCTTCATGTACCAAACGAAGTTACATAAATTGACCTTGACCTACTTTTTCTACTTCAGTAGTTTGGCTTTTAAAAGCTAATGTTGAGCAGAGAGCTCCGTTTATCAAAGTTGCATATTTGAACAAACTCACAAAATGACCTTGTCCTATTTTTGCCACTCGAGTGATTTTGCTTTCAAAAGCCAATGTACTTAGAGGCGTGATGCCATGATATATAAACTCGAGGTGAGTATTGTAATCCATGATTACCTATGTTTGTTATAGAAGGCATAATTCCACACATATATAGCGGGTCATTTTGAACACTGCACATTGCTACCCCTAATTACAACGGTCATTGACGATTCTGCCATGTGTTTCCTGGTTAATTGCTGCTGTTGTAAGAACATCAGTCAATGTCATTCAATCCATATAATACAATTCTTGACTTATACACCATCATTGTTGAGTGTGTATGTTTGTTTTAGGAATTGTCCATTCAAGCTGAGAGTCCCTTTGGTAGAGGAGTTGTCGCTCATTTATGTCACAGGAAAACAGAGAAGGAGAAACTATGGATGAAAATAACCCTCTTGTTTATGATATGGTAATATTAATAGTTTGTACACCTTTACTCCATATGTGATATGGTAATATTAATAGTTTGTACACCTTTACTCCATGTGATCAAAAGATGAAGGGCAATAATGCAAACAAGTTGAGAAGTTGTTTATGAGGAAAATTTTGTCAAATTTCAATCTTTTTGTCCGAATGATATACTTATCTTCACATAATTATATTGATATATAACATGTATAAGTAATTGAAATGCCCATTGGATTTTTTTAGCATACCGAGTCTCATTAATCATTAAAGGCAGTTTAAATGTTAGATTGTTTGATATGCATTATACTCTATGCATGTTCACTGAAATACAGCCGTTAAGGTTGCGCAAACTCAAGAAGGGAGGGGATCTCCAACAAGACCCTGTTGCAGCACCAACAGCAAATTACCCGATTCGAAAACACAAAGACGAGCGTACTAAGAGATGAAAAAGAGACATACAACATATAAAGGTCATACACAAAAGACAACACATAAACCAAGGAGACCAATGGGTAACTGGTGCCGACTTTGTACGGCGATTTGCCACACAAGTAGCAAATGGGTTGGTTATTCTGGATTACGTGTGCACAATTCTCTCACTTCTCCGATTACCCAGAGGTCTCGAAGAAAGTCACAATGGTAAATAAGTAAGAAATACAGTAGTCTTTAAACTCTTAACCTTCTTTAAGAAAATTTCATACCAATTTTAAAGCACCAGATAAGTGTTTCATATAGGTCAAGTATGTTTAATTCGTGACGACCTGAATCTATGTCAATTTACCCATTTTGGACTGTTGACACTAAAATTTGGTTGCGCTAGAATAAGTACATGTGAATTAACCATTGAACGTACATGACCAAATCTCTCTCTCCCCTCTTCGCTTTCTCCTTTGATAATGTTCTTTACTGCTATGCTTTTGACAGTTTATATCCAATGTTCATTTTCAGGACAAAGTCATCATTTAAGCACTACATGATGGAGAGAGGAGTGCTGAAGGATATTACTCACATTCTACTGTCTACAGGTAATGATGCTGTTGAGGATTTGTGTTCTACAAGCCAGTACCAGGTGTCATTAATGGGACTGTGTTTCCTAGGTCATATCATTCCTAAGTCAACATCCTTAGTGGGCGACAGGCAAAGTAGTATGAAATCCTCTGTGCCATATTTATATACAGTTGATGCATTAAAACCTCGATTTGAATCTGAAACCTCAGGATGCCATTTAAGACAGACATCAAGAACAAATTTTGCCCTTCGAATAGGAAATGACACAATTACGGGCGTCAAGGGAAATACTTGTGAAATCTTCTCCCATATTTGAAGCTATGCTATCAGGACATTACGCTGAAGCTCAACTTACAGAAGTCGCTCTGTCTGATACAACTTATTTTGCCGCAAACTACATTATACATTACCTTCATGGTTGTCATATAGACTGTGATGTCATAGCAAAAGTTCTGAATTTCAAACCGACCGATCAAAACTTGTGCCACTGTCTAGAAGGTATCTCATTAGCTCATAAGTTCATGCTGAACGATCTTGAAAAGTTTCTTAGAAAGGTGCTGATTGGCAGAATGTTAAATACAGAAACTGTTTGTCATGTGTTCCAATTTGCAAAAGTGCATGATTTTCAAGATTTACAAGAGCAAAGTGTAAAATTAATTTTTCAGTCCAAAAGCATGAAAAGTAGAGTAAAAGGATTCAAAAAAATTATTCTTGGACCAAACAATGTTGAGTTTATGAATATGATACCAGAGATTTTCCTGAGTTCATAGGAAATGGTTTCTTATTAAACTTATTACAAAACTTTTATGCTTTTCTCTATTTTAGAATATAAAATACATGAGTGATTTAGCAAAAGTGAACAACCATACATAACCAGTAATTGATCAAGGAATTGTTTTCATGGTAGCTCTCATCTTTAGCTTCTAGATATGTTTTTGACTTGAACAAGAGAAAGTTTGTATACTATTGAGATAGGTGAGGTTGGTAACACCTTACAATTCCTTTGAATCAGCAAGTTGGCATGTTCTTCATCCTTTATGACCTGATTGGTGAAGTGATAAGACCAATAACCCCTGCAAATGAAGTTTGGGAATATGAGAATCTCTGTGTCAGCACATCCATGAAGGGAAGAATTTACTCTACGTATAAATGGTGGGAATTTTTAATTTCACATATACATTCACCATAACAGATGCTATATTTTGTAAGAAGACTAGTGGCCTTGAACACCGACCTTGTAATAGTTATGTGGTTAAGAATTTCTGAAATCAGACTTTCTTCAAGTACATCAGATAGAATTTTCAAAATCGATTTACACAGAGTCAGAAAGGCTTTGGAGACCTTATAAATTTTCTATTTTCTATTTGTACACCGAATCATGACAAACACCCATTTGTTATTAAGTAACAGCAGTATATAGACATAGGAGCACTAGGTGAAAAATCCAAATTTATTCATAATATTAGAATTATTGTAAGAGACAATGCTGATATTCGCGGGTTATTACTAGGGTCATTCTCAAACTGGTCTCTATACAAATTGAAACTGCTTTTGGTATAGCCCCTCATGTCATTGCAGTTTGATACTTGCCCGAAGAAACGAAGAGTGTATTATATTGATATCTTGTCATTGTTATCGTGTAAATATAGAAATAGTGAAAAAAGACTCCGCCAATACCATGTTGCAATGATCACTGTGAAAAAAAAAAACACAAACTTGCAACAAATGAAAAAACACACAAACCTACAGTGAAGAAAACACAAAGTTGACAAACGAACTTACAAATGAAAGAAACCATTTAAACATAAAGAACAATACACTGAGGAAGGGAGACCAATGAGTAGACCATTGTAGACTGGAAGTTACCTTCAATATACAGCAAGATCTTAGGTTATTAGGGTGAAGTACGCATAACCCTCCCTTTGGATCGGAGGCACAAATCTCTAGAAATAAAGACCCTTTGACTTTAATATCACATACAAGCCATAAGAGTCAAAGGATATACAAACCTCTATACATTGATAGCAGAGTTGTAACATCGCAATAAACTTATATGAAATGTAACTACATTGAAGCCAATTCATTTAAGGATTGTTTTTCAGCTTTTGCGCTTTATTGGTGTGTATTGGCAGTAGAGAATGGAAACAAAATATGTAAAGCACGAAGTGTTTTTCATGAATTTTTTCCATTCCCTACTATAAGTACACACCGTTAAAGCGCAAAAGCTGAAAAAAAGACAGTCTTTATATTTTCATTTTACGTGTCAACTAAGTTGTATCTGCTTTTTTCATTCCCGTTTCTTTATATTTGAAATATCTTCGCGGAGGGAGAACGTCACTTGACGTAACAGCAAACGAACGTTCGACGTATTTTTGCTAGCTTCGAAGTAGTACCTTCTGTACGAAAACATTGTAGAAAAATAAGAAATTGAATTTTGATTTCGGTTGTATTTTGAACATTTCTATCAAAACTGAATAAAAAATTAATCTTGCAACATCGCGATTTTTGTCCACATAATAAAGACCAAGCGGATGGTTAGTCTGGAGAAATGTCACGGATATTGGAAGGAAAACATTTGAAAACTGATTGGAACACACTGCTAAACTGTTTATAAAACCTATGAAATAAATCGGTACCATTATTCAACATTCTGAAAAATAACTGTTTCTTCTGGAAGTAATTAGAATAATGCAAAATTCGAGTACAGCCATGCAAAACGATACAAATGCTCGAAATTTTCATGACCTACCTCATCATTGCACGAAATTCGCTGGTACTCGAAATATTTCTGATCTGTATAATTCAATAAGAGGCAAAAATAAATTTACTGTTGATAAATGACACAAGTGGATCAAATCCTCATCCGAAATATTGAATGACAAATATGGATAATGACCATATCCCTGTATACAGCACAAAATCGATAATTCAGAAAATATTGAATATTTGATCCACTAATGTCTGAATTCGCTCATCCAAACATGACATCTTTCCGTAGACGACAGTGCAGGTCGTCCTTGAACTTCGTCTGGTGTGGCGTGTGATCGACTTACTACGTCACACGTCTTGGAAGTGTACATGTGGGTGACCTAAATTTTGGCATATTTAAATATTGGGGGTAGACATCATCGATTAATAATGGAATTTTGAATCTGTGTTGAAGCAGTAAAGAAAATGGGCATTTTATAGGAAATTGGATGCTTTCAGAATTAAGTAGTATTTCATTAAACTCGTGAAAGACGTTTGCAGATTCGCGGCTCGGTGATAATTTTATTGGTTCATGCGACTCGGGAAATTACTGGACAACAAACAACGGCTAGCTAGTTGTTATTGCTTATTTAATGTTCCTCGGACAACCTTCATCAGCTTAGAAAATATCAAGATATACATATTCTTCAGCATGTTTGGGGCTTCTACTGTAAGCTAATTTGTCGGGCAGTATTTTGCTTAAATGGATAATACTCAACAGACATATGTACAGAGTGGCTGGGACGTCGCACACTATAAAAAGGTCCCAACCTGTTGCGGTTACGGGCACATATACGCAACAGGTAATTAGGTGTCCCAAGAATTCAATTACACGATATAAAGATCAAACGTTCGTTGTTAGTAGTAATCATCAGTCGTTGTATGAATATGCAGTTGAGTATATTAAAATAAAGTCATGTAAGGTTGAAGTCGTCGATATACTAAAAGAACATCATTTTTCACCAAGCGATTGCTCAATCTTTTAAGTGCGGCACTAAGAACTGCAAAACTTGTAACATCCTCATAACAGACACTTTATTAACAAGTAACCTTACGAAACATTTATTTGATACGCATAGTTTTGAAACCTCAACTGTAAGCCATCCAATATTGTCTACGGAATAGAGTGTTCACTTTGTCGATTGATTTAGGTGGGAGAAACCAAAGGTCAGCTCCGTACCAGAATATCAGGATATTGGTCAAAAATCAATGATAAAGGGAACCAACTCCTTTATCAACATTTTAACCAGCCGGATCATTCTGTTTTATCTATGAGAGTCAGAATACTGGATAAAAAAATATATCACCCCACAAACGATCTCAATATGAGCACTCCGAGAGGAAGACTGTATTAAGAATCTCAACACTGCAGCGCCCTATGTTTGCAATGATAGCATTAATAGCGTAGGGAATCTAACAATACCTGGGTGTCAATCGGTAAATGTGATTAGCTTATTCAACAGACAACAACGAAGGCGTCGAAGTCATGGCATCCGTAAATATAATAAGCCTGAGATACATAGTATTTCCTCCGATGACTTGGCTTCATTTTTGAATGAGCCTCTAGGTCTACACCACATTCGTACCAAACTGTACTCTGTTCCTTTACGGAAATTACACGACATCTACGAATACACAGACGACCACACAATTACCGATAAATATTCCCCAGAATACAGACTACAAGGTGTCATCTTGGACATTTCTACTTTTAGTTTATTTCAAACAGTAAGGTCAGATAAATCAGAGGACAAAACAAACCGCCCTTTCATTAATGTCACGATGGGTAATCTCGCAACGCAAAACAAAAGATTTTTCAATATTTTTGTGCAATATAGATCATTTATGACAAAAAAAAAAGAATGTGATGCAGTGTAAGAATGTCTTAGCTATGAGTTGTATCCAAAATTAGGTGAATATTCGCTTTTAATAATGCATAAACATGATGGGCGTTCTTCTTTCACTTTCATCTACATGAATCACGCCGTTCATTTTTACAGCTTTATAAAAAGATATCATTGTCTTATTTTGGGTAAAACTCGTAGTAATGACATACTAACACTGCATCACATTTCCCTTTTTGTGATGAATAATCTTTATGACAAAACATTATAGAAAAACTGAATGTTCTGCTTTGAGAGATTATCCACCGCGAAAGTAAGATTTGCAAACAAAGGAATATTGATAAATTAAATATTGGCCAAATTTTGAATACCAAATCTGTCACAGAAAAGACCCCACCATATTTCAAAAGAAAAGAAACACCTTGTATTTCCTACAGCTACGCACCAACAGTTGCATCTAGAATTTACAATTACAAACGATTCCTACAGTGTATTGATTTAAGTAATCCCTCGCTACATCCATTACCTTGCGAATGTTCCTCATCGGATTTCAACTGCTCTCTTTGCGGACAAGTTGTTACCGGTGACCTTAATATAGTCAAGAAAGAAAAGTTGAAAGAATTGTTAAAAAGTCAATCCTTTACATGGAACCAAAATTTCTAAAATATCATGGACTCGTGTGTGAAGTATGCAAGACGTTGGGCAAAGAAAGAGGATGTACAAATCGACACGCTTTCCGAATGGATAAAAAGCATCAGAGGGTTACTTTTATCTAGAATTTACAACTTACAAGCAACTGTGAACACCAGATTCGAGTCTATCTTTAAAGACCCTGATGTTATCACAGAACTAACCTAACTCCAAGAACATAACGTCATCACATCAGTAGACAAAGCCTCCAACAACTACACATTAACATGGAAAAAGTACAGTCTTGTTAAAGAGTTGGGTTTGAATTCGACACCTGGAAATCCAACTTACACTCCGATAAACCTTTCTTCTTCGGAAATAATAGATAAATACAAATCAGCTATCACTTCCTTTGCCTTTGACACAAACAATTTAGATTTAGATTTACCATACTTACATTGCATATATACCTAAAATGCATAAAAATCCGTACAAAGAGCGTTTCATCGCTGGTTCCTTACTCAAAATGTTCAATCAAATCTGTATCGATCTTACTTAGTTTTAACTGAAATTCAAATCTGGACTTCAAAAATATTGTTCGACGGTATATTCCCGAAGCGGTATTAACCAGATGTGGATTTTGAAGAATTCCAAGGAACTTTTAGAACATCTAAAATTCACTCATAGAGTCCATTCGATCAAAGCCTTTGTTTTTTCGAAACTTTACACAACAATCCCACATTCTAAATTGATAGAAAGACTCGCCAAAATCATAAGTACAAGCAAGAACGGCAATCGCAAATATAGCTTTATTATTGTTAATTATGACAAAACCTACTATGTAAAAGAAAAGTCGGATTCTAAAAACATTGTTTGTGAAACACGAATGCCCCCGTCGGCATCTGTGTCAGTAGAATGTTTAACGTCTTCAAATTCGTTAGCATCATTTTATGAACAGATAAATTTACAGCATGGACCAGACATAAAATTGTATAGTGGTCAAACTCCAAGGTCAAATTTACAAGGTCAAATATTTTGGTATCCATGAAAAGGTCTTGTCACAAGGAATACACATGTGAAATAGCAAAGCCCTATCCCTTACCATTCAAAAGTTATGGCCAAGGTTCAATTTTTTTTTAAAGAATAGGTCAAACTCCAAGGTCAAGGTTACTAGGTCAAAAATTTTGGTATTCAGGAAATGTCTTGTCACAAGAAATACACATGTTAAATATAAAAACCATATTCCTTATCATTCAAAAGTTATTGCCAAGGTTCAAGTTTTTGCTAACAAGTAGACAAACGGACAGGACAAAGAGTATATGCCCCCGAATCTTCGATTACGGGGGCATAATAATTACACTGAGGCAGATATTATTCAAATGTTAAACTTCCTGATCGACAACATTTTTGTGCTGTTTGGAGGAAAGGTCTTTCAGCAAATTGTCGGATTTCCAATTGGGACCAATTGTGCCCCACTCACTGCCGACATTTTTTTTTACTCGTACGAAGATGAATTCATTCAATCTTTGGTCTTTGAAGGGAACAGATACGTAGCTTCTAAGTTTAACTTCACTTAAAGATACATAGACGATGTGTTGTCCATCAGTAATCCAAAATTCGCAGATTTAACCTCAGCAGAATATATCCGTCGGAGCATCAAGTCAAAGAAACCACAGAGACAAATAATTTGGCATCATATCTGAACAATAAGTTGTCCTACGACACTGAGGGTCACACGAACACCTCCATCTATGACAAACATGACGACTTCAACATCACAAATTTTCTTTTTCTGTGTAGCAACATCCCTTCATCGCCTGCTTATGGCATGTTCGTATCTCAGTTGATACGCTATGCCAGAGTAAGAACCAAATATACAGACTTTGTTCTGAGAGCTAGGCGTCTTTCATTGTGACCGACTAACCTCGTCACTGCGGAAGTTCTACAGTCGATATGGGGAACTCGTCATACATTATGATGTCCCACTCTCCAGAATGGTGGACGATATTCTGTCTTGAGTGTCACTGCTGGTGGACCAAGAGTCCCCGAGGGCACATGTAGCCAAGTTCGATCAACTTCGGTTGATCGTCTGTCTTTTCAACGCATTTAAAATTTTCTGTTAAAATTCTTGAAATTTCTAAAACGTGGGTCCTGTAGCATCATATCCCACCCATTCTGCTATGTCTTTTGGTACATTTTTGGACATAATAATTTAATACTTATTGGCAATATTACATAGTTTAGACTAAGGATCACTGACGAGGGTTTAATACCCGAAACGTGCATGTCTGGTCCATGCTGTAAATTTATCAGGTTTTAAATGATGCTATTGAATTTAAAGACGTTTAACATTTGAACTACTTGGTGAGTGTCACTGCTGGTGGACCAAGAGTCCCCGAGGGCACATGTAGCCAAGTTCGATCAACTTCGGTTGATCGTCTGTCTTTTCAACGCATTTAAAATTTTCTGTTAAAATTCTTGAAATTTCTAAAACGTGGGTCCTGTAGCATCATATCCCACCCATTCTGCTATGTCTTTTGGTACATTTTTGGACATAATAATTTAATACTTATTGGCAATATTACATTGTTTAGACTAAGGATCACTGACGAGGGTTTAATACCCGAAACGTGCATGTCTGGTCCATGCTGTAAATTTATCAGGTTTTAAATGATGCTATTGAATTTAAAGACGTTTAACATTTGAACTACTTGGTGAGTGTCACTGCTGGTGGACCAAGAGTCCCCGAGGGCACATGTAGCCAAGTTCGATCAACTTCGGTTGATCGTCTTTCTTTTCAACGCATTTAAAATTTTCTGTTAAAATTCTTGAAATTTCTAAAACGTGGGTCCTGTAGCATCATATCCCACCCATTCTGCTATGTCTTTTGGTACATTTTTGGACATAATAATTTAATACTTATTGGCAATATTACATTGTTTAGACTAAGGATCACTGACGAGGGTTTAATACCCGAAACGTGCATGTCTGGTCCATGCTGTAAATTTATCAGGTTTTAAATGATGCTATTGAATTTAAAGACGTTTAACATTTGAACTACTTGGTGAGTGTCACTGCTGGTGGACCAAGAGTCCCCGAGGGCACATGTAGCCAAGTTCGATCAACTTCGGTTGATCGTCTGTCTTTTCAACGCATTTAAAATTTTCTGTTAAAATTCTTGAAATTTCTAAAACGTGGGTCCTGTAGCATCATATCCCACCCATTCTGCTATGTCTTTTGGTACATTTTTGGACATAATAATTTAATACTTATTGGCAATATTACATTGTTTAGACTAAGGATCACTGACGAGGGTTTAATACCCGAAACGTGCATGTCTGGTCCATGCTGTATATTTATCAGGTTTTAAATGATGCTATTGAATTTAAAGACGTTTAACATTAGACAACTTGAACCATCCAACCACCGAATATACTCGTATCTTCCGAAATGGAAGTAACCGGATATGAAAATTCTACCGAAATTGAAGTCACGGGTGTTGTATGCAAGGAGGAGATGCTAACTCTTGATGGGCACCTGGTCTCACTCCCATATCATATGGTGGAGGTTTGTCTTTGTTTGCTTCGGTTCTTGTTTTGTTCTGGTTTTGTATACCTTCGGTTTATGATTTTGTACTATGAATTGGGATATAGGCGATTCGAGAAATTCAAAAAAGTGATATCGGAAAATTATGATTGCCAAAAAAAAAAAGGATAGAGAAATCTACTTGATTTTTTACGAGGGTAAAATACCCGAAATGTGCATGTCTGGTCAGTGCTGTTAATTTATCTTCATTTTAATGATGCTTTTAAATTTGAAGAGTTTAATATTTGTACCACTTGGTGAGGGTGAGTGTCACTGCTGGTGGACAAGGAGTCCCCGAGGTCAAATGTAGCCAAGTTCGATCAACTCCGGTTGATCGTATCTTCAAACGTATTCGAAAATTTCTTCTTAGAAAATTTTCTCAAATTGTTTAGAAAATTTTCTCAAATATCTTAATCCTGGGTCGTGTAGCTTCGTATCACAACCATTTTGCTACGTCTTCTGCTATATTTTGGACATAATTTTTCACATATTTTGGCCAAATTTTATTGTATTGATTGATGATCATCGACGAGGGTTAGATACCTGAAATGTGCATGTCTGGTAATGAATTTGAAGACGTTTCACTTGAATTTTTATATCAAATTAAAATGAAGAGAGGAATGTAGAGTGGTTGCAAGCCAGCGATATTTTCTTACAAAATTGGAACACAAGTTACAGACAGTACTTCCTCTATTCTCTAAAATGATTCAAGGCAAAGTCTTATGTGCGAGCGGAGAAAAAAAACAAAAAAAAAAAAGCCTGTGTTTGTGAAACACGAATGCCCCCGGTGGCATCTCTGTTAGCATAAACTTCATTACCTGTTAAGTATGTGAAAGGTCAAGGTAAAAAAAAGGTATCAATAGAAAGGTCTTGTCACAAAGAAAACACATGTGAAATATGAAAGCCCTATCACTAACTATTAAAAAGTTATGCCCTATGTTAAAGTTTTTGAAAAGTAGGTCAAGGTTAAGGTCAGGAGGTCAAAATGTTTGGTATCAATAGAAAGGTCTTGTCACAAGGAATACACATGTGAAATAGGAAAGCCTTATCACTTACCATTCAAAAGTTATGCCCAATGTTACAGGTTTTGAAAAGTAGGTCAAAGGTCGAGATCAAGGTCACGAGGTCAAAAATTCTGGTTTCTATGAAAAGGTCTTGTCACAAGGAACATACATGTGAAATATGAAAGCCCTATCACTTACCATTCAAAAGTTATGCCAGATGTTAAAGTTTTTGAAAAGTAGGTCAAAGGTCAAGGTCAAAGTCACGAGGTCAAAACTTTTGGTATGGAAAAATGGAAAGGTCTTGTCACAAGGAGTACACATGTGGAATATGAAAGCTCTATCCCCTTCCATTCTAAAGTTATGCCCAATGTCAAAGTTTTTCGGACAGGCCAAAATCTATATGCCACAGAATCTGTGATTCTGGGGGCATACAAGTAGATACGAGGACTGATTGATACGTTGTGAGCCTCGAATTTCTGGGATGCAGAAGGTAGTCTGCTGATAGATTATCTCCAAAAAGAACAAACAATCGATGGAACATACTATGCTTCACTCTTGACAAAGTTACGGGAAAATATTAAACTTAAGCGCCGCGGAAAGCTCACCATTCAAAGTGTGTTGTTCCATCAGGACAATGCTCCTGTTCACAAGTCTGTCATTGTCATGGCTGCCATTCATTATTGTGACTTTAATTTGATAGAGCATCCACCTGATCTTGCTTCATCAGAATTTCATCTATTCTCAAAACTGAATGCAGCTATTTCTGGCACCCATTTTCAGTCCGACTTTCAGTGGTAGGCTTTCTGAACAATCAAGATAAGGAGTTTTTTTAATTGGTATTGAGGCCCTTAACACCGGTGGCAAAATGTATAGATACTGAAGGGGATTGTGTAGAAAAATAATGCAAAATGTCTGATAAAATTCAAATTCTTAAATACGAGGCTCACAACATATCAATTAGCCTCGTACAATTATCTGTAAAACCTTAGACCCATTGATATCAAAATCAAAAACTTCTCCTCCTCCTCCTCCTGAAAATTATGCATATTTCAAAATCATAACCGTGGGATTCCAGAAATCCCCGTCGGCTGGTCCCCCTTTCTGTAAAAAAAATGGATCCGGTCCATGTGAAGGGTCTGGAAATAATCCTTGCCTATACACATGCCTATGTAGATCTTTGGAGAGGGAGTCTGAAATCCCTCCCCTTCCACTTAATCCATTTTTAGAAAATCAAATCTTTCTTCTTTACTACATAATAGACGATTTTCACATTACCACAGTTGACTTGCATTTTAGACATCCTAAGACTCGATATCACAAGATTTGGCGTAACTTGTAACTGTGGTGTCGTGGCAAATTTATGACGTCATAGCTAGAAATAACGTCAAAAGTAATGATGTCGGGCCATGGCGTGTCTAAAATGCAAGTCTAGTTGTAATATGAAAAAGGTCTATAATTAAGATCATGCATACATCTTGTTTGTTTGATGCACGTGAAAAGTGCTAGAAAATCGCGGCAGTCTTGTGTTACTTTTCTTTCTAACTACATACATGTACCATTGTACATGTTGCACGTGAAGATAGGCGCACTGCTACCATGACGTCACATATACCCGGTATGGAGGAATAAACGCGTAAGCATAAATGCGAGCTTTCAATGGATTTTGGAATCATGAAGCCCAAGTACATTGTGAAATATAGAGACATGGAATGCAACGGAATAGATGTATTAAATAAATAGTCATTCGCAATGATAGAAATAAATTTAACGCTTGCACGCGGTTATGAGTCAGCGATTTTTTTTAATATACTGAATTTTTTTTTAATTATTTATAGATCTGGACAATATGAAATACAATGAACATGATGTACATCCAATACAGAAAATTTTAGATTCATTAAAAGTTGAATGTTGTGATTTTACAATGATATCGTCCTTTTCATGCGCAGTTGAGACAATTTTCTATCAGAGAAGGGAAGTTACAACTCACATTGAAGTGCTCTCATCATGTGCTCTTTCCTAATATTTCAAACAGTTTTTAACTGCTTATAATAATTTATCTTTCCTTAATATTTGATCATATGTTTGGAAAACTTCCTTCTGTATTTAGAGATTATCAGACCTGATAAGAAAAAGATGGTCACTCGCATACGGGTGACTGTGCAGGTGATATTTCAACTTGGTGTATCACTCCGCTTTATGTATATAAATATGAAACTATTGAAGGGGAAGTAAGGATGCATAAACGAGAAAAGGGAGGTATGCGACAAAACTAAGGATCATATTGGAAAGTGTAAGTAATAAGGTATGTCTTGTAACCATGACATCGAGTATGCCATGAATGAAAATTCAGAATTCTTTAAAAAAAAATAATTCTACGCGACGAACGATATAATTTTGACTTCAAACATTGTACAATTATCTGGTCATGATTGTTATATTTTGTAAATTTAGCTGCTACTATCAGAAATAAGGTTTGTTACAGGCCGTCTATTCAGATTTGTAGGCTTGAAGGCGCCATAGAAGGCGAGGCGAATCCGAGTATCAACCCGACTAATCTCTGTGGACGATCAGTAATAAACCTAATTTATGACTGTTGCGGGGACCAAACTGTTCGCTTTTGTGTTTGCAAATCGCTCGCAATTTTTCAAAAGGGGCGCTACTGTGACTTCCTTTCATTGGCAAAGTCCGTACCCGCAATTTTTCATTTTTTTAAATACATGTATTGTATCAAAAATTTTTAATCGCTTCATTTAAAAATACGTTAAGGAAACAGGAGTTTTCTTCTTTTTTATAAAATTGCCGTTTCCAATAAGTGCTCCTCTTACAGGCCTAGGGGGATTCATGAATACAACAATGGCGAATTTTTCTTACTGTCCACAGAGATTTAACAGGCGTGCACGTGACGCGATTTACTTAATTGTTTGATTGGTTCTAACTTGTCCGTGGCAAAATAACTTCCAATATAAACTCATACGATACGGTAGCGCTTACTTTCTTGCTTAAGACCTTGGTATTATTAAGCGACAATAACAACTCTTTTAGCGTTAAGGTCAATGACATTCTTATGGTAAACTAAAAAATGTGTACAGATTTAATGTAGTTACTCTTTGAAATTAATTTTTATGAGTAAACTTAGATATGTAAAAGTTGATTTAGTAAAGGTAGACTTTGTCAGTTGTATGACCCGTACCCAACCTTTTTCTCTGGTTCTTTGGAATAAAGTTAACCAAAGTACTTTGTATGTCCGTGTGCAGGCAGCAATATTTACAAGCACTAAGGGGTATCGGGATGCTCTTTGAGGTCATGTTTAGAATTATGTTTTCGTATATTAACTCCTGAGCTTCACTGATCAATACTCAAAAATATAGAATCACATTACCATTTCTTGTAATCTTTAAGCCAATTTGTACTATGTTATCATTGAAATATTGTGAAGTATTAGAAAAATATAAACATTCACTCCTCATAGTCAAGACATAACTGAACACAATATGGCATCAATTTGATTCGGCCTTCCAGGAAACTGCTAGAATTTTGAAAAATGTGTCAGTTTTTGAAATTTCAGCAATTTTACAAATTTTCGGAACCAAGCCATCTATTTTTATACAAGATTTTTTTTTGCCTTGTAATTTTAAGACATAAAGTGTCTCCTGCGTGGTGATGGTGATTTCGTGTCAATTTTGGTAAGTAGTCAACAAGAAATCGTTCAAATGCAAAATTGAGGACATTTCAAAATTATCACTTAATTTTTGCAAATCATCTCTTGTTTCCAGGAGGGTACATTTTTAACAAATGACAGACAGATTCTGACAGGAAAGTCTTTTGCCTACCAGGTCAGATTCGTAGAATTCTTAATCAATCGATTATCTTATACTGTAAACGCGGTTATTTTCGCTGGGCGAAATCTTCGCGAAATGACCATTGCAACAGTACCGTGGTGGTAATTTTGGCGAAATCGGGAGTTTTCCCTCTAGTCTTTTATACTAGTTGTAATTTTCACGCGGGGGTATTTTCGCGATAATAACAAAATAGCGAAAAGCGCGAAAATTACCCCCACGCGAAAATGTCCACGTTTAAAGTAGTTGTTTTATACTGAAATTGTGGGATTATAAAGAAGGTATAGAGAAATACCATAGTGATTCTAAACTATTTTTGAACGGCATATTTGTTGAAATTCGCGTTTAATGCACTTTATTATCACCTATGAACATATATTTCAGTATTTATAGGCCGCTAAGTGTTAATCCCAGAGAATAATGTTTGTTGCGGTTCACAACATTACGAACAAACATTTTCGTTTCATGAAGATATATTTATGTTTATGAATTAATATCTCTGTTTTTAGCATATATTTCAGTTTTGAATAAATATCTAGCTTTTGAGAATATAAATTGTATTTTATGAACAAATATTGGTATTTCAACAACCAACATCTTTATTTCAAAGAACAAATATTTTATTATATGGAGAATGCAACGTTTCACATGCCATGTATCTCTCTAGAACATCCTTATGCTTTCGGTTTGTCGATATCTGTTTGTCAAAGGAAGATACCCCCATGACTTACTTTCACCTGTGGCAGCACCACCTGTGGACGGATACGGACGAAAAACATTCATACTTGTAGGGGACCATGACAACTTCATTCCTACCATGTTTCATTAGCATCCCTTCAGAATTCCTGGAGAAGGTGTCGAATCATTGTGTAAACCCTCGGAGTAGATCGTACCTCACATAACCCCGTGGGACAGAAGAAACAAAAACCTTCGGAACTAACTGTACATATTCTCTAATTGTTACTGAAAACATGACGACGTAATAATATATTCAAGCACTCGGTGACGAAGTCAATTCTTTAAAGTACCGACAAACCGAGTTTAAAATATCTATATAAAACCCAAACAAAAATTATTTTTAACAAAATACCAACATGATACCAGTGTGATACTAATGAGATACACTTTAGTATCACGTTACGGTATCTTGTTGATATCAGCCCTTAATGTGATACTAAAACAAAATACTCCAGTCCTATTAGGGAAGAATATATCCTGTTAGTATCCCATTAAAACTTGGTATTGCATTGGTATCACATTAAACTTAAACTCCCTTTTTTGATATCTTGTTGGTATCTTGTTTCAATTTGAAATTTGTTCTGACCTGCCAGTAGTGGAAGCTTAACAAAAAACTAATCCGTTACTGCCATGCTTAACTACAACCTGTGTGATGTCATCAATGAGTCATCAGTGACATCACACATTTCAAATCTGGCTGATACACACATGCAAGCACATGGAGTTTGAGATTTGTGAGGATATGTTAAAATTTAGTTTGAATACAGATGGATATCAAGTTTAACTTATTTTCAAAGACTGATATTAATACCATTGGACACATTATCAAGGAAAATTTAATATTCATACATATTGGATGCCAGATTGTGCATATGTATATGGATTGAATTGTGCTCCGTCTGCTTGGAAAGTATCATGACTAGTAAGTTTCTTTGCTACTGTATAATAATGCATGTATTTTTTTAAAAAATATTTCAAATAACACATTTTGTTTTAAGTGACATAGTTTGTTATGAGTCCATGCTGTAAATTTATCAGGTTTTAAATGATGCTATAGAATTTAAATACGTTTAACATTTGAACTACTTGGTGAGTGTCACTGCTGGTGGACCAAGAGTCCCCGAGGGCACATGCAGCCAAGTTCGATCAAGTTTGGTTGATCGTCTGTCTCTTCAACGCATTTGAAATTTTCTGATACACAATTTCTTGAAATTTCTGAAAAGTAGGTCCTGTAGCATCAAATCCCACCCATTCTGCTACGTCTTTTGGTACAATTTTGGACACAATAATTTTCATAATTTTTGGCCATATTACATTGTTTACACTGAGGATCACTGACGAGGGTTTAGTACCCGAAACGTGCATGTCTGATCCATGCTGTAAATTTATCAGGTTTTCAATGATGCTATTGAATTTAAAGACGTTTAACATTTGAACTACTTGGTGAGTGTCACTGCTGGTGGACCAAGAGTCCCCGAGGGGACATGTAGCCAAGTTCGATCAACTTTGGTTGATCGTCTGTCTCTTCAACGCATTTGAAATTTTCTGATACAAAATTTCTTGAAATTTCTGAAACTTGGGTCCTGTAGCATCATATCCCACCCATTCTGCTACGTCTTTTGGTACAATTTTGGACACAATAATTTTCATAATTTTTGGCCATATTACATTGTTTAGACTGAGGATCACTGACGAGGGTTTAGTACCCGAAACGTTCATGTCTGGTCCATGCTGTAAATTTATCAGGTTTTAAATGATGCTATTGAATTTAAAGACGTTTAACATTTGAACTACTTGGTGAGTGTCACTGCTGGAGGACCAAGAGTCCCCGAGGGCACATGTAGCCAAGTTCGATCAACTTTGGTTGATCGTCTGTCTCTTCAACGCATTTGAAATTTTCTGATACAAAATTTCTTGAAATTTCTGAAAAGTGGATCCTGTAGCATCATTTCCCACCCATTCTGCTACGTCTTTTGGTACATTTTTGGACACAATAATTTTCATAATTTTTCGCCATATTACATTGTTTAGACTGAGGATCACTGACGAGGGTTTAGTACCCGAAACGTGCATGTCTGGTCCATGCTGTAAATGTATCAGGTTTTAAATGATGCTATTGAATTTAAAGACGTTTAACATTTGAACTACTTGATGAGTGTCACTGCTGGTGGACCAAGAGTCCCCGAGGGGACATGTAGCCAAGTTCGATCAATTTTGGTTGATCGTCTGTCTCTTAAACGCATTCGAAATTTTCTGATACACAATTTTATTGAAATTTCTGAAAAGTAGGTCCTGTAGCATCATATCCCACCCATTCTGCTACGTCTTTTGGTACATTTTTGGACACAATAATTTTCATAATTTTAATTTTGGCCATATAACATTGTTTACACTGAGGATCACTGACGAGGGTTTAGTACCCGAAACGTGCATGTCTGGTCCATGCTGTAAATTTATCAGGTTTTAAATGATGCTATTGAATTTAAAGAAGTTTAACATTTAAAGTTTATGTAGTGGATTACCCATATTCACCCAAAAATGTTTTACAAATTATTTTGATATAAATGATTCAATTATTTCTAACATAATAACTTATATTTTTTCCTTTGAACTTCTGTAATCATTCAAATCCATGAGTGAGGTATAAACAAATTCAAATCCTCACGTACGTACTCCATCTTTGATTTATCGGGGTCAAAATATATATTGCAGTATCACATTAGTATTTTATTACTGGTTTTATGGTAGCAAAGGAAGTATCTCATTGATATCACATTTTGGTATCATGTTGGTATTTTGTTTCAAAGGCATTGCCAGGTGAGAATAAGTATCCCATCAGTATCACATTATACTATCCCATTGGGTATCCCATTAGTATCACATTGTAATATCCCTTTGATATCACATTGGGTATCCCATTAGCATCACATCGTAGTATCCAATTGGTATCTCATAGGTATCTTGTTAAACTCATTTGCATGTGAATTTTGATACTATATCACATTAGTATCATGTTGGAGTATCCCGTTTACCTTTTTTTTTTTTTTTTTTTTTTGGTTTGGGTATCTATATCTTTATTTCAGAGTTTTTCTGCACTCGATCTTCTGTTCACACTCATTTTCAGCACTTAATTCTGATTTTTTTATACCAAACACGCCTATGATACGTACAATCTAAGCTAAGACATAATTAAGATCATAAACAAATTTAAAAGATCAGTCATCAAAGTTCCTTTTGTTTATAACTGTTTATTTTGAAGCCCGATTTTAGTCGAACAAATTTCAAAATATCGTCTCATAAATACCTTTAAAAAGTATAACATTAATGAGGTTTTCTAGAAAAATTGAATATGTAAAATTCTGATGCCACTATTTTAGGAAATTCCCAATCACCATTTTGTGAACTGTTGTAACATTTATGTAACAGTGTAACAAATTGTAAAAATAAGCGCTTAATTCAGCTCAATGGTTAGCTCTGTAAACGTTGCTAACCAATGATATTGCCGTATTTTAGGACACACCTTCCGAAGGTTTTCATTTCGTTTGTGGGGTACGAGCTTCTCCGTAGGTTACACACGATGATGTCGAATATGTATGAAAATACCCCCTTCCCTTTTTACATCAGAAAAAAATATGAAAATCAGAGAAATAAAATGCTCAACAAAACTCAATACTTGTAGGGGACCATGACAACTTCATTCGTACCATGTTTCATTAAAATCCCTTCAGAATTGAAGACAAGTGGTGCACTTTTTACACAGTCATAACAGTTGGTGATTATGGGCCAGTAAAAATCTTTCGATTTGCAGCATTACTTTAGAAATATTACTTTAGAAATATATTTTAAAATCATGCTTCACAATATTTGATGAATTATTCTAAAACTAAGGGTTATCATTTTTTTATGCATACATCTTTTGTTAATTGATTCTTTGACATCAATTTGATATAAACATCAAAGAAGTACCAATCAATTACCGGATATCCATTCTGAAATTCAAGTTTTGGGTACGTAACCTTCGTCAATGTTCCTCAATCTAAAAAAATGAAATGAGACCAAAGACTACGAAAGTTATGTCCAAATAATACCGAACGATGTAGCAGGATGTGGTTGGGATATTATGTTACAGTTCCCATTTTCGAAACATTTTTGTGAACAGAAATTTTCTAATGCAGCCTTCAGATTCCATAGACCTTAATTCATCCTTGTATTTGCTTTCAGTTCTGCACATTGAGTGGATTTCCCTACTCAGTACACAAACAAGCACTGATGAAAAACTATACAACACTTATTTTTCCACAGGAAAATCTTTAGAGATGGATATTGCTGAGACACCAGATAATTCAACAATAGAATCTATACAAGCCAGTAGACCGTGGTACTTGACCGTTATAGTTACACTGCTTGGTGTATCAGCAATGATCGGTAACAGTATTGTACTGATAATCGTCATAAAGAATCCTAAACTGCTGAAATCTGCTCGAACATTTTGTATCCATTTGGCTGTGACCGATGTAGGAAATGGTGCATTTGTGCTGGCTAACGTTATAGGTGGACTTGCTGGTGGAGACACAAGTGTCCCACTATGTATAACTCTGACATGGGGCGTACTTATCTTGTCCTTTACATCTTATGATATTATGACGTTAATCAATGTGGAGAGATACGTAGCAATATGCAAGCCACATTATCATAAACTCATGTCAAAAAAGAAGATTAATGTTGGGTTGGCTATTTCGTGGGTCTTTGCCTTGTTTCTTTGCTGTTTAGGATTTGCAGCCTTTGATGACGACAATTCACACAGATTTTGTATTTACCTAAATCTATTCCATAAATGGATGTTTCTTGTTCAAGCATTATCGATGCTGATACTGACTTTGTTTAACACGATCTTATTCATCTTAGTATTAGTCAAAGCGAGGCGATTCTACAACAGAATTAAAAACAAGCAACGTTCCAAAACCCAATTAACAAATGATGAAACAGTGAAGCAAAGGAAGCTGGCGAAATCAATCAGGAATGGAAAAATCATGGGGTATGTCACTCTGGCCTGCATGTTATGTTGGTCGCCGTACAACATAGTTCAATTTTACGTAGGACTTGGGTATCCAATAAGCCAAACTTTAATCTCAGTGGCCAACGGAATGTATATAATCGGCATTGTAAGTAGCTGTGTTAATCCTGTCCTTTATTCTTGGCAGAAGAAAGAATTTCGTCTCCAATTTAAAAGGTATTTCTGTTTATTCCAAAATAGTTCCCAAAACTCTTCACGAAATGATGGAGAGATGAATTTATCGAGCTCTGCAGGAGTTTGACCAATATGATCTCGTTTTATTAGCCGAGTTGCAAAACTCAGCTCTTAATTTGATGTGAGACGGGCGGGCGGGCGGGCGGTTGGGCGGGCGGGCGGGAGGGCGTCAACAATTGGTTTCCGGACTATAAGTCAACTACGAAAGAGGCTATAACAATGAAACTTCATACACTTACTCACCATTAGTCATGGATGAGCCCTATTGATTTTGGGGTCAAAAGGTCAAAGGTCAAGGTCACAGGACTCAGATGATTGAAAACGGTTTTCGGACCATATTTCAGCCTGTATTGCACCTATAATCATGAAACTTTTCAGAAATGTTTCCCTTGAATCAAGGATGAGGCCTATTGATTTTGGGGTCAAAAAGTCAAAGGTCAAGGTCACAGGACTCAGGTGATTGAAAATGGTTTCCGGACCATATTTCAGCCTGTATTGCACCTATAATCATGAAACTTGCCAGAAATGTTTCCCTTGAATCAAGGATGAGGCCTATTGATTTTGGGGTCAAAAGGTCAAAGGTCAAGGTCACAGGACTCTGTTGATTGAAATTGGTTTTCGGACCATATTTCAGCCTGTATTGCACCTATAATCATGTAACTTGCCAGAAATGTTTCCTGTGAATAGAAAATGACCACTTTTGATTTAGGGGTCAAAAGGTCAAAGGTCAAGGTCACAGGACTCTGATGATTGAAAATGGTTTCCTGGCCATATTTTAGCCTGTATTGCACCTAAAGTCATGAAACTTGCCAATAATGATTCCCATGAATCAAGAATGACCCCTATTGATTTTGGGGTCAAAAGGTCAAAGGTCAAGGTCACAGGACTCCGATGATTGAAAGTGGTTTCCGGACCATATTTCAGCCTGTATTGCAATTATAATCATGAAGCTTGCCAGAAATGTTTCCCATGGATCAAGGATGACCACTATCAATTTTGGGGTTAAAAGGTCAAAGGTCAAGGTCACAGGACTAAGATGATTAAAAATGGTTTCCCGACTGAATTTGAGCCTGTATTGCACCTATAATCATGTAACTTGCCAGAAATGTTTCCAGTGAATAGAAAATGACCACTTTTGATTTAGGGGTCAAAGGGTCAAAGATCAAGGTCACAGGACTTAGGTAATTGAAAATGGTTTCCAGACCATTTTTGAGCCTGTATTGCACCTATAATCATGAAACTTGCCATTAATTTTTGGGTCAAAAGGTCAATGATGGTACCATGTAAACAAGAAAAATTAGGACATAAATTATTCTGTATGATAAGATTGAAAATCTGTATCCTTGAAAATATATTACACGCTGATATAGAATAAAGAGAAGACCATTTCTTGATCCAGAAATTTTCATTTAGGACCACAAAATGTTGTTACAAACCATACACATTTCATGTTAGTCTGCATATTCATACTTACATTCCAGTTTTGCAACTCGGCATTTTGAGCTTATTTTCTTGCATCCGGTAATTCCCGCTAAAAGCAAAAACAAGTTTATGATCGAACATCAAAATTTGAATGAACATATTCGATTCGGAAGCTGTTGAGAATTATAATGGAAAACTTTAATTTTAGGAAGAAGTCTATTTATTGATAAGATATGATTAATTTCTCAAATTCTTCAATTAATCATTTTTGTGTGTGCAATGTTCCAATAAATTACAATTGAAATCAATTACAGTTGTCATAGGAACTTCATGTTAAATTGTCGATATTGAAATATATGTTCTATGGTAGCAATTTTATTGTACTAGACACGTGTTTCGGATATTAAATCCTCGTCAGTAGTACTTAATGTCAAACAGGTTGAATAAAGCCAAAGTGAAAATCTAATTAAAATTGTGGATTTTTAATGTTCAAATAAAAACACAAACACTCGAATACACAAAGTTGTGGCCCCTTGGCCTTTATAAAGTGTAAAAACGACAATTATTTATCAATCAACTGCAACTTTAAATTTCATTTTTTATAGATAAGGAAAAATACATACATGTATACATTTTCTCATTTGTGCGCTGCTCCGATTAAAGTGAGGAAAACAATTATGAAAATTCCGTTCATAGACAAGTATGATTATGTGAAATAACCCTTTTTAAAAATGTCTGTGACCATCAACGTAGAAAACAAAACATGTCAGTAACAGTACAACAAAGAGGAACACGGACGCATGATTCAACATCAAACGACAACACAAACAAACAACATAGACAAAGGACGCATCAGCAAAAATTCACAAAAAACGCATTACTGAAACTAGAACTGGTAAAGCTTACTTAAAATGAGATGTAATTATGTGCCATATGCAGGCGATTATTGAATGTTGCTCATCAGAAAGGGAAGGTTTGTGCAAAAGAAATAGTTATCGTTATGTAATGACGTTCTACCCAATATAAATATTATGATCAGTCATTTTGCGCAATTATATGAGTAGATTAAAAAAATAACCAACTCAGAAATGCACATTTGACAAATTATTATAAGAAAAAGAAATCAAAAGAAAACACTTGGCAGCATAATTCGTTTTAAATGTTTACAAAGAAGGCGAACGCATGATTAGCATTTCACGAAAAGTAGCTCATCAGAAATGTAAAGATGAGAGTGTGCCATATATCGATGGACCACAATGTAAGAAACATTGAATTAAAAGTCTCATGCGGTACATACACAAATTCAAACGTTTCATTTGTATAGAGTTGTAGCCCTTCCGCATTTTTAAATATTGGAATATTAAATTATATGATTACTTGTACGTGAACATATGATACATTTAATCCCTCGATTTCAACTTCGAACTTGCCTCGACGAATGTCTGGAAAGCTGTCGGTCCGGTCTAAAAGCCCTCGGCCATATAAATGTGCCTTGAAATATAGCAAGTTAAAAAGTAGATTCCAAATAACCTATGATTTTATTTTGTGCCAAGACTTTGAACTTTCTGTGGTGGCCAAAGTGATGATATTGCTATTTAGTTTTCCCAAATTTGTAGCACTGTAAATTTGGTGTTCTATTGTGAGCGTTGTTCAGATTGTTGTACGGATCGTCTTTATCACATATAGATAAAATTGTTTTGAAAATATGCTGTACAACGATAGTTGTTTTTATTGCAAGCTAAAGCACTAGCCAATATAAATACAGAGAACGGGCAAATTTGTTATATGATAGTTGTGAAGGTATATCTGAAATATTACATTGTTTAGATTTTGGATCACTTACGAGGGTTATGTACCCGAAACGTGCATGTCTGGTCCATGCTGCAAATTTTTCTGTTTTAAAATGATGCTATTCAATTTGAAAACGTTAAACACTTGTACCACTTGGTGTGTGTCACTGCTGGTGGACCAAGAGTCCCCTAGGTCACATGTAACGAAGTTCGATCAACTTCGGTTGATCGTTTCTTCGACGCATTCGAAAACTTCTGTTATCAAAATTTCTTCAAATTTCTATAACGTGGGTCCTGTAGCATCATATCCCACCCATCCTGCTACGTCTTTCGGTACATTTTGGACATAATAACTATTAAACTCTTTGGCCATATTACATTGTTTAGATTTAGGATCACTAACGAGGGTTAAATACCTGAAACGTGCATGTCCGGTCCATGCTGCAAAGGAGTAGGTGCGGTAACCTGCCATATCGGCCCTATATTTTCAAAGTTGATCATATATCCATAATATTCTAGTTTATAAAAGGTCAAATGTATGGTGAATTCAAATCAGGAAAGCTGTTTTGATTTCACAATCCTATACAGAATAATACGTCGCTCAAAACGTCTAAAAACGTTAAAACCATTGGAAATATCAACAAATGAGCGAAATTTCGATACAAATTTATAAATTCAAGTATCTATCCAGGCCTTGCCCATGATAAATTTTGTACTAATCGATGGATTTCTGATCGGCCTTTCAATTTGCATAAAAAATTCGTTGGCGAGGCCTGGATCGTAGATGAATTATGAAGATTTGTTTTTAAATTACGATGCTTTTTCTTTGTTTTGCCTCATTCAGGGCAAATGAAGTCAGAACATGACGTCATACATCATGCGTGTGACGTTATGAGGGCTCAAAATTATGACACCGTATTTTCTCAAACATTAAACATTACAAAAAGTGAATGGTCCATTATGGACGATATATGTGTCTCAGCCGTATTGGAACATCGCATGTGTAGCATAATTTCTCTGAACATTATATACCGGTTTCTTTTGTATTTCATTACTTCACTATCTGTTTACGTCTGATACATTCCCACATGGAAGAAGACTCTGATTATCGAAAGGACTGAAGAGGGAATATCTAATCGGGTTTATTTACATATGAAATACAAACATGTTGCATATACGTGTCACATATAACAGAAAATCTCAACATGTTACATATTTTAGGTAAGAACCATCCAAAATCACCCAATTTGTCGACATTCACCTTTCTTGTTTTTTTTTAATCGCATGGCCTAGCTAGGTGTTGCTAGCAAACTAGGAATGCTTACTTTCAAGGGTACCTGATCTCATCTCCATCGGGGATTCACTTTTACTTCTTTCCAGAATGCTTAACAGCAATTCTCTGTAAGAACCAAAGAATTTCAAGACATGTTGGCACGGCATGTCATGGATTTTTGAGATTTTTGGTATGGAAGTTCAATATGAAGTACTGGTATGTAAATCAACATATATTTTTCAAAAAGGTTGTCGTTGCCATGGTAACCGTGTCTGAAGTTTCAAAAATCGGGAAAATCTATAGGACGAGGCATATTTGTAGGCTTCGTTACCCTGGAAACAGGTACTTTTTTAATCTGAAATTGTTTTGATTTTTTTCTTTTAATCCTTATTATTATGCATATTTGTAAAGTTTTTTTACATTCATCTCGGATGCCTTTTGTATACAATATGAAAAATTGGGACAAAACAGGGTATAAAAAGGCTCTGTTTTGGGCTCTTAAAGACCCTTTTTTGCATGTTTTTACTGTTTCACAAGATTGAAAATTTCATAAAAGCACCAATTTTTGAAGTCCAAGTTCTAGTTGTCCAATTGGTTTCATCTTTGAACTAAACATTAATATAAGAAATTAATTGGGCTAATTTCCAAGGTCATTAAACTTTCAGTGACCAAATTTGAAGGTGCTAATATTTTAGAAACCTTGAAATATTGAACTTAACAGTTATTTGCCATAAAATGATACATGTATCACTATTTTCTTAGAACTATTGATAACGTTTCTTCACATCTTCGAATATCTAAAATCTTCGTGAGTATTTTGATAAAAAGGGACGAAATCTGTATTTTCTTGTTTTTTGACGAAAAAATATTTTCCTATTAAACTGCTCAAGTTCAATAAATTCTAAGATGTTTCTTTCTTATATTCATGTACTTTCATAATAGATATGACCTATCAAAATATTCAAATAAAAAAATCGTTAAAATCGGTAACAAAAAAATTAAAAAATCAATATTTTATGCAAAATTTGAGTCTCAAAGGATAAATGACCTTAAACATCAAGCCAATGACCTTGAACATTTTAATTGTGCTTATGTAAAAGATTTAAGTCAGATCTATACATGCATACATTTTGACAATCTTATGTAACTATAAAGAGGAATTAAACTAATTTCAAAGATAATATGAAACAAGCAAAATTGTCTAATGTTGTCATGGCAACGGTCTTTGACAACAGAATTTATGTAAAACTCTTAATATACCTACTCCAATTTTTCGTTCATTCTATTTATCAATAAACATATATTTCCTTTGATGAAAATCACTGGTCTCCTATTGGTGCCTTTTGTGATATTTAAGATTGAAAAAGGTCAAAAACACGCTAAATTGGCCCTTATTTTCATCTTTTTTTTTTTCGCTTCATTTTGACTTATTTTGGCTTAATACAATAAGTTTCCTGTAATAAATATCACATAACTAAGTTTACTAAGTAAGAATGAAAGTAAGGAAGATTAGATCATATGAAGATGAACAAGGTAACAGTGGTATCCATGGCAACGAAGTCTCCGGATCTGGCTTATTTCATGGTCCCAAAAATGATATAAATAGAATGACCTCGTTACCATGACAACCAGAGGTCACATCGGCCGAAAAGTATTATTTTCATGGTCACTACTTAACGTAGCTCGCGGGGAAGCTTTCATCACAATCAAATGTGTACGCAGGTTTCACCCTCGAATTTTTTATGTGCACATCTACGCTATGACGTCATAAACCTTACTTGATCGTAACGTCACGTTACGTTGCGCGGCATTTATACTGTAAACATAAAGTTTACATTTTGTCTTCATTCAATGTATAAATTAAGACACGCTTGCAATGAGAACCGGAAACTTTAAGGATGTATTGTTATATTTTGACTATTGAATGCTATATGAATGCAATTTTTTCTTCAAATATTACGTTGGAATTTCTTTCATCCATCCTCCTCCATCCTTATCTAATTTCTTTATTGCACCATTTAGACGGATGGAGGAGGTATTACTTTTGATCACTCTTTTTGTCGCTCTCCTTGTTGCTTGTTTCTGTGCGCAATTGTGGAAAGGGGGAGGGGCGTGTGCGACAGAGAAGGAGGAAGGACTGCCTTATAAAATAGAATTAATATTCTCTGTACTTTTTAAATGATATGCAAAGCGGTGGAAGTTCGATTATGACGTAAAACAAAGACTTTTTTATATACAATGTATATCAGCAAGCAGAGCGAACCGGAATTGTTTTGTAATATAGAATAAGAATCTTTTGATATCGTTTGGTTTTTTGCTTTGTTTTTTATGGGTAACAACACACCACATCTAATCCCCCCACTCTTGTCATAAAGAATCTAAAGGTAAAATATTGAAGATGTAACAATTAAAGTTTAAAGATTTTGAAAAGGTCAAACTTCAAGGTTTATGAGACTAGGTCATGCAAAGGTCCAGGTTTTCATTGAAAGATTATTTCACAAAGAATTCCGGTGAGAAATGTATAGCCCATATCTTATCAACAAATTAAATGAAGATGCAAGCTTTGAAAGAATTTTAATGTCAAGGTCACTAGTTCAAAGATGGGACAAAAAATATTAGCACACAGAGTCCATTCCGCCATTGTTTTTCTCCTATTACGGTTACTTTTCAATGTTCCTTATATTTTTTCTCCTGCTGTTGACTGAAACACAAAATTAATGTCTTTTCTATCTCAAGGTCATATTGATGCGTTAGATTTGTCTTAGTATGGTCTGTTTCATAAAGCTGATCCGATCAGTTTTCATTCAGCAGAATATAAGGGAGGGGGTGCGGACAGGGGCTACATCTCTCTCCCTCCCACCCCTTTCCTCCCCCTCCTTTTTCGCCCTTCCTTTGCCTCCTCCCGCCCCTTTCCCCCTCCATTCCCTTTCTCCCCCTTCCCCCTCTCTCCCTCCTCCCGCCCTCTTACCTTTTCACCCTGTCCACCCCCTCATATAACTTAACAGCCTCCTCAAAAATGTTGAAGCACAAAAGTCAGACGGAGGGCTGACGGACGGACAGAAAGACGCGGACTTCGCCATTTCATAGACCGGATTTTGCTTCGCAACCTGATAAGAATATATGGCAAATCAAAGATTTGTAGGTCATACTCCAGAGTCAAGGTCACAGTGTGAAAAATTTGGGATCCACGCAAGGTCTTGCCAAAGAGACTACATAATTATGTACAAGTTGTTTAATTTGTTTGGATTCTTCTTTTTTTTACCGTACTGCCCTCTTGAGGAATTCCTGAACTCCGAGATTGAAACGGAAATTTCATTTTGATAATACATGTATATATAACAACAGTCGAGGCGGCTGAACTTAATGATAGAAAACGAGCACGGAATAAAAATCATAATGTATATTTTATATGGCCCGCCCATCCCCAACCCTTTTCCGATATTATAAAGTACATGTACATATAAACAAGAGGGAATTTCTTTTTGCATACACCGCCAAATCATATCGGATTAAATAGTAATTAACATGTCCGTCCGTCTGTTCCGTATGATGTTTTCAAATATTTGAAGAAAAAATGTTATGTATGGAGAATAAATTTATTTTTACATTAAGATAAAAGGTCTAGTTCGAATGTAATTGTTGCTTTATATTCTAAAAAATAAAATGAAATTGGGTTTCTGGATGTTTTAAAGAAGACCGTTACAGAGAATTTAATATTCCGCATACTCCTTGACGTCATGTTGACACCTGCGATCTGTACACGCTGTGACTTGACGTTGCGAGTAAAATTGACACCGAAGACACGCAAAACAAATTTTCGATCTTAAATTGCAAAAAATCTGCCGAGAAGACCTATCGATGTTTTTATATATTCGAATTCAGCTAATTCTCTACTTTTACATGTAAGAAGGGCTTTAAGGATCGCCACAACTTAATGGAGAAAAAGGAAATGAAGCAAGCCGTGTTTTGTCTTTTTAATGTGTGCGCATTTTTGAATAATAAGTTGCAAAATGGCTATAAAAATTGCAAATTTCCCCCAAGATACATGATAATCAGTAGAAATACAATACTCAACATGGCAACAATATTTTCGGTCTCCCTTTTCATCCTCCTTTGTCAATTTTCTAGATTAAAATTATTTTTGTTCAGAAAATGCATATTTTCGAATTAGAACGTCAATGCCGTATTTGAAGCTTAAAATCTCGAAAACTTCGTGGAACAATCACATGAAAATTATATCAAAGATTGATCAAATCTTAAACTTCATGTACACAAATTTTCAGGCTATGTCTTCTCGCAAAGTTTTGCGTGCCGTAACGCCGCAATGTACCTTAATATATACCTATTATACCGAAAATCATCAAAGTCCATGACATGCCATGCCCATCGATTTTGGTCCTTACAGAGTATGGCTATTAAATACTTTTATGTTTGGAATACAATGTACTTTCATTGTTTTTAACTGTTGGTGTGGTGGGCGTATGTCTATGGATTGTTGTGTTTTAAAAAGGAGTTGATAGTCAAAGGTCTGCAGCAGTTGCTTTGTCCTGCTTCTGATTTGAAATACAATGTAGCAGGTTCCGCAAGATATTATAATATGTTGCAGGCTATTGTATTTGTAAGTATATTATACATATGCATTGGTAAAAATGAATATTTCTAGGACCTATAATGGATCGGAGAGGAATATCGCTGTTTTAATATGAAATCTTGAATTGAGCATCGCGCCGTTCACATTCATTTCTTTTGGGGACCCCCTACTTTTTTATCAGCGTGACCTACAATAAATTATTAACAACAGAAATCTTTGGAGACTATTATTATGAAATTATTCATTTTTATTAAATATAATGTCTTGAAATTTCACAGACATGTTACTCTCATTTTCAAGTCATGCATAGGTAGGTCAATTTTGTCCGCCGCTTTCCCGAAAGTGCAGGGACATTAAAACCGGTTCGTCCGTCCGTCTATCCATCACTGCCAAAAACTTTAACCTTGTCCATAACTTTTGAATGGTAAGTGATAAGGGTTTCATATTTCACATATGTATTCCTTGAGACAAATCCTTTCCTTTAAGACCACAATTTTTGACCGTGTGATCTTGACCTTTTAGTTTGACCAACCTTTCAAAAACATTAACTTTGACCATAACTTGTAAATGGTAAGTGATAAGGGTGTCCCATGTGTATTCATTGTGACAGCACCTTTCCATTAATACCAAAATTTTAACCTTGTGAACTTTGACCTTATAGTTTGACCGATTTTTTTTTCAAAAACTAACCTCGACCATAACTTTTGAAAGGTGAGTGATACGGCTTTCATATTTCCTATTTGTATTCATTTTGACAATACCTTTTCATGGATACCAAAGTTTTTTACCTTGTGACCTTAATCTTGGAGTTTGACTTACTTTAAAAACAATTTTAAACTTAACCGCAACTTTTGAATTGTTAATGATTGGGATTTCATATTTCACATGCGTATTCCTTATGACATGACTTTTCCGTTGGTAATATCATTCTGATCTTGTGACCTTCTCCTTGGAAGTTGACCCACATTTAAAAACTTTAATCCCGACCATAATTTTTGGATGGTAAATAATAGGACTTACATATTTCACATGTACATTTCTTTTTACAGGACATTAATTTCTCTTGGTAACATAAGCTTGGACCTTTTGACATTTTTCCTGGAGTTTAAACTCGGAAGTTATTTTGTCTATCTGACAAGTCCTGTTTATGATCATGTCAGATTTAATTCAGTTTCCAAGGGTAACTTATAAGGCACGGTCCATTTGATATTCGGGGGGGGGGGCTTGGGTTTTTTTCGAAAAAAATAATTTTGCTCTGAATTTTGATGAAAAAAATTAATTTGCTTATGGTGTGACAGAAAACAATTAATCTTGCTCTTACAAGTAATCTGAATTTGAAGAATAACCATAAAATTCGCTTAAAATTCCTGAAATTTTTTCGGCTCGCTTCGCTCGCCGCAGTTTTTACTTTCTATGAAAAATTTTGGCTCGCTTCGCTCGCCATAGTTTTTCTGTAATGGCAAGTTCATATTTGAAAATATCAAAAGAATGCATGTTACTGAAACAATTAAAATGCTTATATACGTTATCAATATAATTCATTACTATAATAGATACATGTATCACCATAGTGTCTGATTTTATATACAAGCTTGGAAGGAGAATTTAAATAAGTTTTTCACTAGTTTTCATTTTTACATGTAAAAACTTGCATCAGGCCCTTTTACATGTAACATGACCTTTTATACATTTTGTTAACTAAACATTATATATCGCATATTGTAAAAATCTTTCACCTCTCTCAGTTTAGATGTGAATACAAGTTTTACATAAACATAATGTTTGGAGTATTTTTAAAAGTAAAAATAAAGAATTTCTATTGAAAAACACAAACATTCTTAATATTCACATCAATTGTTATAAAAAAAATTCCTTGCTCCAACTTTGCGAGAAAAAAATAATTTTGCCCCGGTCCGGGGTGAAAAAAATAATCTTGCTTCGACAAAAAACCCAAGCCCCCCCCCCCCCCCCCCAGAATATCAAATGGACCGTGCCTAAAGCAAACATTCCATCATCAATGAATGTTTTGTTATTGAACACGCCACAAGAATGTCCTTCATTATTGCAATTCAAATTCCAAAAACATCATAAGCAACTCTCACTAAGTTGTAACAATAATTTATATTTCAACAAGCAATCAATGCCATAAACAATAGAATTTCATATATCAGTGTATCAAACGTATAAAAGTATTGAATATAAGATTCAGTAATTTCATACAATCAGCGATTCAAATTCATAATGTAATAATGCTGTATAAGAACACTTTCAATGTAAATCCTCATTTGTTAGCAATGTATAGTATAAACATCAACATGAGATTCTTGCCACCGTAAGATCGTATGGTGAACACTCTATCATAGAATTACCAAAATTAAAGCCTCGAACTTTATAAAAAACTGGAGACGAAACAAAGTACACTTAGAAGCAGACATAATCAAATCAGCGGAATAAACTGAGCACCTTTGGTTAAATCTGGGACTGAATTCTTCTGGTATTATAAATGGGTCAATATACTGAACATTAAATGATAACATGCTGTTAAAGAATCTTATAACTTCATAACATAATTCAACACAATGGATGATGAATTGGTAGTATTTGGTACAGAAGTTTATAATACACAGTAAAATATTCAATCCCTGGTGTATGAAGTAATACATTCATACATTTATACAAGAATGATGAGTAATGGTGGAGGATTGTTCAAATGTTAATGTAACGATATGATGATGATATTAATGATGATATGTAATGAATATTGAGATCACATGACTATATATTTACATGACTATATCACTGCCTAATCTGTCTATTTCATCTATAACAAATTCCATGTCAGTGAGTGTACTACCAAGATTTGACACAACCATTCTGAAAAAGTTTACAAATTCACCGTCTGGTTGATATCCTACTAACATAGACCCGTTCTTCATCATTCTCTCCTTGATGATTGGACTCACCTGTAATTAAACAAAACATTTAAACATAGATATCTAAATATGCCAATTATGAATAAATTAGAAAGTAAATTTATTGCTCTTTTGTCAACATTTCGGTCGAAGCCTTGACAAGAAGGCTTCGGTCGAAACGTTGACAAAAGAGCAAACATTTTACAGAACTTTCATTACGTTCCCTGTGGAATTATATTTACTGAATAAATTGGAAAATAAACTCTCCAAATCATGTGTTCAGACTTGTTATTCTTATTCTATCCATTGATGCAACTTTATCATTGTGCTTTAAAACAATTCCTCATTCCTTTGAACATGATATGATTTACAATTCATTCATAAACATATTTACCTTAGATACTTTAGCCCACCATTCTTCTGTTCTTTCTAAATGTCTTAAACTGGGAGGGATGTAGTAAAAACATACATTTGTGCACTCTGGCTCTAATAACAACTCAAATCCGTCTCTCTCTTTCACTAAACTTGCTAAATGCCTGTAATGAAATTTACACAAAAAATGATACATACCATTGACTTCAACCTAAAGACCAATCTTAGATTTCTATGAAACCTTTGATATTCCCGTACAAGTATTCATTAAGTTGGAATAGTGACGCAAAACTATTATTCCTAATAATATAACAGTATCATTTATACACATTTATGCTGTTTATATCTTTTGTTTCCAAGTGACGTGCATTTGCCCTTTATTGGATGGATACGACATTGTCTGAATAGTGTACCCCCTTTGTGTTCTCAGTATTATTTATATCCACCCATAGGTTCTTTAGCCGTTCCTGCTAGATATGTTCATCGTGTACTAACCTTGCACATTCAAACTGATTATCTATATCCCTCTCATATCCTTCATCACCTTTATTCTTCCACATCATCCATAACTTGAGAGCGTCGTTCCTCCTCCCACACTGTATGGACTTATCACCAGTGTCCAGGGACACATCATAGAACTTGTCCTGCTGGAACAGATAGGCAGCGTTAGCACAGTGAGCCTGGGATAGAAGGTCTTTGTGTTTGGTGAAGAAGGCAGAGCACTGCTGAGGAGCTCCCATCAACTTGTGGGGATTCCATGTCATGGAGTCAGCCCTGAATAATAATAATTATAATAATCACTACAATAACATTGTCTTGTTGACCAATATACATGTAATATTCATTTCTCAGTTTGAATTTGCATGTTTATTTTGTCCATTCTTGTTTTGTTTAAAGACTATTTATCAGTATTACTTGTAAATGTTATTCCACCTCGACGCGATCAGTATCCTCAAATACCGATATAGATTAATAGAATGGCGGTAATGTGATGTTCTACTTTTACACTTAAGAAAATAATTAAACTATCAAAAATGTCTTTAGTCTAAAAATGGTTCTTGACGAGATAAAACCATCATTGGGTCTGTCATCCAATTCGTTTGATGTATACGGAATTGCACACCTACATTGGAAGGAGAATCAGATAGGGATAGAAAATAAATGGTAGAAGTCACTTTCATGCAAATTTGTTTTTAGTTACCTTTCTACGCCTTTCAGGAACTTTTTGTATTTCCTAGACAAGAGGGCGCCACCTCCCCATGCGCCGTCGACGTGCATCCACAGACCATATTTCTCACATATATCGGCGATTTCTTCCAGAGGATCGAACGCCCCAAACACTGTAGTGCCTGACGTGGCATTGACAAAGTATGGTTCTTTACCCTTAAAAACAAACCAAAACTTCTATATCAACATCAGTATCAAGATAGCACGGTAAAATAATACTTTAACAAGTTAGACTCGAGAAACATATGTCCACAAAAAATGTAGATGAACGTAAGAATTGTTCTAGTTACTTTTTATCTTAAACTGCGAGTAGATATTTGAAAAGTAAATGAAAATGCATTATCCTTTTAAGTTATATACATGTACATAAAAAAGTATATTTTTTCAAATATCAAACTGAATAGGTACCATTTGTTTAGCTTCCAATATTTTCTCCTCAAGATCACTTGGTATCATTTTTCCCCTTGCGTCTGTTTTCACCTTGATCAGATTATCAGTTCCTATTCCTAGAAAGGCTATACCTTTGGCTATGGAGTAATGACACTGTCAACGAATATATAAATAGCTTGTTCAATCTCACATTTATCGCTCGTTATCATAAGTTAGAAAAATTGTAAAAAGGACTAACAATAAAAGTCCAACATTTCCGAGGTAAAAGAACGGGATAGCATATTTGTATGTAAGAAATGACTGTAATAATTTCTCTGTCTATCGATATATAGACAAAAACCGATGCGAAAACTATATAATCCACAAAGCGGACTTTATTTTGATTATGCATCGGTTTTTGTCTATACATCGATAGACAGAAAAAATATTAGTCATTTCTTATAATTCAATGAAATCATTCTTCAATTATCTAGTTTATTTTGCAATTAATGTCATTTTAGCATGATTAATTTTCAAGTTCAAAACTGGTGACGTGATATTTGAACAGGCCTAACGTTGCGGCGCTCGCCGTTAGCGACGTCAAAATAGGCGACATTCTCTACACAGCTAGATAAAATTTCGCTCCGTACGATTGTATAGGCGTTATACAGACACTACGGAAATAATTAAATTAATATAGAATATATCATTTATATCATATCCCCTCACCTTCTCTGACGTAAAGGCTACGATGTTAGGTATACCGTGGATTCCTGTCTTTTTAACGTCAGGAAATCTGTGATATCTGGCTACGTTAAGGGCATACATGTTGGAAATAGAACCACCTGTAAAAATAATATATAGAGATGTAACCGCATTCATATCAAAAACAATCAAAATGGTACGGAAAAAGACTTTAAGGGAATTTCAAAGATGTTCTGATTCGTTTCTTTGATATGTGAAATACACAGGGGTGAGGTATCACCGCTTGGTCACAAACCCTTTCCTCAATACAAACACTTTCCTCTATATGTCTATATTAAAATCCTATTTTTTGATATAGACATATAGAGGAAAGTGTTTGTATAGAGGAAAGGGTTTGTGACCAAGCGATGATACCTCACCCCTGTGGTAAAATATATGAAATAAAATATATGAAAATAATCATATAAAGTACATGCATGAATACGTGAATTTCCATGTACACTATAAAATCAAATTAAAACAGTTTTAGATGTATTTAAGTTTTTACCTATAAGCTATAAAATACTCTAGTACATAGCTATATAAACATACCTGGACAGAATATGGCGTCACCGTCCTCATACCCTATATAATCCATCATCTTCCTCAGAACTTTACGTTCAATAAGGGTAAAAACTGGAGATACCTCGTATGTGTAACTGAAAGTAACAGAACAAATTACATTATTTAACACTTCTTTAAAACAAAAATCAATTTATCATTTTTAACAAAACCAATAAGACGACGAGTTGGTTATCTTAGTTGTAGTATACAAATTGTATACAGTTACAGATTTATTAGATATGGACGTGTTACTTACACACTGGCATTGAGGGTCTCTGTTAGCCACGCCCCTCCCATCCCATACTCATCTAGACCTCCAAATAGCTGGTTGAAGAATCGTGGATGACCTGATGAAATAAGAAAATCAATGTTAAGCAGATATTCACGTTTTACTTTTCAATATGTATTTTCCTTCCTCAGTTTGTTTGATTTATGGATTGCATATATTTCTCATCCGAGAAACTGATTTGTAAATTAAAAATGGATATAATACAAAGTGTTCGTATTTCGCTATCCGTGGTACCTGTTCTGACACTGTACTTGATGATGTCTTTACTAAGATCGAGGATCTCAGAATCATTGGTTTTCCTTCCCAGGTCCATATCTATCAGCTTCTCTAGCTGTTCTGGATGTCTGAACTCTGTGACCTTGGTCTGTCTGTCACGTCCCTTCAGGAAGCCGTCCTTTAACATCAGCTGGTACAGATCATCCAAGAATGGGTGGGATGCGTGCTCCTCTTTACTCTGATGGTGATGTTTATGCGCATGCTTGTGTGTTGGTTTTACGGTTTCCTTTTTAAGGCAGTTACCGTTAGCTATTGGACCATTGTCATTCAGAATGAAGCCGTTTTCGTGTATTCTTTTCTTTATATGACTTGAGTTCTCTTTGCCATGTCTTTTCAGTCCCCTGCAGCCAGCAGACTTCAAATCCCCGTCTGAGGGAAAAAATAATCACGTAGAGCGACTTCATAAATGGGATAAAATAGCTTAAATGTACTTTAAAAGAATGCAAGATGAAAAAACTATACCAAAGATATACTGAAATTGAATAGTTACATTTCAGTCATTAATTTGAACTTGGGGGTAACTATATATGAAGTGTGTAAATGGCACAGAAATGAGCTAAAACAATCAATTAACAGAAAAAATATATGTGAACTTTCGCTAATTTTTAGACCTCGTTATGTTTTAAGACATTTTTCCCACAAGGTCACGCCAGGTCAGACCTCAGTCAGTCTGTTTATTCCTGCCTGGTAAATAATTCGAAATTTAAATCTACTATACTAAAGTAAATCAGACTAATTGTATAATACAAAGTTTTATATACAATACATATTTGTTAAAATCTGTTTCATTGAAGTACTGCATGCACGTAATGTGCGGAGCTATAAATAGTAAGGGGTCGTATATAAAGAACGGACTGACATATAAATATCATTGAGCATGATTTTTCTAAAAAATATTAAGAATTATAAAATGCAATATATATTTTATTGTTCTTTTTAATTCGATATTAAATTCAATATATCATTATGATAATTTCCAAAGACTTCGCGAAAAAAACACCTTAAATTGTTTGTTTAATTGAAAAATTTAATTAAAATATCGTTTTATATTTCTTTTTCCTGTTCCTTTCTTCTTCTTCATTTTTTTTCATTTAATTATTTATCAATAATCAGTTTATCTACTTATTTTAAGCAGACAAAATTACATTTTGGATCAAAGTTTTACAAAAAACAAACAATGGGAATGTTTGTAAACTGAAATAATTTGCATAGAAATAATAATTATGATTATACATAAATTGTATAATACACATGATAAAATTTCTATATAATTGTATTATAACAAATAATATAATTTGTATAGAAATAATTATTAATTTATAATTATAATAGAAATAATTAGTATTTGTAAACTGAAATAATTTGTATATAAATAAAATTTACACTTACCTATTCCGTCGATATAGCAAGATGCCATGATACTTTATATTATCTCCGTTAGTATATCTGTGAAGACTATCAGGAAAATTCCTACTATTGAACTGTGCGTTTTCTTTTTATACACCGTCCCCTACTATGCATTATGCAAATGAGGGTTAAGGTAAAATTTCCATTGTGACGGCATGGATTCGTACTATTGCACGCGGATTTTTACGGAAATTGAACGGAAATGTAATATTGGAGGGCACAGTCTTCAGCTCAAATTTTCCAAATCTTTGTATACGCGATTTCATCCATCTTGAATATTGATCGTTCAATTATAGATTACTTTAACTACCACTGGCATTATCTGTAAGCTACATGTAGCAAGTGCTTGTTTAGGGATTTAATGATAATGTTGATATGTCCTTATGTTCCTCAATAACTCGTTTGAATTTTGTTTTACACACTGCAGAAGTTAACTTTGATTGAGTTTCATTACTTACGTAAGTTATCAAATCATTTTAATATTTAGTATTAGATAAAAATCGAGAATGAGCGAGAGTTGCCAAGCTTACTATGATCGGGAAAGGGGGGAGGGGTCCAACCTAATTAACGCAATTAATTTAGCGTACATATAAAAATAGCAGTTCCTTGTTAGAAATAGTTTACAAGTCACAATCATAATCAAAAGATATTAATACACAGGTATATTATTCATAATTTGTTTACAACTCCTCCTTTCCCCCTAATCTTGAACATTTCATGTGTTACTGAGTTGCAAGACTCAATTATTGGAGATTTAACGAAAAAAAAAAAAAATGAATAAATATTTACATCACTAGTAGATTCTCCATGATAAACGCCCATTAAACAATTACAATTATATTTCAATAACTTGGGTAGCTATTTTGACGTCACGTTCAAGATTTGCATTTAGTGAGAATCTACCAACTTTAAAATACACTGGCAAAATGTGCGATGCGCAGGCAAGTAAAAATGACCGATAACTAGAATAGATATAAGTAATGAATGTCTTACTGTAGGTGTTCATGGGTCGACACGTGCAAATTTTCCGAGAATCGCTTCGAGATTCACGAAATTTGCATGTGATAAACCAGAATTACAATGTATGTACACCCAACTTACTTAGATAAGGATGTAGCAATTCTTTCCGTTTTTGTTTCCCGTTTATATCCGAGTTCGAATTTTCTCTAGAATAAATCTGGAAAAATACCGGGGAAAACCCCGTTCCTATTGATCGCATTACCATACAGGAAAGTTATTTATAGCCAAGCCTCGGCGTTGGAAAAGTTTCGTGCTAGTTGGAAAGATTCAGTCATAACGGATTAAGCTGATTCTTGACCTTACCATGCTTATTATTATGACAAAACATATACTTATCTCTAATCTATATTGAGTACAGATTAAACTATATATAGCATGAACAAAGAGATCGAAATGATTTTGTATGGTACATTGAGACGAGGAAGGGCAAAGGTGTGTCAAAACGGGGAGGGTCAGGTTGGGGTATATTATAGTATATTGCAAAATGATTTCTTTCTTTGTTTTTTTTTTTTGGGGGGGGGGGTTAAATTCCGATCTGCACATGCAACTGATCAAACGTACATGTAGCAAGCCGGAAAATTGTTAGAATAAAGTGCAGTCGTAACATTTGATATTCTGAGGGAGGAGGGGAGGCTTGATTTAATTTAATTTTTTTTTTTTCGAAAAAAAAAAAAAATTGAATATTGATGAAAATAAATAAATAAATAAAATTGCATATGGTGTAACAGAAAACACAATCTTGCGCTTATATGAGTCCATGCATATAACTTGATCTGAATTTGAGGAATAACCTCAAAATTTGACAGTTTTTTTTTACTGGAAAAATTCTCGGCTCGTTTCGCTCACCGCAATTTTTAATCTGTCTCCAAAAGGCTCGCTTCGTTCGCCATAGTATTCTTTTAACACATATTGACCTGTATTTCTATATTTAAAATACCGATATATAGTCTTGTATAACAATATATTGTATCAGAATTAATATAATTGTATTGTAGAACAGTCAGTAAGTATTTTTGTTTTCTGAATATTGTATTCATACTAAGGATCATCAAAGGTTTAAGTATGTAATCAGAGGCGTATAATCAATTACACGTACTTGGTATAATATACCATAATTGATATCACCTTTAGAAGAATCTTTGTATACAGACTAAGATAAAAACTTCTGTTTTGTACCAGTTTACACTTCTAAGTTTAAAGTTTATTTTGAAGACCCTCCGGGCCCTATTACATGCACCTTTTATACAGTTTGTTTACAGATTTAAATTTTAAAAAATCCTTTATCACTCTGTTTAGAAGTGAATTAAACTTTGGGATAACTTTTTCTTGCTCCAACTTTGCTAGGAAAAAATAAGTTTGCACCGACAAAAAAAAACCCAAACCTCCTGCAATGCTTTAATAGCGTAGAAAAGTAAATTATGAAAAAAAAAAAAACAAAGCAGGTTAATATTTGTGAGCAACTTTATCATTAATTTTCAGTGATTTGATTCGACATGCTACAGGGCACTGTTTTTTATTCTGTTGAGTAAAAATTAGAGTAAACTTAGTACATATAATATCTCTAATTCCATGTCTTTTTTTACTACATAACTTTATCCATGCATTTTATCTTATTATATCTCTACGTCAATCATTTGCAATGATTTTGTTAACATAAAAAATTTATGAATTGTAAATCAAAATTAGTTAAAATAGATAGTTTTGATTTACAAATATTTTCTTTCTTTCTTCTTCATAGTATCCGGTATACCATCAAATTTGAAGATTATTTACCGGTGCTTAATAATTGACAATTGGTGAACGGAAGTAGTACCTTATGCCCTTGTATCCAATGAAGTGTTAGTTACTTTCCTTCAACCTTATCATGCTTATGATAGTTAAATATTAATCTCGTCTTAAGGAGGGAATAACAACAAGCGGGGATTTCCCCCCGCCCACCCCCACCACACCACACCACACACACACACCCTCCCTCCCTCACAAACACCCTCACACAGACATATGTATACCGTAGGGCTGACCCAGAAACGGACTGGACCCCGACCCTCAAAACACAATTTAGATCAACCCATGAATAGCTATCTGAGCTCTTTGTTCTTTTTTTTCACAACGTTCTAACCGATTCAGAGTTATCTTTCTTAGCATGTCATTTTTCCTTGTTGCACGGTCTACGTTGTAGACGGTAATTTACACCTTTCCAGACGGTGCAATAATTTTCATTGTGAAGCAATGATTGAATTGTTGATTGTACTAATCATTGAATGATCAACATTAAGAAAAAAATCCCGCGACTGAAGGTTTGAACTACTATTTTAAATGTCACGGGCGGATCTAGATTTTTTTCCAGGAGGCGGGTCCAGCCGGTTAGTGAAAGGGGTCCAGCCTTTGATTTTGAAAGAAAATAGGGAATTACAGGACTCAATCCTTTTTTTTTTTTTTTTTTTTTGCAAATTCCAGCGGGGATGGGCGCGGGGGGGGGGGGGGGAGAGGGATGATACCTGACCCCATGTCCACTCTAGATCCATGCGTTTTAAAATGTTTCAATCTGCATAGGATCAAATACCAACGAAACCAGATAAAACTCGTAAGATTTCGATTGAATAATGTAACTCTTACGATTTCGATTCATAATGTACTGACTGGTACCCTTGAATAGGTGAATAGTTTTGAACAGAAATAAAGATATATTCCCGTGGTTTTGAATATTTATTGGAAAACTTGTACAGGGGAATACTAAACCACAACTCCTAAAATCCGCTTCCTATGTAGTCTTTTTTGAAAAATTCAAATATCAATTTCCTTTTTGTTCTTTTTTTTTTTCTCTCTCATTTAACTCATAGACTGGACTAAATTCTAACTCTATACTTGCGTACGTCAGGCTTAAGCCTAGGTCAGTATGATCTTGGCTCAAGCCGAGCTTAAAATTTCAATTTCGCTTGCACACCTGTATGGCCTATATGAGAGGAGCTCAGATTTGAGCGAAGATCTGATCCTGGTTGAGGGTAGGTTTAAGCCTAGGTTTATGACTTCTTTTTTTTTACAAAATATGCAATTCTAATATTTTGGAAAGACAAATTTAGAGAAAACTAACCATCTAGTGATACTGGCATTTATTGCACTGTAACAAGACCGGTAAATCTAGAGATCGATCGAGAGTTTTCCGAACAACCCCCCTCCCCCCTTTATCTTTTTTACGTGCGATGAACATGTTTAAACATGTAGATTTCGTCCAGTTTGTGTTTTTCAAAGGGGTTGTTTCGTATTTTCGACTGGAAATGATTTGCAAGAGATTCCACATGGAATCATAAGTAACGTCAGATAAAATAATTTTGTTAGAATTCTAATTATCCTATTATCTGTGAGGAAAGAGGGGGGTTCCAGACTCTGGTTTTGTAAAAATGAAATAAACACAATTACGGGAACAATCCAGGTGGTCCTGAGCCCCCTCTTGAACCGCGCTAACATTTTTCACAAAATTCAATAGAAAAAAAACAGCGGATTCAGAAATTTATAAAAAGGGAGGGATGTCTAACCTCATTTGCAATCGAACAGGTCCCGTGTTTATGTTCCTTTTCTAAATGAATATAATTGAAATAAGATTTTTAAAAGAGTCCATTAAATATTCATTAGAAATCAACTTGTATCAGCAGATCAGTGGCGAATTAAAGCGGTGCGTAGGAAGGGGGTATTAATTCTTTATTCCTTCCAAAATCTTACATTTTTCTAGGTTTAATGACAAATTTCAGGGGGTCCTTAACACACACACCCTGATCCGCACTCGTATTTTAGACAAATCCTTATCCTCGCCCCCCCCCCCCCCCCCTCCCCCGGATCCAAGATTTTTTAAATGATATACATTACAGTCATTGTAGCGTAATTCTCAAAATATTTGTTGGAAAATTTTTGCATCTATAACATAATAGTTTGTATTATTTCTATATTATAAGGGAAAAGTTTTATAATTTTCTTTATAAATTGTGATAGTTTGTGCTACTTATTATTTATAAGTTTTATATTTATTGTACTGCGGATATGTTGCTTCATGACATTATTATCTTATTATGTATATAAATAAATATCTGATATGAAATATGTAAACCATTCTTTCTTCTTAATCAATTATCACTGATACCGGCGACCTTGATATGTGACATATTACATTGAAGATTCGTAGAAATCTCATCAAATTTTACAAGTTTGAATCGATACATTCACCTTACATGGTAGACATAACCAATATACAAGTACGACTCAAACATGTACTCGTTTTTATATAGTCCGACTTGCAGACATACGACGGTGTTATCTGTTTTTTCGTCTTCGGTCTGACTGCTATGCATAGGCAAAACTTGAGAATTTCTGTGCGAAAAAAATTTCGGCAAGTCGTCCTTTTTTTGACAAATTCCAGTCTCTTCAACCAAAAAATAACTCGCCCAGTCCTCCTGCCCCTAAAAATCCCCTCTAAGCCTGGTTTCACCTCTTCTTCTCTTCCGATTTTCCTCTGATCGACGACAGTTTGTCATGCGCACAGAGGTGAAACCAGGCCTAGAGGGGATTTTTGGGGGAGGAGGACTGGATGAGTTATTTTTTGCTTGAAGAGACTGGAATTTGTCCAAAAAAGGACGACTTTCCCGAATTTTTTTTCTGACAGAAATTCTCAAGTTTTGCCTATGCATAGCAGTCAGACCGAAGACGAAAAAACAGATAACACCGTCGTAGGTCTGCAAGTCGGACTAGTTTTTATATGCATCTGTCTATACTCTAGTATTACAACGAATTTTGACCAATGTCAAATTAAAGAAAAATGTACACAAAAAAGTTTTATAAAAGCTGTTTATCGGAAAAAGTTATACATATACCTTTCTACATTACGACGTTTTGCACAGGTAACATGCACTAATTGGTTAATTGGTTACCCCTTAGAAGGCCCCATTCACACTCAATTAAGACATAGTCATTAAAATATTTTCGACGTTCCGGGAACACACCACAGAAAGTTTTTGATTTGATGACTTATAATTAGTCAATCATCGGTGATAATTGTTTGATGGCCTAACAATTGCTGTGCAACAAGTGGGTTATTCAACTGCTCCTCGGGCTACGTCCTCGAAGATAGTAGAATAACCCTTACTTCTCCTACGTGTGATTTGATCACCATGTCAGAGATTTAAAATAAGAAGGTCCGTCCCTGCGGCTCCGAACCCTGGACCCCTTGTACAGAAGTCCGACGCTCAAACAACTGAGCTATGACACCAAATTTTGTGGTTTTATTTAGAAAGTGTCAGACTATCCTCCTCCCCCTCTTCCGTGAAAAAGATTGGTTCCTTGTCACTTTAAAGTGATTGCTAACGCCGGACAAGCTTTTTTTTAAAAAAAAAAAAGCTCATTCTTGTATTACTCTAGAGCTACGTATTTATACGTTCGGGGATTTTTCCTACTTAAAGGCCCGAAAATGCACGAATGATTCAGAGACTGCGCGTTCGATTCTTTCGTCAGGTCCCTAAAGGGTATAGATCAGTCAGATATTAGACGACATACAGTACAATTTCTTTATCTTCTGACGAGATGTACCGAAACCAACTAGAACTACTTTATTGTTGTTTCCGTTTGATGATATATTGATGCAGCCTATACATTTCCTTGTGTTTAATGTTGTACCGATACATGTTTGTCTGATCATATTGTTTCACTACATTAGGACAGTTACCGGGTACTTTGTATTAGTTAAGTTTATACCGGTATTCTATTTTCAATACTATAACAATAAATAGCTAAAATGGATTATTAAATTTCTCTCTGTGAATTACTTTGTATGATTGTGAGTCTGTTTGCTTGTCAATAAAACTTGACTTAATAATTGAGTTTGTTGTTATCTCATTGCATCGTTTGTTTATTTTATTAACCTTTCACTATGTTGATGATGTAAAGTCAATTTCTATATCCATAAGCTTGTGATATGAATGTAAAAAGGTTCTATTTGAAATACAAATTGATGTCGTTGAATATTGATCACGATTGTTTCATAGAATAAAAGTCAAGACATTGACAGCAGTCTTTTTGTAAAAGCTAATGGCATGTTGGACATCTACCTGAAATTTCTTTGTTCAACCACACTCAGCCACGATATATGATACACGTATAACCAGTCGAAATAAAGCTTTAGAACATTAGATCACTTGGTAATATACCCGACAAAAAAAGAAACGCAAATCATATTATATGGTGAATTTTTTCAATTGATCATAAAATTTTAGTTAGACATTTGATTATAGTTTTCTTTTTCCAGCACTCGTTTTGCTGAGTATAAAACGCGTTTCGATCATTTTTTGCTCCATATCACAAAGATAGTGCTGAATAAAGCTCGTTGTTTCTAGCTCCTGTTGCATGGCCGCAGGTTTGGTATCCTTCTGAAATTTTTTTGTTTGACAACCTTCAGCAAATTTTCAGTAAAAATATAGATGAATACTGGTTTCTCTATTCAAACGTAGTCACATGTACAACATGGCAATAAATCTTAAAATTAAATCTCTTAGTGAAAATTTCCGTATATTGGAGTATGTTTTACAATAAAGGTTATCAATATTTTGTGATTGTAATCCCAAAAGGAACACTAATTTTGTCTTCAACCAGAAAAACACCAAAACACCTCATGCAAAAAAAAAGAGAAGACATGTACAACAAAAAGAGACAATGAACACAGCACAGAAACATGAAACACAAAAGACTACACATGAACTAACAAGACTAATGGGCAATCAGTGCCGACTTAGGTACCATCTACCACACCAGTGGCAAATGTGGTGGCTACCCGGATAACGTGCGCAAAAACCTACCACCTTCCGAATACCCAGAGGCATCGAAGAACGAACAAGTGGTGTAAGATAACTTCCTCACTGTAATATGACCATACAAATAAGACAGTGTAACACAAAGGGTCAAGCTAGCCACACACAGATGGATATGTGAATGTACATGTATATAGAAATTGAGGGTGTGCACCGACATTCAGAGGAGACAGGTTGTCGGGGCCCTCATGGAGCCCTGTCGTCACAGTCAGTAAGAGTGCAATTCCTAAGAATGCACTGGTACAAGGCTGTAGAATGGTCAAGTGCCAAAGCAGGATCAACAATATAAATGACGTTTGATAATTCTAATGCAATGTCGACGGTAATAATCCTGTCTACCGTTGATCTTTTTTAATTCTGTTTATTATTTCACCATAAAATGCAGGTTGTGAAATAACCAAAATAATATACTCTGTTGCTGTTATGGGCACGAATATCAAAGAAGCTGACAATAAATTTTGTAAAATTTTCAGAAAGTCTTAACTAGTCTATGAAATCGAAAGCCTTGACCTTAAAGGTTCTTGGTAATTTGTAAATTTCAACTATGTAAATCCTAAGAATTAGTACATGCTCTACCGTACCGGATGGGCTGAGAAATGTAAATACTTTATGACGGTAATTTGGGAACATCACCGTCAAGCCAAGGGAAATCAACAATGTTGAATCTAAAATCATCTCTTTTTTGTCATACACACTAGTATGAATCTCTCCGTTTCAATTTTGATATATTTGAGGAAATGAAAAGAAATTTATCTTTTTTCTTGGCATGAATAAATCTCATCCCAGTATATGCTCAATATCTTCATTGAAAAAAAGCAAAGAGTACGGAATACTTTAACAATAAACTAAATACATGTAATTCTTCGGTATACGATATTGCGTGTAGTAAATATTTATAAGGGAAACTATCAAAGGTTATAAAATATTGCTTAGAAAAATGGTCATTCCAATTTAATGAAGATACGATTTGTTAATGTAAAATCAATTATCAGCCATGCCAAGGGATAGAACGAAAAAAAAAGTATAACACAATTTGAAAGAAGGTTCGAGGCCATAATCATTTACAATCCTTTTTTTCTAACTTACTCTACTAGTATATTAAATGATAAAGTAAATATTTCCAACGAAGGAATATTGCAATAATCACAGTGGAATACACAGAGGATATGGTTACTGTACTAAATCCAGAGCAGTCTGTTACGGTTTTCTCTAAAATATGATATTGTCATCTTCCAAAACGATATCAGTTTTATTGTTCCCTTTAAGTCGTGACAGAAAATACCATTGTTTTGGCTGTGCGTCAGTTAAGTTAGAAATAGGGCGGAAAATAAAAGTCAACGGGGATTTCCTGAATCACTGAAAATCCGTGACGGCGGACGCTTTAACGCCACTGTTTACTATTGTTGACACGGAGAACAATATGGCGATGCCTTGAAATTAACATAGGAATTCCTCATATGCATTCTATTGTTCGTAGTCTGAAACACGTGTCTGGTGCATTAAAATTTGTTTGAAATTGTTTTCAAGAAGATAGAGTTTGAACACTTCCGTATTATTATTACAGACAGAACTGTAAGTTACAGGGTTCCTAGGTACATAAGAACACAATAGATAAACATCAACATTATTGTGTATATATCATTTAGTGATTTGCTGATCGGAGTAAGCTCATGTTCAATCACCGGGGATATCCATTTACTTTTAAAATACTTTTGAAATAGGGAAAGTGGACCGGGCCATAGTTTCTCTAAATAGTTGGAAGGTGCCCAGCATGAAGTCCCGTCCTATCGTTAGTTATGGTTTCACTGTTGAACCAGCATGAAGTCCCGTCGTATCGTTTAGTTATGGTTGCACTGTTGAAAAAAGATCATGATTTAGAAATTTAAACGGATCAAGAACAATAAATACATGTAATATACATGTAACTATGCTAAAAGGAATTTATTTTGTTTATTACTCTTTCAATGTTACTTGAATCCGCCATTGCACCTTTTTATACAAAAAATATAGACAAAGAACTGTCAAATGATACATAATATGATGATAGAAACTTCTCTATTTCGAAACAAGTGGAGAGCGATTCCTGATATCATTTTTAGAAGGTTATTTACACGTTTAAAAAACGAGATGAATGGCAATATGTACAAAGTATGCGGTTTAAATCTATACTGGGTGATTTGTGACGAAGCAACTTAAGTCTACCCTACCTCTGAAATGCTTCTAACTTTGCATAAAGGCTGAAATGATTGCAGTGATAACTTCGTATAAGCACAAAGCATGACCTGGAGAAAATTCTTCCAGTTTTTCACACCATTGCATGGTTTTAATTAGTTGTGATATATGTTTAAAGGGTCATATACTTATGCTGGCGTCACACTGTCCCGATTTAAGCAGCCGATGGCCACACGATAAAGGATTTTTTTTTTCAAATTCGGGTGTGATCGTATTATCATTGGACTATTCGTAATGCCATCTTGAACCATCGTATGACCGCCGGCTTGATTTGTCAAACTTCGGGAGTGCTGTCAAAGTTTTTGGCATGCCAAAGAATTCCCGATGGCACTCCCGAAGGACCATCTTCGAAACAGGTTTGTGTAATCATCTTGCCCTTCGTAAGACCATCGAGAGGGCATCTTGCGTATTCGTAACATCTTCATTTCTCCTTCGAATTACCATCGGAACCATCGGGGATATTTTGCCATACGAAGGCATTACGGACGCGTCAAGAACCTCCCGATGGAGTTAGGAGGGCTATACTACTTCGTGACAACCTCGCAATTCCATCGAAATGACATCGTAATGTCATCGTACTCTAGCACGATGACGTTAAGATGGGATCCCGATACAAAAGATGACAAACACAAATATTAAACAAAACATTTCAAGTACATAATATTTAAAGCCATTTTTAAAGTATTTTTCTAAATTAATCCAAATTTATCAAAATAAAAAGTTTTCTGTTTTCTTCAAATTTGCAAGTTCAATTTGTAAGTTCACAATCAATGCACTGTAAAGCAAAATGACGTGCCTTGATAATGTTACGATAAGGAAAAAGAAGGCAGAAGCATTGCTTCTTTAAATGCATCTAAGAGAGCATGTACAGACTCAGTATTTTCTATAATTACTGGTAATACTAGTATCTTGTTGTGACATATATCCATTTTCATCTTATCATGTCTTCCACTTGTTTCCACCAATGACGTTTATAATGGATTTTTTGTTATTTTAGGACGATTTTTGGTTGACAATAATACATGTCAACTGCTACGCAAAGGTAACTGATAACTGAACCCGTTGTCTATTTGTCCGTCTGGTAGTCACACTTTCACATAAATAACTGTAATGATATGCCTTGTAAAATCAAACTTTCAAAGAGGGTCGAGCATGATAAGAATCAACATTCATATATCTTGGCTAGCCATGCAACATAGACAGTGCGATTCAGATATTCGATAACATATATTTGAGTTGCTAACATTTTGGTACTTTTTGTATTTTTCTGAGACAGAAATGATAAAAGGCGGAGGAGAAAACCATTGACACTGTGCTACTGATTCAACAAAACTTTTTAAACATCCAAGACGTGATGCATTCCTGGTTATAATCTGATGCATTGCATTCTAGATACGACGTCGTGAAGCAATCTTATAGCCTTCGCTAATACGTCGTAAGCCTTCGTATGACCTTCGGATATGTTTTAAGATAAAATTCGTCCCGTCGTGTTGTCATCGGGAGCGGTGCGGATACAATCGTGTAGTCATCTTTTAGCATCATGGAATAATCTTTTCGCATCGTAAAAACATCGGTTGCTGAGCGGATCATAACCATATTCGGGAGTAAGGCACTGTCCATTTGATATTCTGGGGGGGGGGGGCTTGGGTTTTTTTCGAAAAAAATAATTTTGCTCTGAATTTTGATGAAAAAATTAATTTGCTTATGGTGTGACAGAAAAAAATAATCTTGCTCTTACAAGTAATCTGAATTTGAAGAATAACCATAAAATTCGCTTAAAATTCCTGAAAATTTTTCGGCTCGCTTCGCTCGCCGCAATTTTTACTTGCTATAAAAAATATTTGCCTCGCTTCGCTCGCCATAGTTTTCTTCTATAATGGCAAGTTCATATTTGAAAATATCAAAAGATTAATGCCAGTGGCTGAAACAATAAGCATGCTTAAATACATTATCAATATAATTTAGTACTATTAATAGATACATGTATCACCATGGTGTCTAATTTTATATACAAGCTTGGAAGGAGAATTAAAATAAGCTTTTCACTAGTTTTCATTTCTACATGTAAAATTACTCGCACCAGGCCCTCTTAAATGTTACATGACCTTATAAACATTTTGTTTACTAAAAATTATATATCGCATATTGTAAAAATCTTTCATCTCTCTCAGTTTAGAAGTGAATACAAGTTTTACATAAAAATTATGTTTGGAGTAATTTAAGTAAAAATAAAGAATTTCCATCGAAAAAACACAAACATTCTTAATATTCACATCAATTGATATAAAAAAAATTTCCTTGCTCCAACTTTGCAAGAAAAAAATAATTTTGCCCCGGTCCGGGGCGAAAAAAATAATCTTGCTCCGACAAAAAACCCAAGCCCCCCCCCCCCCCCCCCCCAGAATATCAAATGGACCGTGCCTAACTTCGCACGAAATTGAAAATTTCATATTCGTGTGTCCATCGGATATCATAATCGGGACAGTGTGAAGCCTACATTAGAAGTTCAACATAACACTAAGCATATGATATTAAACTATCCGTTATTTTCAAACATTCCCCGTGTCTTGATAGAATTCAAAATAGTTTGCAATAAGGGACAGTTTGTATCATGAGAAGTTCCTCGGTTTATTGTTTCAGTTGATCAAATAAAGAATAAATATTTTTCAGAAAGAATTACCAGACTTTCACAGCATTTACAAAATACTTATACGGATATACAGAAAAAATATGAACTTGTTGTTTTGATGTGGCCAAGTCTAATTTTGCTACCACATGTGAAAATATATTGATTTTTTGTTCATACGCAGGTGATTTCAAAGGGGAATAACTCTCACGAAAAAATGAAATTAAACATTATTCATGTTGAATCTATTAAAAACAAGCTTCCTTTTACCAATTTTAGTGTCAATTCCAATAGTTTTAAATCTTCGGAATTAGCAGCGATTTTGGGCCTAGAAAACCCCCTTACCGCCCCTTGTCCTTTCAATTTTGTTTTATTGTCGGTGTGATTTTCCCCATTTAGCAGACTGGTATCGAACAGTATCGCAAATATTTATCAGATTTGTTTAATTGATCGATTTCAAGAAATCGACGATTTGTATTTGTAGATGTTTTCATTCGAGGCTATTCCGAATTTATTTTCATTTGATTCAATACTGCAATTAAACAAGAAACAAACATTTTCATGACCAGCATTTTTGTGTTCTCGCGCTTTGTCGACTTCACGAAAGTAAGACTTTTCGTCATGACATTGCGTTGGTTCTATACTTAGAATGCGAGGGTGCCAGTGGGCATAAAAGAACAGTAAAAATGATTCTCACTGTCCAGTCCACTGTGCTGTTTGGTTGAGTATATTTATGTTGTTTATATTCTTACTAAAGACAAATTGATAAATGCAGAAATGAGCGATAAAAACTATAAGACAGTCCGTAATCACAGAACTTGGTGAAAACGTTTTAGAAGTTTCCCCTCGATTTCCCTGCATTCTATTAAACGGATCGATTGCTTTCCTTTTCCCGCGAATATATTGAAAGGTTTTTGAATGGTCAAGTTAACGTTAGTTTGTGGTATACTTGAATTTTTCTACGGGTCAAGTAATTTATGAATGACTCTGACGAGTTGTTTCGTCGTAATGTACCTATGTTCAGAATTTCAACTGTGTTGAATTGCATGCATAGCAAATCACGTGTAAACAAAAGGAAGGTTTTTAGTTTTGGACGCAGAAATAACTTTAAAAGTCAACATTTTCAACATATTTTCGATAATAAAAATTTATTGCGAGACAAAATATACAAAATGTATGTTAATATCGACCAAAATATTTTTTTTTTTTTTTTGGAAAGTTAATTTTTTCTCTTAATTACGAATTTTCTACCTATAAACACTTCAATGTGATCTAAGTAAGAAGGGATAACTTGTAGTGGTAGAATGATTGATCTCCAAGCCTATCCTCTATAATTCTGATAGTGGTTTTTGGTCTATTTCACCTCGTATATCCATCTAAAAGAGTGCCAATATCTGCATATTGAATACAATATTAGCCATTAGCCCAAGTAATTCAGTCAGTCCGCTTGAATACTTACTAGTTCAGATAGGAAAAGATCTTATGCTTCGACAAAGAATGTGCCCTATAAATTTGTAGACGATCATTTAATTGCAAACGAATGAATAAAACGAGAATGTTGTCTAAAATTATCCAATATTGGTAGTTCTAACGTTAAACATCGTCTGAGCTAAGTGCGAACCCGTGTATAATTCCAATTTCAACACGACCAATTAGTTCTTGATGAATAAAAGTGAATATTGTTACTTGTATACATTCTTTCAGCAGCTCTGTATATTTTGTTATCGTGTATTATGTACCACAGAAGACGCTACGTTAAGGTTATACAGTTTCAACCATTTATGCAAATTACCCAACAATCGTTATGCGCGTGATATATCTTTATTCTGCATCAATCATTATACCACTATATAAACAATAAAATATAAAATAGGTTTACTTCCGGATTCAATATTCTACATGTATGGCGTACATCTTATTTTATGATCACCATAGCACCATATAATATGATATATGTTATAATGTAACTGAAGATATATTCTATGGTTTAAGATCTGACAATATGAGTATACTGCAATACAGTATATAGTTAATATTTGTTATATTTGTTAATATTATACTTTTTGACAATCAATATACAGGTATATGATATACATTATACAATATCACAAATACAAGCTAACATATAAATCATTTTGTTTTGATACATATGTTAGGTGCATTACACATTTCAGACTTGAACACTTTTTGTGTGTGTCGCCTGCGACACTTAGGGATCACTTTGTCCGCCTGTATGTCTGTCTGTCTGTCCATGCATAGTATTTTAAAGATGAAGTTGAGTTGTAGTCTGTCGTCCTGAAGAAGGATTCGGTCGAAACGTTGACAAAAGAGCAATAAATTTACAGGACTTTAACTACGTTCCCTGTGGAATTTTATTTACCGATTTTCTTTTTCAGTTCAATCACAACCTCCTTGAGAATATTGTTTGCTTAGTTTCAGTGTTTTTGCACTGACTCATAACATGTATAATATATTTGAAATTCTCTGTCACTTACTTATACTTATGTATTTCTGCCACTATGTACTGCCTTAGATGACCTTTTGACATACATACTCCTAGCGTGTATGTTCCCTATTCCGCTTTCCTCTATGTGGTCTAAAACATTACTGATCATTTGCATTAATTAATGAACACGATTTGCTAAACTTTATCTTGTTTTTCATTTTTATGTAGTGATTTCTCTGACCCCATGGATGGTTTACTGCTTCGCCCGTAATGTTATTCCGGACAACCAGGAGGCGGTCCCTCTACTGAATAGGTTTTAGAATTTTGCAATGTAATTCTGCGGTACAGCCATAAATATTTATACAGGATTAATACATAACACCATGTTCACCCCAACATAAAGGGGTTCGGTGTGTTTGCATTGCTTTCCCTCTGAGGGTGACTGTTTCTTACAATTTTCAAATCTAATATTGCAAATATCAGAAAAAGGACATGCTCACGGGTTGAAGGAAAGCCTACTCTATCTTCTGATGCTATGTTATGCTAGAAACAAGCCATAGAAGTCGAAAACATTTATGGACAATAAGGGTACTGCCCTGTCAAATCGCATATTTATTCAAATTTCTTTGCTGCAATTGATGTTTTGGTACCTATGAATCATCTGGCAGACAACAATATAAATTGAAATGATATTCAGCAACTTTTGACAATTTCTGCGTTCTTAATTTAGGAATTAGAGAACAATTTATATTAAAAATTTAATGTTGGTCCGTGTGTTCGACACAAAGTTGGTATGGGTGTTCGACGCCTTTACGTGTTTTGAGAAATATGAACTTAAAAGACTCATTTACGGGGTAATTTCTCGTTAATATGAACCTCTGCACTAACTTTTCTCTAATATAAATGAAAATTATCACTTCCCCCCAAAAAAAACTGGCAACCTTTTTCATTGCTTATCATGGGTACCCTTTCTCTAAAAGTATATACGGTAAAATGAATTAAAATGTACATGTAGTAAAATCATATAATGTTTTATGCGAAGAAAAGTTACCATTTTGGCTATCGAAGCCAAAACAAGTAAGAAGTTATCCATCAAAAGTAACAACGCAAAAAAGGATTCGTATTTATTCCCCGGGTCACAATTCTTATCGCTGACTCTACAGAAACGCCTTCTTCACCATTTCTTACGCCTGAATTAGAGACAATACAGACTTCTTTGAATCCACAATCCGGATTAAAAGAAGACATTTTTAAAAAAGGATTCAATCTTGTAGCACGTCATAATCCTCTCGTAAACGTATTCCGTCTTCTATTCCTGGAACGGTAAGATTTTTTCCTTAGAAAATACTTCAGAAGTGAAGAATACTTTAAAAGTGCAGAATTCAGATGTTACCAAGACATTATGGAGAATATGTATTCGTCTGTTCCATGGACGCTTTCTGTACTTCATGGGCAGTCTTAAAAACATAGGCCAAGGCATTGTGTCAGATTCAGGACTGTTTTCACCAACGGAGGTAACTATCAACTTTGCAGTACCAACTGAAATCATTTATATAATCATCAAAGTCCTATGACATTGATCTGATCTTTTGACCCCAAAATCAATAGGATACATTCTTGATACAAAGGGAACTTTCCTGACAAATTTCATGTCAATAGGTGCATATTACACTCATGATTGATCCAGAAGTCATTTTCAATCATCAAAGTCCTAATGACCTCGACCTTTTGACCACAAAATCAATAGGAACCCTTCTGTATTCATTGTAAAAGAAAGGAGGGGACCTCCAACAACACCTAGTTGCAGCGCCAATATCAAAATCCCAAAACACCCACTGTAAAAACACAAACAAGATACACACAGAAAGGGACGCAAATTGTACAAGGAACGCCAAATCACAGAGAAACATGAAACATGAAACATAAACAAACGAGACCAATGGGTAATCGGCGTCAACTTAGGACGGCCATCTTCCGCGTCAGTAGCAGACAGTGCATGTACGAGGGTTGTTCGAAAAGTTCGTAGACAATCGCAATAAATAAGAAATGCGCGACAGTAACTGTACAGTTTTCTCACAATACATTCATGAGGTTTATTATAATCAATTCATACAATATCAAGGTTACTGAAAATACATGTCATTTAAATAATCATCTTATATTATGTGTTGTGACGTTTAGCGGCGCAATAAGAAAACTGAGATACAGAAAATTGTGTACACGCGCATAATTCCTTTATTATTTCTAAATGGGGACGCCGAGAAAGTCAATGTATATACTTATTATTCGACAATAATTGAAAGTTATCATACTGAAATTTGAACTTTTTACGATGCATTGATATTTAGATATCACTGTAACAAGAAGCGCCATCAATACGTATACGTTGAAATAATGACGTTTTCCTGCATTTTTTAAGAACGTGAAATCATTGATCTGTTATTCAAGCTGATAAAACCTCCGCAAAAGACATTATATATATGAGAAAAATGGCTATGTAACGCAAGAAAATGTTTCGAGCGCACGTCAATATGCCTTCAATTTGCACAGAAGATGATAATTTGATAAAAATCATTCAAAAAGGATGGTTTGGACTACCTGAGAAAGCAAAACCGAATGATCCATAGTTACGTTCTCAAATGAAATTCTTAATGCGTCTTCTGTGAACCGATAGAATAGGACCAGGGAATAATTTGAGCGCATGATTGCCCAGTTTATTCTGTATTATAAATTTTTGAGCCGATTGACATACAATAAATGACTTATGCGCCAATATGATTTCAAATTTAGAGACAGAACAAAAGGTAAAAAAATGATAAGTACTCGGTAATTTGTGTGACGTTGCTTTGGACGACATTTACTGCGCCGCTTTCATAAGTCACTCCTAAAGAAAAACATCGCATTTCTTTCATAATTGATCGATTGCTTTAAAATTTGCACAATAACAATAACCAATCTTGAGGAATAAATTAGTATATGAACAAAATGTTTGACGATAACGACATACGTTTGATTTAACTTGTCTACGAATTTATCGAACAGCCCTCGTATTTTATATACGTATCGTTTTCGGTTTCGTGCGTTAACATCGACGGCGGGTGCGGCTAGCCAACAGGGGATGCTTACTCCTCCCGGGCTCCTGGTGCCACCTGTAGCTTGCTAGGGGTCCGTCGATGCTCAACTTTGTGCTCTATTGTGAATGCTGTAACAGTTGAGATTATCATCAGGATCTTCTTTATCTCATAGCAGATGGTGTGGTTAATATCCTAGATTATGTGCACACAACCCTATCACTTTTCCCGCTTACACAGAGGTCTCGAAGAACGTACGATTGTGGTGTAAAACACCCCCCCCCCCCCACTGTTAGATGACCACACACAAACAAGACAGAAAAATACAGGGGCCCAAGCAACACAGATGAATATGGAAATGGATATAAAAAGAGGGCGTTCGTAATACAGTCCGTGCTCTGCCGGCTGTAGCGAGCTCATGTTAACATATGCCTTGTAAGTTCCATATCAATAGGTGCAATGCACACCCAGCAATGACTTGAAAACTTTCTTCCAATAATCAAAGTCCTAGGACGTTAACCAATGACATTTTGACCCCAAAATCAATTAATTTTTATCTCATTAAAAAGAGGAGAGAGGGTATGTTTATACATTTTATTAATCAAGATCATAGTATCTCAATTGTCAAACTTCTTCAAATTCTATTGCATCATTTAGAAACAGATAAATTTGCTGCATGGACCAGACATGCACGTTTCGGATACTAAACCCTCGTAAGTGTTCCTCAATCAAAACATAAAGTATGAAAGTTATGTCCAAAAATGTATCGAAAGACATAGCAGGATTGATGGGATATTATGCTACAGGACCCATGCTTTAAAAATTTCAAGAAATTTTGATAACAGAAATTTTCGAATGCGTTGAAGAAGCGATCAAGTGAAGTATGGTAATGGTATCCCTGAAATTGTTGTAGTTTTTACCCAGATCTATTTATAGCGGCGCCAAGTAAGGATTTGTCTTTTGATAACAAATGCAGAGTCGAAACACATACACATCGGAATAATTAATTGTTGATTCTTAAAGAAAGAATTGCTATTTGTGTTTATTCGGCTGTTTGGAGTCCTTGGTTTATTCGATGTCCACTTCATATACATGTATACCCGGCAGAAAAAAAAAAGAAATGCATATCATATTATATAATAATTTTTTTTTCTATTGAGCATAAAAAATCAGTTCAAGATTAGATTATTGTTTTCTTTTTTCAGTACTCTTATGACCGGGGATAAAACACATTTCTGCCATTTTTGTTACATATCAAGCTGATAATGCTTTAAAGCGTATTGCTTTCGCTCCTGTTGCATGGCCGCGTATTTTGTATCCTGCTGAAACTTTCTTCTTTGACCAATTTCGGCGAATATTTTGTAAACTATTGCTTAATTCTGGTTTGCTTGTTCATATTCTTACAAAATCCGCCGATATAGCTGATATTTGAATACTAAGTATCATAATGGCAATTTCTCGTATATCTGGGTATGTTTCCCAATAAATGATGTCGTTATATTGCAATTCTGGTCCTTGTGGAACACGGTTTTTTCCCTCAGTCATTCTATCTGATCTGTGGCAGAATCACGTCATTCATGGTATTGAAATAATGAAATGAACTACAAGATTAGCTTAAAAATCACGCCGAAAACTGTTTAAAAAGCAATTCAAAGATTACCTGTCATGATATTGTAACAGTTTCTAGAAGCTGTGAATGCGAAAAAGGTTCAGATGCGTGTTGAAGTAATTTACACAAACGGATCAACAATTATATACAGATCGACTAAGGAATTCAATTCAAAGATTTTAAAATTTTCAAAAGAGTGTTTGGGATATTTCATCAAATTTAGAATTGCTGCTTTTAACGGAATTTCGATTCGAATAGAGATGTAAGAGAAGAGAGAGGGTTGCATTATATTTTATACTCATTAATTCATATATATGCAGGAATATTAAAATAAACATTTATTCGAATCGAAATTCAGTTTCTTACTAGAAATTAGAATTTATATTTTATTAGAAATGCATCAACCACTTCTCCTCCTTGTAAACATAGTCGATCATTCTTGACTTCATCGACAGGTCTGTATCCCCCACCTGCTTTACATTAATCAAATATTTCCAACCCTCGATTTACGTATTTCATCTCGGTAGAACGATCAGAGATTATTTTCTTAGCATGTTAATGTAGATCTATTTGGCATGTGTGAGGTCCAGATGGGTTGCCACTTAACGTTCTGGGGCATATTTGTTGGATGTCAACAAAGTATTTATCGATATTCAATCTTAACAAGCAGCTACCATTCGTTACTGTGACCAGCTCATACAATATGAATAAATTAATGCGAGGCTTTAAGTTGACTAATGTATTAATATGAGATTACGACTCGACTAGTATATTGATGTGAGATTCAAACTCGACAAGCATATTATTGTGATTACAACTCGACCAGAGTGTTGATGTTAGATAAAAGCTCGACAAGTATGTTGATGTGAGATTTGAACAAGAAATGCATGTTAATGAAAAGAAAAGCTCAACCAGCATGTTGATATGTGATTAAAGCTCAACCAGCATGTTAATGCGAGATTAAAGCTCAGCCAGCATGTGAATGTGAGATTAAAGCTCGACCAGCATGTTGATATGTGATTAAAGCTTGACCAACATGTAGATATGAGATTAAAACTCGACCAAAATGTAGATATGAGATTAAAGCTCGACCAACATGTAGATATGAGATTAAAGCTCGACCAGCATGTTGATGTGAGATTATTTAAAGCTCATCCAGCATGTTGATATGTGATTTAAGCTCGACCAGCATGTTGATATGTGATTTAAGGTCGACCAGCATGTTGATATGAGATTTAAGGTCGACCAGCATGTTGATGTGAGATTAAAGCTCAACCAGCATGTTGATATGTGATTAAAGGTCGACCAGCATGTTGATATGAAATTAAAGCTCGACCAGCATGTTGATGTGAAATAAAAACTCAACCAGCATGTTGATGTGTGATTAAAGCTCAACCAGCTGTTGATATGAGATTAAAGCTCGACTAAAGCTAAGAAATGTTCAAATTCATTAGGCCATGTGTCAGATGTTTTAAAAATACATCCCTTCTGTAGCTTTTATGCGTCGGCTTTTTAACATATAAAGAAGTTCACTTTAATTTGTGCCCTTTTTCTTCGACTTTTCATTATTTTGCTCTTACTTTATGAAAGAGAATGGATGTATAATACAGGCAGCGTACCTTTTCCTTTTGTGATGTAACTAGAGCAATGTATTACTTGACGCTCCACCCTTTATGCAGTTAAACCTTAACAGTAGTCGATATTGTTTTAGATAATTTTGATTTGTCTCCGGACAATAAACCTAAGTAAGAGGTACTGACATAAAGATTATATCGAAAAAAGATTATTTTCTACTCAAAACATTCTACTTCTTCTTTGATAATGCGTTCCTTCTGCATCTTTCTCGTATCAATGCAATTCTAAAAGCTCTTGAAAATAATTACGCTGTGTTTATTATCTCTATAACGGCACTCCATCTAATACATCTGGAATATTTGTAAACTGATTCTTATTCATATCAGATTGATTCTATTTGTTCAATATAAAGACCATTAAATAAAATAATATTGACAAAGAAGTCTCGAAGTTAATTTCCAAAACGAGGTTTATTGATTCTAGTTCCGCATTTAATGGTCAAAATAATGAGACATAATGGCTTCAGGATCTTTTTCAGGATGAATTAATTCGGTGTAAAGTAATCAGCCCAGGGATGATAACATATGTTGGCTCATATAGTGGTCATCTCTAAAACCAAATAAACACATGAATTTGATACACGACCACGACTAGATGGTCAAAATGTTATACCATTTTGGAAAATTATACTACACTATCTTACATATATAATTTCATAAATGATATATCTAAATCTGTTGCAACCTACGTCATCATATGTTTCGTCAAGACATTTATTTTTATGTTCTGTGAGGCAGGCACCTTTTTTCAAAGTTTGTTATCTTAAAATTATAAATAAAAATAAAAATCGTGAAAAGCGATTCTTTAGGTGATTGTAAAAAAGTTGTAAAGGGTAAATTTTACTTTAATTTTTTTGTTATATATGACTAAACAAGAGCCCCGGGGAAGCACAACCGAACACCTGATACCTATGCACATTTTAACAAATTGACAGTGCATAATGTTAAACGTCTTCAAATTTAATATCATTTAAGCACAGATAAAATTTGCAGCATGGGCCAGACATGCACGTTTCGGGTACTAAACCCTCGTCAGTGATTCTCTATCCTAAACAATGTAATACGACCAAATATTGAGAAAGTTGATTTGTCCAAAATGTACCGAAAGACGTAGCAGGATGGGTGGGATATGATGCTACAAGACCCACTTTTTATAAATTTCAAGTAATTGTGATAACAGAAATTTTCGAATGCGTTGAAGAAACAATCGACCGAAGTTGATCGAACTTGGCTACATGTGCCCTCGGGGACTCCTGGTCCACCAGCAGTGACACTCAATGATAGTTGTATTTTAGAATGTTGTGTCAGGATTTGAACAAACAAAAATTGGGATCGTATGCAGAGTATTCATAATTATTATCATAATTTTAAAAAAAATCATAAAAAATCCAAAAAATAATATGTTAGCATATATTATATGTCACGGCATTTTGTAACTTATAGATGACAAATATGCAGTAAATACGTGCATACAGTCATACATTAATTGCGTAATTTAAAGAAATAGCTCAAAAATGAGTTTTGAAGAAGAAATCTGACCTACCTTTGCCTGTGATGGTGTCACACATTTGTAGAGGACCATGATAACTTTATTCTTATCAAGTTTCATAAAAATCCCTCCAGTAGTTCTGGAGATATATAAAATGTATGAAAATATCCCCTCCTTTTTAACATAAGAAACAAGTTAATGGACAATAAGAAAAAATGGTAATTAAGATTTCAGCCAAAATCAACAAAAACAATTGAATGACTTAAATGGTGTATTATTGATATAAACACTTATTTCTTGTTGCAGTGTGGAGCAGTTAAAACCGTTCCCTGTGACTCGATGTTTGTTAATTGTATTAATTACTTCTTTCCAGCTCTGTCGCCTGTGGAAGCTTTGTTTGGATCCTTTATCATTTTGAAATTATATACATGTTTTGCTTTTTCGGAAACTTGCCATTTCATCGGAAAAAAATTATCGAAATTAAAGGAGGTTAACATCTTAGCACCATACCCCCAATGCTATTTTGAACATAGATTTTATTTGGATATGCTACTGAATCGACCCGCGCATTCTCTGTAAAGTACATGCAGAAATTCAAATTCTAAAAATGAAACCAGAAGAGGGCGCTAGTGAGATCAATTTGGACTGCTTATGAAAAGCACTTTGGCTGGAAGCATCACTGATGAGAATTTGATATTCGAAACACTTGTCTGGTGCATGAAAATTGGTTTGAAATTTTCTTCAAGAAGGTATAGAGTTGGAACACTTCCGTATTTTATAAAAATGCGTCCTGACAAATTGAAGGATTGTGCGCTCGTAATCTGAAAACTATGAGTACATGTTTATCAGACGACCGTTACAAGTCGGTGTCGGGTGCATGTTGATTTATGTTCAATGGCGTCGTTGTTGCTTCGTTTGTTCGTGTTGGTCTTGGTGGCGTTATTTCCTTGTTTCTCAGAGAGAGCAACGACGCAACGAGCACCAGAGCAACACAATTAAGCAAATAGAGGAACGACGCCATGAGAACCAATACATCTATCTGCATTTTAAACTTAGCTGTTTGTCAATTTATAAAGGAAATATTTTTTAAGAAAACAATAATGATGAAAAGAAAAAACAAAGGTAAGGTAAGAAAAAAATGTGGTTTCTATGGTGGCATACTTCTGCCCCCAATATGCGAGATATCTTTCTTCAGATTATGTCAACATGCAAGTTAAAAATGTCATTATGCAACTTATTCATGTCAACATGTAACTTATTTTGTTAACATGCCACTTATTATTGCAACTTATGTCAAAATGCATCTTAATTATCTTGCATGTCAACAAAATTATCTTGCATGTCAATATAATTATCTTGCATGTTAACATAATCTGTACTCTCGCATATAGGGGGCAGAAGTATGCCACCATATATAGGTTTCAGAACAACGACCTAAAACGAATGTTATTGAGCTAGCCTAAATATATCGTAGTCAGCAATTTGGCAACTGAAGACTGGATATTTTGTATGCTAGCCGAAAACCGTAAAATTTTAATGGAGCATGAAGACGTTGTTGCATCTATCCGTCCATTTGTCTGTCCCTGTCTGTCCATGGGAGCTCAGTCAGCATATAATTATGATATATATCAAACTATTTAGTTACTTAAATATGACAAATATGCAGTAAATCAGTACATAAGATAATACATGTATTGATGTATTTAAAGAAATAGAAAAGTGAGCATTTCTGACAAAGTCATGATAACGGCATCATTCGCTGCTTATAAAGCTGATGACTGCCCAATGATATATTGAGAAATAAGTTATATCGAAATAATTTAGTGCACAATATGAGCATTTCACTAACTAATGTTTCATCAGCGATGCTCGTGGCGAGACGAAACCCAACTATAGTGAATATGTGAAGAGTAAAATTCTGAACAAGACCTCAAATATATACCAAAGAGCGAGCTACGGACAGAGCTATACCATCAGGGAGATACCCCCTTAGTTTCTAAATGATTTATAACATTTAGTATCAGAAAAGTTTCAAATATATTTCAAGTCAGTGTAGAAGCTTGGTGAAACTATACAAGCGATATCTTCGGGGACTAAACAATCCACCAGCAGAGACACCAACCTAAAGCATGAAATTATGAATATTGGAATATATGTTCTATTATGAATTTTCAGTGAAGCAACCTATTCAAAGTTATGCTTGAAAATATGAATTTATAATCAAGTCCGAAATGAAATCATGTATAATGGATTATGTACACATTATGACAAATTCTTTTTTTATCGGCTGAAAGAACTGCTTGTCATCTATAACATCGACCCAGTCCTACACTGGTAAAATAATCCAAACCTCCTTTTATAGTTAAACTCAAACGGGAAATAAGTGTTACATGTAGTAAGTGATCCCCAGTGTTACATGTAGTAAGTGATCCCCAGTGTTACATGTAGTAAGTGATCCCCCGTGTTACATGTAGTAAGTGATCCCCAGTGTTACATGTAGTAAGTGATCCCCAGTGTTACATGTAGTAAGTGATCCCAAGTGGAGAAAGGAACTAGAAGAGATGAGGCCGCAACAAGTTTGTCCTTTGTTAAGCGTCAGCGAGTGGGTAGTTTTCAGGGTATAGTTTGCAAAAAACAAACAAACAAACAGACAGTCCGTTTCCATCACTATTCGCTATTTTCAAGACAGGAGTGTAGTCTCAACAATTAACAGTAGGGATTTAGTCTTACAGATGTTAGGTAACATGGAAATTAACTAAAATGACACAAACAGATTATTGTGTGCAACAATCTTTACTTCCCAACCATGAAATCACGTTCTCTTTGACATTTCTTACATTTCTTACGCCCCCCCCCCCCCTGATGTTTGTTTGTAACAGATAGATAGATAGGTTAACCTGATGCTTAAAATAGAAATCCGTGCACTGATTCTGGACGGCCATCAGCTTTATAAGTAGTGAACGATGCCGTGAAGGTACCTAACGTTCATCGTGCGCTGACTCTGGACGGCCATCAGCTTTATAAGTAGTGAACGATGCCGTGAAGGTACCTAACGTTCATCGTGCGCTGACTCTGGACGGCCATCAGCTTTATAAGTTGTGAACGATGCCGTGAAGGTACCTAACGTACATCGTGCGTTGACTCTGGACGGCCATCAGCTTTATATAGTAGTGAACGATACCGTGAAGGTACCTAACGTTCATCGTGCGCTGACTCTGGACGGCCATCAGCTTTATAAGTAGTGAACGATGCCGTGAAGGTACCTAACGTTCACCGTGCGCTGACTCTGGACGGCCATCGGCTTTATAAGTAGTGAACGATTCCGTGAAGGTACGTAACGTTCACCGTGCACTGAATCTGGACGGCCATCAGCTTTATAAGTAGTGAAGATTCCGTGAAGGTACCTAACGTTCACCGTGCGCTGACTCTGGACGGCCATCACCTTAATAACTAGTGAATGGTGACGTGAAGGTACCTAACGTTCACCGTGCGCTGACTCTGGACGGCCATCGGCTTTATAAGTAGTGAACGATTCCGTGAAGGTACCTAACGTTCACCGTGCGCTGACTCTGGACGGCCATCAACTTAATAACTAGTGAATGGTGACGTGAAGGAACCTAACGTTCACCGTGCGCTGACTCTGGACGGCCATCGGCTTTATAAGTAGTGAACGATTCCGTGAAGGTACCTAATGTTTACCGTGCGCTGACTCTGGACAGACATCAGCTTTAAAACTAGTGAAAGATGCCGTGAAGGTACCTAACGTTCACTGTGCGCTGCCTCTGGACGGCCATCAGCATTATAAGTAGTGAATGGTGCAGTGAAGGTACCTAACGTTCACCGTGCGCTGACTCTGGACGGCCATCAGCTTTATAAGTAGCCAATGGTGCCGTGAAGGTACATGTACCTAACGTTCATCGTGCGCTGACTCTGGACAGACATCATCTTTATAAGTAGTAAATGGTGCCGTGAAGGTACCTAACGTTCATCGTGCGCTGGCTCTGGACGGCCATCAGTTTTATAGGCAGTCAATGGTGCCGTGAAGGTACAAGTACCTAACGTTCATCGTGTGCTGACACTGGACGGCCATCAGCTTTATGAGTAGTGAATGATGCCGTGAAGGTACCTAACGTTCATCGTGCGCTGACTCTAGGCGGCAATCGGCTTGAAAAGTGGTGAATTGTGCCGTGAAGGTACTTAAAGTCCATCGTGCGCTGACTCTGGACGGCCATCAGCTTCATAAGAAGTGAATGGTGCCGTAAAGGTACCTAACGTTCATCGTGCGCTGACTCTTGACGGCCATCGGCTTTACAAGAAGTGAATGATGCCGTGAAGGTACCTAACGTTCAACGTGCGCTGACTCTGGACGGCCATTGGCTTAATAAGAATGTAAATGTCTTCAAATTGAATAGCATCATTTAAGAACAGATAAATTGGCAACATGGACCAGACATGCACGTTTCCGTGAAGTTAATGGTGAAGTTAATGGTGCCGTGAAGGTACCTAATGTTCATCGTGCGCTGACTGTGGACGGACATCAGCTTTATAAGTAGTGAATGGTGCCGTGAAGGTACCTAACGTTCATCATGCGCTGACTCTGGACGGCCATCAGCTTTATAAGTAGTGAATGGCGCCGTGAAGGTACCTAACGTTTACCGTGCGCAAATTCTGGACAGACATCATCTTTAAAAGTAGTGAAAGATGCCGTGAAGGTACCTAACGTTCACTGTGCGCTGACTCTGGACGGCCATCAGCATTATAAGTAGTGAATGGTGCAGTGAAGGTACCTAACGTTCACCGTGCGCTGACTCTGGACGGCAATCATCTTTATAAGCAGTGAATGGTGCCGTGAAGGTACCTAACGTACATCGTGTGCTGACTCTGGACGGCCATTAGCTTTATAAGTAGTGAATGGTGCCGTGAAGGTACATGTACCTAACGTTCATCGTGTGCTGACTCTGGACGGCCATCATCTTTATAAGTAGTGAATGGTGCCGTGAAGGTACCTAACGTACATCGTGCGCTGACTCTTGATGACCATCAGCTTTATGAGTAGTGAATGGTGCCGTGAAGGTACCTAACGTTTACCGTGCGCTGACTCTGGACAGACATCAGCTTTAAAAGTAGTGAATGATGCCGTGAAGGTACCTAACGTTCAACGTGCGCTGACTCTGGACGACCATCGGCTTTATAAGAAATTAATGGTGCCGTGAAGGTACCTAACGTTCATCGTGCGCTGACTGTGGACGGACATCAACTTTATAAGTAGAAAATGGTGCCGTGAAGGTACCTAACGTTCATCATGCGCTGACTCTGGACGGCAATCAGCTTTATAAGTAGTGAATGGCGCCTTAAAGGTACCTAACGTTCATCGTGTGTTGACTCTGGACGGCCATCAGCTTTATAAGAAGTAAATGATGCCGTGAAGGTACCTAACGTTCAACGTGCGCTGACTCTGGACGGCCATCGGCTTTATAAGAAATTAATGGTGCTGTGAAGGTACTTAACGGTCATCGTGCACTGACTCTGGACGGCCATCAGTTTTATAAAAAGTGAATGGTGCCGTGAAGGTACTTATCGTTCATCGTGCGCTGACTCTAGACGGACATCAGCTTTATAAGTAGTGAATGGTGCCGTGAAGGTACCTAACGTTCATCATGTGCTGACTCTGGACGGAGATCAGCTTTATAAGTAGTGAATGGTGTCGTGAAGGTACCTAACGTTCATCGTGCGCTGACTGTGGACGGCCATCATCTTTATAAGAAGCGTATGTTGCCGTGAATGTACCTAACGTCCATCGTGCGCTGACTCTGCAGGGCCATCAGCTTTATAAGAAGTGAATGATGCAGTGAAGGTACCTAACTTTCATCGTGTGTTGACTCTTGACGGCCACCAGCTTTACAAGAAGTGAATGATGCCGTGAAGGTACCTAACGTGCACCGTGCGCTGACTCTGGACGGCCATCGGCTTTATAAGAAGTTAATGGTGCCGTGAAGGTACCTAACGTTCATCGTGCGCTGACTGTGGACGGACATCAGCTTTATAAGTAGTGAATGGTGCCGTGAAGGTACCTAACGTTCATCGTGTGCTGACTCTGGACGGACATCATCTTTATAAGTAGTGAATGGTGCCGTGAAGGTACCTAACGTTCATCGTGTGCTGACTCTGGACGGCCATCATCTTTATAAGTAGTGAATGATGCCGTGAAGTTACCTAACGTTCATCGTGCGCTGACTCTGGACGGACATCAGCTTCATTAGTAGTGAATGGTGCCGTGAAGGTACTTAACGTTCATCGTGCACTGACTCTGGACGGCCATCAGCTTTATAAAAAGTGAATGGTGCCGTGAAGGTACTTATCGTTCATCGTGCGCTGACTCTAGACGGACATCAGCTTTATAAGTAGTGAATGGCGCCTTAAAGGTACCTAACGTTTATCGTGTGTTGACTCTGGACGGCCATCAGCTTTATAAGAAGTGAATGATGCCGTGAAGGTACCTAACGTTCAACGTGCGCTGACTCTGGACGGCCATCGGCTTTATAAGAAGTTAATGGTGCTGTGAAGGTACTTAACGGTCATCGTGCACTGACTCTGGACGGCCATCAGCTTTATAAAAAGTAATGGTGCCGTGAAGGTACTTATCGTTCATCGTGCGCTGACTCTAGATGGACTATCAGCTTTATAAGTAGTGAATGGTGCCGTGAAGGTACCTAACGTTCATCATGTGCTGACTCTGGACGGACATCAGCTTTATAAGTAGTGAATGGTGCCGTGAAGGTACCTAACGTTCATCGTGCACTGACTGTGGACGGCCATCATCTTTATAAGTAGCGAATGTTGCCGTGAAGGTACCTAACGTTCATCGTGCGCTGACTCTGGACGGACATCAGCTTTATAAAGTAGTGAATGATGCCGTGAAGGTACCTAACGTTCATCGTGCGCTGACTCTAGACGGACATCAGCTTTATAAGTAGTGAATGATGCCTTGAAGTTACCTAACGTTCATCGTGCGCTGACTCTGGACGGACATCAGCTTTATAAGTAGTGAAAGGTATCCTTATAATGACTGTCAGGAATGCCCATTTATGAACTATTTCTTTTAATACATTAATACATGTATTATCTTATGCTTTGATTTACCACGTATTTGTTATATTTCAGTACCTAAATATCATATACTGACTGAGCTCCCATGGTAAGACGGAGACAGACATGGACGGATACATACAACAACGTCGGCATGCTCCATCAGAATTTTACACTGAGCATGACAAGATGGAAGGACACGACAGAGACTATATGCTACCCGTACTTGCTTGGGGATTTTTGTTTTGTTTGTTTGTTTGTTTGGGCTTTTTTCTTCTTCTTTTTTAGGTTTCGTTTCGTTTCGTTTTAATTTATTATTGTTTTAATTCTTATTTTGCGGGGTATTTGTTTTGTTTTTTGTTTTTGTTTGGGTTTTTTTTTCTTCGTTTGTTTGTTTATTACGGTTTTTAGAGGGTGATGTTTTTTTTTTTTTTCGGGTACAGAAGCACACAAAATATTCAGCCTTCATTCGCCAAATTACTGATTACGATATAATTAGGCTAGAGTAATCGCAATTATAACATTCTTTTAAGGTCTCTGAAAGCCATATTTTTTTTTTCTTATCATTGTTTTTCTTCATCAACATACAGTTACATGTATTATTGGAATTGAAATTCTAAAACCTTTTATAGATTATAATCGATCGTTTTTGAGTTCTAATATAAACTTCCTACTAGAGGATTCAAAAATAAAACAAAGCTATCGATCGTGTTTTATTGTCAAATTTCAGCCTCAAAATGAGATCCCTTTAACTGTGTTAAATGAACAATAATCTTCTTCAACGTGAAGATGTAATAATGATTAAATGATATGAGTACTTAACCTTGCGTAACACGGATTGTAAATGGCATTAAAATTGGCGCTCGTTGGCTCGTGTTATATTGACAATATCTAATGTTATTGACTGATCACGTGATGTTCATCAATATCCTAGAAAATAGGGTCGTGAGAAAATATTAAGGTAATCAACAGCGCAGACAAGTATAATTGGCAAAATCAGCCCTGATACAAACGAGTTTACAAGTTGGCAGTCGGGCACAATTTTACATTTTTTCTAGTGAAGTGTTAAGTCGTTTAATATCATCGTGACGCCTCGGACAGTTATCATCGTGACGCCTCGGACAGTTATCGTTTGTTTTCAGGTAAGGACCATGCACAATTGAAAAGACTTTGCATTATTTTTTTTTTTTCCTTTTCTTGGAAAAAAAGTTGTGCAATCTTCAGAATTACTTTCCATCTTGGCGCTCAAACTTTGCTATACGCTTGTAACCTAAAAAAGAACAATTCACTATTTGAATTTTTTTTCATCTATCTATATTTGTCAATTTGTCAAATCAAGTATAACAGATGAAATATTATTTCCAAAAGTTGTTGATACTTTCCGTTATACTGTACATTATGTCATCACAAATATTTTGAATATCTATATTAATTTCAAACAAAGTCGAATCACAAAAGTTGCCGTCGCAATCTTTTATCGTTAATATTAGGAATCTATGATACTAGAGTAATACTTTTACGTTGTCTTATCATAAGTACGCGCTTCTCAAAATTCTTCGAATTCCCACGCAATCTTACACATGTAAACGCATCACAAGTTAAAGTTCATAGATATCCAATAGATAAAGGTGCGTGTTTTGCACATTTTTACATCCAAGTATCAAAGATATCTTTAGAAAACATTCCTCACGTTTTATCATTGTCAAAATTCACAATTTTTTTCCCCAAAAAGCTGTATATAAACACGTTTGAGGTTCTTCATTTTTTCATGGCCCATTTTGATTGTTAATGATAAAAGGTATGGATGAAAAATGACATATAGATGCAAATGTATCCAATAGTTTTCATTTAGTCACAATCATATCGTTATGCAAATGTATTAAATGTATCCAATAGTTTTCATTCAGTCACAATCATATCGTTATACATTTTGGTTATGTTTTCTAAAAGATTATGATCGGCTATAAGCCTGAATGAAGACCTGAAGTATTGTACATGAAGATACTTGTCTCTTTAGAATACTTAAATATTCATAATTTCTTTAATTGTCATAACTTTGTATAACAATTCATTGATATAAGACTCTCTTTCACAAATGTTCATCACTGCCGATATCGCAAGCATGAATTATTCCCCTTCACTGACGTAACTCATGTGATAAAGCGCAGATATAGCAGGAAAAATAAACATCATTTCTCAAATTAGATGAAAATGAGTTACATTCTTGGTTTATCTCTTTTTTTATGCTGTCAGTAACCTTTATACCACTGTGATAAGAGATATAGCTCAGCATTCGTTAAAAGGTGGCGCCACAGTTTTCCCGCCTTGGCAGATTGTATCACCCTACTGTAGTTACTTTTATTCACACAAAATTGGCAGCTCTCTGCGTCTACTTACCATTAAAAATCAGACTTCTTCAGTTTTAACAGATAAATTCAAATACTTAGATTGTTCATTCAAAATTTAATTTTGTTTTTAATGATCAATTCATTTTTATCGTTATTTCAAATTCCAATCGTCATGCATTTCTTATTTATAAACAGAAGTATCCGTAAAGTTATGTTTAATTTGAGACTAGACACCTTATCAAGATCCCTCCCTTCTTAGGATAATTTAACAACCCCCCCCCCCCCCCCCCTCCGCTAGACTTTTTCACACATGATCATTTTTTTTTGGGGGGGGGGGCTGAACATCCCTCCCGTCCTTTTCGCTGACCGAACAATACATTTCAAATGCACTTTTCGGGAAAAAACCTATAAATCCGCACAAGCAATGCTGTACGTGTACCTATAATTTTCAGGGTAAAAAGAACCATGACAGCGTCATGATAATAGTTTTGCGTACTTGTCATTATTATAATGACAATCTATTGTAGATTAAGAATTTAGCGTAGCCTTGAAAAAACCCGCACCCCTTGAAGTGCTCAAATATAAATCTCGCTGAAATAGAAATATTATACAAATGATACAGTGTTAGATACTTTGTCTGACTGTGTCACTTGTACAGAAAACTCATCTATTACTTATTATTAACAACTTGTACATCCTCTCACTGATTCATAAACGAGAAAATTCTGACATAAATGTTAACATACTAGTCTAGTATGTACATTTATATCTATATATATATAGATGAGACTTATGGTCACAACATGGTATCTGAATCCATGTATATATATTTGTATATATCTCTTATTTTTAACAAAAACAAAACGAGACAAAATGTCATCTTATTTTATAAAAACTTCCCCAAAAAATCATGATGATTATCTGTCGCTCTGTACCTATATACATTACAGCCGGCTCTGATATCGGTATTTCTGTCTTGATTCAAATGGAATCTTTACATTTTTCAAAATAAAAAATAAAACTACCTGTGCACCATCATGAACATAGATAATCAAAATATCTTCCTTGCGTGTAAACGCACAGAAAAGGTCATACGCGCGGTTTATATTTCTTTTCTAATACAAGGGAGTTAGGTTACAATGAACACGGAGGATACGGCGACTGCTTACTTTATTTTAGATCAAGATGATATGCTGGAACTTATGACTTAATTGTCGACTTGGACCAAGTATTTTCAAAGTGAAAAGTGTAATTATCTGGACATTTTCAGAGGTATAGTTCATATATTGGAATATAGCATTATTAAAAAGTAGGTGAATTTATATTAATGATTGGATTTGTTTTTGTTTTTTTATTTTTTTTTTTTTTTTTTTTTTTTTTTTTTTTTTTTTTGAGGGGGTAATGTTTTTCCTTTTCCTTCCCCCTGTTTTTATTTTGGTTGACAAATTCTTTTGCAATTAACAAATCTATATGTACGATATTTCTTATATACGTGATTAAAATATTATTTTCATATAATAAAGAAATTTTCAGTTTTTCCAATAATAGTAAAATGCATTATTACAATACAGTGAGAATATCTCTCATTTTCGTTGGAATATTTTAACCAGTCATTTATACTGGTCTTTTTCTAACTTTCAGTTCTGTCTCATATGATAACTTTAATTAATTCAGAAATAAACAAGGATTCGTCTCTTCTATTAACGGAATGTTTATTTTTCTATGAGATTGACTGTAGACGGACTTTCAGGCAATGCAAACCTCAGAGAGCAAGGATGTATATTAATATTGGCACATGGTTGGTACTGTACCAGCCTTGTGTGTAATGCCTTGTAAACTATTATATTGTTTAAATATGATAATGGACATTCTAACATACCTATATCTAACAAACCGACATGTAATAACATAGCAGCACGTTGGTTTGATGGCAGACAGCCCTTAGTACAGTAAATCTCTTGACTTCTGTAATACCGACATGCTCTCATTAGATTATGTTTACACAAGCAACTAGTGTTAATTCCCCGTACATCTGCTGAGAACCCTGATAACGTTCTGTAGATCTCATTGACATTGACTACAGACTCTCTACTTATACATGTTTTCTGCATATTGTGTGTTAGAGTATCAATGTTTCTGTAAATATACTCTAGGAGAGATCAACGTCTTCTCTATGACGTCATCACATTCTGTGGACGCCAATTTAAATAAACACTGAAAATAATTCTATGAATTGGGGCTGCAGATCTTGTAAACAGAAATTCATACACCAAAAGCAAATTTATAAATAAAAAAGTCATCCGTCCGTCCGTCATCAGATATTCTGACCACAAAAGCAATTAATTAAACTCATAGTCCGTCATGTCGAAAGACCCCTTGTCAATGTACTCTATCAAAAAAGAATGAAACCTATATGCTAAAGGTTCATAGCCTTGTAATAAAGGAGAGTCGATAGGGGTCCCTCTGTTGGAGTTGTGTTTTATTAGTTCATAGTCTTATATCCTACCCGATAGAGGACCCACAGTTGATAATTCAGATAACTAGCTCGGGTCGCGTATCCGAGTAACTCCGAAGTGAAAAGACAGAAATGCATATCAAGTTAGACATTTTGTTTCTGGTTGAAATGGGTTTATCAAGTTTAGGCAACGTGAGAGTGTTACATCAACAATCCTACCCACTTAGTTTCTACCTCTACCTCAAGTTAATCTTAATCTCTTTACTTGGCCGTCTTACTTGGCCGTCTTACTTGCCGTCTTACTTGGCCGTCTTACTTGGCGTCTTACTTGGCGTCTTACTTGGCCGTCTTACTTGGCCGTCTTACTTGGCGTCTTACTTGGCCGTCTTACTTGGCGTCTTACTTGGCCGTCTTACTTGGCCGTCTTACTTGGCGTCTTACTTGGCCGTCTTACTTGGCCGTCTTACTTGGCCGTCTAACTTGGCACCTTACTTGGCGTCTTACTTGGCGTCTTACTTGGCCGTCTTACTTGGCGTCTTACTTGGCCGTCTTACTTGACCGTCTTACTTGGCGTCTTACTTGGCCGTCTTACTTGGCCGTCTTACTTGGCGTCTTACTTGGCCGTCTTACTTGGCCGTCTTACTTGGCGTCTTACTTGGCCGTCTTACTTGACCGTCTTACTTGACCGTCTTACTTGGCGTCTTACTTGGCCGTCTTACTTGGCCTTCTTACTTGGCGTCTTACTTGGCCGTCTTACTTGGCCGTCTTACTTGGCGTCTAACTTGGCCGTCTAACTTGGCGCCTTACTTGGCGTCTTACTTGGCCGTCTTACTTGGCGCCTTACTTGGCCGTCTTACTACTTGGCGCCTTACTTGACGCCTTACTTGGCGCCTTACTTGGCGTCTTACTTGGCAGTCTTACTTGACGTCTTACTTGGCCGTCTTACTTGGCGCCTTACTTGACGTCTTACTTGGCGTCTTACTTGGCCGTCTTACTTGGCGTCTTACTTGGAGTCTTACTTGGCCGTCTTACTTAGCGCATGCCTGTATGTCCATCCAACTCCTACTTAACAGAATATGGTGAATATGGGAGATAACCTCCTTTAATTGAAAACATACACATTGATTTCAATCTTATCTTGATATTTGATTACCATTATGATGGCGAAATAGAATACTGGTTGTCTGAACCAATTCTGATATTTACGAAGTACCTATTTGATCATCCTCCTTATTTTCCTCTTTCGAATGCATGAATTCTTAGCCTATAGCTATATAGCAACTTTCGTTTTCACTATGACTGTTCTGCTATTCTACTTTCATAGAAGTAAACTAGAATAAACCAACCTATTTAAAACATCACGAGATTTAAAGATCTGCTCAATATTTCTGCGCTGCCGTCTTGAGGAATAAGAGCGGACCCACTTATAATCAAAGATGGAACATGCTGTATCCCGACATAGAACGTCGTTAAAAAGTTCTTAAATCACAAGACAACCATATCCCAAAGATACATAATCATTTATGTATGTTTTCAATTAAGGGAGGTAATCTCCCACAGGACTCGATTTAAGCACGCGAAAACACAAGGATGTGAAGCACGTTTAATTACATATCAAAGACGACATTGGGCCACTTAACACAAAATACAACACGTAAACCAACGAGACCAATGGACATCCAGTGCCGACTGCTACGTTAGTAACAAATGTTGTGCATATCCGGATTACGTGTGCACAATCCTCCAACTTAACAAGCTACCCAATTTCGTATATAATAGGATCCTAAGATGACGACTGTAAAGAAAACTGTTACTTCCTATTTTCCAACATAAAGTATTTCCAAACTAGACACATTCGGACTCATTTGATAACATGACCCAAGATATTGCGTGCCCTTACTTAGGGCAGGTAAAATCTATATCATCCATGACCATGTAACTATGGGACACTTTCTAATTACGTTCTAGTCAATGTTGGCCAATATCCTATATTTCAACTTTTCTAATCTGATAATCCAACGTTCAATCTAGAAAGCTTTGCGAATAGCCGAAATATCTGAATGAATGACCGTTTTTTGATAAACCAGTGATAGAAATGTTCTTTCAATGTTTGCAGCTAAATTATTTTCTGTGTAGCTCAATATAATTTTGCTTTCGTAGCAATATTGTTGTAAATGATGAATTCTAGTTCGCAATCATCGAGTTGTATTGTGACAAATGAGTTAAAGAAGATCCTGACGGCAAACTCAACAGCATTCACAATAGAGCATCAAATTGATCATCGACGGACCCCTAGCAATGTAGAGGTGGGACCAGGTGCCCGGGTGGAATAAGCATCCCCTATTGGCTAGCCGCACCCGCCGTCGATGTTCATACATACGAAAATGAAAACTATATATAAAGAATACATGCACTGTCTGTGGTTTTATCTATATAGAAAGTACTATGGCGACCACGTCAGGGGAAATATTCAAAACACTTACTGTTAAACCTCTTGCGGGAAACTTTTTTACGAGCTACACACGGCAAAGGGCAAAAGTGTGACACAAATGAGTTAAAGAAGATCCTGACAACAAACTCAACAGCATTCACAATAGAGCACCAAATTGATCATCGACGGACCCCTAGCAAGCTAGAGGTGGGACCAGGTGCCCGGAAGGAGTAAGCATACCCTGTTGGCTAGCCGCACCCGCCGTCGATGTTCATGCACGAAAATGAAAACTATATATAAAGGATACATGCACTGTCTGTGGTTTCATCTATATATTAAATGGCCGATTTGTTTTATTCTATACTTTGTATGAATCGTTGAAATATCACTGCATGCAAGGCTGGATCATTCTTTTTCCTATTCACATTTATTAGAACATTATGATAGTCTTTAAAAAAACAATCAGTTGATTTCATTGAGAAGTAATAATACGAATAAAATTGAATCAATTTGATTACACAACAGTGGAAACAAAAACCTAAAACTTGCAAAGAGATTTACAGATATATTTCTTCTTTTTGTCTGTGACCCAATTGTAACTTCAAAGAATTTTCTGTTGTTTAGAAATTGTAAACTTTCTTTCACCTGCACGACTTGTTTGATTAGTTTGCATATAGAGTGTAAAGGTCAAGTATCCCTGATACACGATCAAACAGTATATTGATGGTGATTTAAAACTCAAATAGAAGAGACTGCTTTTATGCTAGCAATCGATTAAATAAACGTTTATAAACAGGCTTTTGGGGATATAAACCACGGCCGATAAGTAGATAACAAAGTGTTTTTAAAAGGTATCGATTTGGGAAGAAAAGACACAAATCTCTGTACAATTAATTCATTATGATAACATGTCTAATTCGCTGAAAGATGATTGAAGTCCCGTTTGTATTACTATGTCCAAGCCTCTTCCATTACATAGTATTGACAGATTAATGCATGGTTTAGTTTGGGTTATCAGAGGAAATCTGGAATCTGCAGTTTCAGTGCAGACGATACTTGTAAAAGACAATAGAACTTAGATAATACTGTTGAAGCGCAAGTTAAAGTAAATATTACACTATTATCTCTAACATGCATTCTATTGTTTCATATTTGTACAAATCATGACAATGAAGTCCATAATGTATTGTCAATTAGGAACAGTCTTCGTCTAACTCATAATTCTATTTATCTGATTCATAAATTTGCAAATAATAATTTGATCTTATTCGTTGTGTCAAAACAAACCTGAATGAATGGTTCAATATTGATACAAAGTAATCACATCTGATTGTTATGTTTTCACATTATTACAGGATTATATCTTGGGACCGGGTGAATGTAAAATACAGATTATAAAATGGATTCTGGTGGAACGATATATAACTATAATGTGGAGGAGAAGTCCAACAATCTCCAAACAGGATTTATAGTACAGCCACCTCAAGCACAGGGTAAGGATTTATAGTACAGCCACCTCAAGCACAGGGTAAGGATTTATAGTACAGCCACCTCAAGCACAGGGTAAGGATTTATAGTACAGCCACCTCAAGCACAGGGTAAGGATTTATAGTACAGCCACCTCAAGCACAGGGTAAGGATTTATAGTACAGCCACCTCAAGAACAGGGTAACGATTTATTATATAGCCGCCACAAACAAAGAGTAAGGATTTATCATAAAGCCGCCACCAGCACAGGGTAAGGATTTATAGTAAAGTCACCACTAGCACAGGGTAAAAATTAATTATATAGCCGCCACAAGCACAGGGTAAGGATTTATTATAAAGCCGCCACCAGCACAGGGTAAGGATTTATAGTAAAGTCACCACTAGCACAGGGTAAGGATTTATTATATAGCCGCCACAAGCACAGGGTTAGGATTTATGGTATATCCACCACAAGCGCAGGTTAAGGATTTATTATATAGCCATCACAAACACAAGATAAGGATTTATTATATAGCCACCACAAGCACAGAGTAATGATTCATTATATAGCCGCCATAAGCACAGAGTAAGGATTTATTATGTAGCCGCCACAAACACAGAGTAAGGATTCATTGTACAGCCACCACAAACACAGGGTAAGAATTTATAGTATAGCCGCCAAAACCAAAGGGTAAGGATTTATGGTATAGCCGCAACAATCACAGGGTAAGGATTTATTATATAGCCGCCACACGCACAGGGTAATGCTTTATCATATAGCCGCCAAAAATATAGGGTAAGGATTTATGGTATGATTTATTATATAGCTGCCATAACCACACACCAAATAGGTTGATAATGCGCCGGTCAATCAGAATCTTTTAAGTCATTTCTGTGGTAAGGAATTTCAACGTTTTTATGAAAACCATATAAATCATAGAATTAGTGTCAGTTAATCATGTCAGTTATCAACTAACCAAGAAAAACTAAAAGATCCGTGATGAAAATCAAGATTTTTAAATGCTGGAAATTTGTCGCTAAAAATAGCACATTTGTAACGAAAATGCATTCATTTGATTTTGATTTTGGTTTTCTTTGTTAACATACAATAAAGGAGGTTAGCAAATTTGTATAAAACTTGATTTTGATAAAGTTTCACCGTAGGTACTAAATTCACAGATCATTCAAAATTTTCTCGATTTTACACAAAACTTACAAAATATCGACAAAGCTCAGGTCAAAATATCAGAGATACTGAATATCAACGATATTTTCAAACACATAAACTGTGCTTCTGAAAAAGACTGTTCAAAATATTGAACAAAAAGTATATGTCCATGTTGAAATATCTTGGGACTGTTCAAACGTTCAAGATTAGTGCCATTTTGTGGTTTTCTTGAAAAAGTATCAGCGCGGTAAAATTTTCCTTGATTTATGTGGAATTTAAGCAGTTTATCATTTTTCGGTATCCATCAACTGTACCAGTCCTAATAAAACAGATTAAGTCAATAATATTCCACACGTAAAATGAAATTCAGGGGTTATTACATACGTCTTTATATCTTTATATAGAAATTACCGCGAAGCATTTTCTTACAAGTTTAGTTTAGATGAAATTTTCAAACTTATCCGCTTTTAGGTATGTAATGAGTTAAACTCTACAATAGAATCAGAAATTATACATTTTTCATAATAAATTGAAATATCTATATAATTCAAGCTCAAAAATGCTAAAACGGGAGATGCGCAAGAATGGTCTTAAATCGTGACCAATGACACACCTTAACAGCCTATACAGTGAATATTTTACATGTAAATAGGGAACAAAGCACTACATAGTGTTCATACAATGGATCCTGATTGGTTTGATTTGGTCCAACAAAAAAAGAAGAAGTCGACATTTACAAAAAAAGAAAGAATTTGACAATAAGCATAGTTTATTCTCGCACAGTGAATACAGTGTAGAGAAATTTCTTTTATAATATGATTATTATAACAAATGTTGCTGCACATGTGTGATATGAAAAATAGATAAAATAATAATTCTCATAATTTTGACTAGGAGGTGAGATTCAACAACGTAGTACACCATATGCGCATTTTAACAAATAATGTATCATCAGTGATGCTCGAGGCCGAAAAAGAGGAAACTCATATAGGGAACATAAGAGAAGCTAAATTCTAAAATGACCTAAAATGTATGACAAAGTGCCAGCTAATGACAGACCTATTCCATCAGGTGATACGGAAAGTTTTTTTTAACAAAAAGTAACTTCGGCTTTAAGAAGAAAAGTAACTTCTGTGAGTCTGACGGACAATGTTCATTGTTGAACAAGCTGCCAAAAATTGGCAATAACTATCTATGAAAGTCGTTTACTTTCAAATTGAATAGCTGCAACATAAGTTTAATATGATAGTAAAAAAATATTTACTTTGACAGTATTTGGAAGTAAGAGAAGCTCACTTTGTCAGTATTTCATTGGAACAACTTTTGAGTGTGAAATCACAATATTTGAATGTGAAATCACAGCATTTGAATGTGAAATCACAGCATTTGAATATGTAAATTGCTTACAGAGTGAGACAAGCGCCCTCTGTACGTAATTTAACTTTACATTGATTCAATGTGAAGAAAAGATGACCTTGTCCGTAGTTCACTTTGATATTGGTTAGATGTGAGAAAAGCTCCTTGCATAGTTCCATTTTGAATTTCATTAGTAGAATATTGAAATGGTGTCAGAATTCATCATAACACAACCTGACGTGAGGATCAATCGGAATGATTGTTAAGGTATCCGTTGTACAATAGAAACATTTTACATAGCGTTTTAATCATCTCCATTGTAAAGTATGGTAAATTTTATGCCTGGTAAGGTACTATAAACTATATATTTTCTGAAAGGTAATGATGCCCTGAGTACAGATATAAAACTCCAGGGTCTTAAAAATCAAAGGGGAAAACCTCTTGAACAACTTTGTCATTTTGCATAGGTTATATAGAGAAAATAGACAATTTAAATGCTTCCCGGGTTATTCCCCTTTATTTTTCTGACCCCAAAATTATTATTTTTGAGCAATGGGCATTATAACCTTTCAGAAAATATATAGTTTATAGTACTTTACCAGGCATGGAAAAATGCCCTATTGTACATCGGATACCTTAAAGAAGTGGTTCAATCTAGATAAGATATAGTAGAAAAACGTAATGGACAAAATTCGTGGTAGTTCATAGGACTTGTTTCCAATTCTGTCAAAATTTCAGTCCAACAATTACACATTTTAAAATCTTTTTCGTTTTGATGGTGATGATCATTGAGATGACTTCTTTCTATGTCAAAGGCCACTTTCTATTACGTTTTATCAAGATTAAGGATTATGTCAAACGTCTTCAAACTTATTATCATCATTTAAAAGCAGATAAATTTACAACATGGACCAGGCATGCACGTTTCGGGTATTTAACCATCGTCAGTGATCCTCAATCTAAACAATGTGATATGGTCAAAATATGTTGAAATTATGTTCAAAACATACCGAAAAAGGTAGCAAGATGGCTGGGACTTGATACTACAGGACACCAGGTTTCAGAAATTTGAGAATATTTTGTAAACATAAATTTTCGAATCGGTTTGAAGAATGATGATCCAAATATCTCAAATATCCTTCATTGTGGACATGGCGATGATTTGTACTATCATAGCAAAATATTTGACGATCAATTTATTTTATCAGATCCCTACAATGATAACGGTTCGATTATTCTCAACACCGCCATGATTTGCCCCCACGATCTTAAACGCTCCTTACTAACGATTGTATCACATTTTGTACATCGTGGGGTATACGCCAACCGATTTATTCCTTTCCGCCGAAAGATTTTATTCCAAATTTGACAGGTCTCTATTTTCTAATAGCACAATTTTAAGTAACTGATTTAGAGATATAGGAATAGTTTGGTCTGTGAATGGAGATGAGCTATTGATTTGATTAATCAAGGTGAGATTTCTCTTATTAACGGACCATTTATTAAGTCCCTTTAGAATTACTTGTACGCGTCACGGGACGCGAAGGATAAAAGCCAAAATCAACATTTAAAGTGAAGGCATTTAGTCTGAAGTATTGGAAAAATATGGTATTGAACACTGATATCCGATTGAAGGAGTAGTTCATGGAAAAGCGAGCACCCTTTTTGTATGAGAATTTGCAAAACCTTATAAAATTTTCAATATATAAGGCTAGGCTTCTCTGCTATTTCGTTTTGTGAAACGTAACAGAAATCAGGGCGTATAAGACATGAAAATTCCATTATAGAACTCGAGCAAGAAATTCGGAATGGAAAAGGGATGGGCCATTACTCAGTGCAAAACTACGTGTATCTTTGTCGTCTTACAACCATGGAGGTATGCCGAGAAATAGAAATTTGTATAAATGTGATTTGTAAAGTTCTTTTTGAAAAAGCAAAAAAAAAAAAAGAGAAGAATTCATCAAACACACTTTATACTCACGTCCGATCATTGGGCGTACACGGTTTATTTTGACTCTCAGCTAGACGATGCACAATAGCTGATTTTTCAGTAGATTCATTCGGTGGACAGACACCAGACATCACAAAATTTGGCGATGTTTTCATTGTGACGTCACAATAGAATACATGACAACGCATACAGTCAGTGCGATCAAATATGACGTCACAATTCAAATTTTGCCAAATGACGTGATGTTTGGTGTCTGTCTATATAAAATCAAGGTTTAAAACGGTCATCAATATTTTCTGAAAAATGGACTGTTGAACCTGATCAGTCACAATTTAATGAAAGATACAGTCAATGATAAGTGCGTTCATGTCCGTCCTGAACTCCACAGGATGTGTGTTATAGCAGATTACATACATTGGACAAACTCAAATACTTCATTTTGTCTCGAACCTGCTGTACTTGTATTCGAGCAATTGATACCACCAACAGTAATGGTTTTCGTTGTTTTGTCCACTCTCTTGAATCCAAAGAATCATGGACACTTATTACCCAATGTCTTGCTGTCTTGTTTACAATGTCTTATTACCCAATGTCTTGCTGTCTTGTTTACAATGTCTTATTACCCAATGTCTTGCTGTCTTGTTTACAATGTCTTATTACCCAATGTCTTGCTGTCTTGTTTACAATGTCTTATTACCCAATGTCTTGCTGTCTTGTTTACAATGTCTTATTACCCAATGTCTTGCTGTCTTGTTTACAATGTCTTATTACCCAATGTCTTGCTGTCTTGTTTACAATGTCTTATTACCCAATGTCTTGCTGTCTTGTTTACAATGTCTTATTACCCAATGTCTTGCTGTCTTGTTTACAATGTCTTATTACCCAATGTCTTGCTGTCTTGTTTACAATGTCTTATTACCCAATGTCTTGCTGTCTTGTTTACAATGTCTTATTACCCAATGTCTTGCTGTCTTGTTTACAATGTCTTATTACCCAATGTCTTGCTGTCTTGTTTACAATGTCTTATTACCCAATGTCTTGCTGTCTTGTTTACAATGTCTTATTACCCAATGTCTTGCTGTCTTGTTTACAATGTCTTATTACCCAATGTCTTGCTGTCTTGTTTACAATGTCTTATTACCCAATGTCTTGCTGTCTTGTTACAATGTCTTATTACCCAATGTCTTGCTGTCTTGTTACAATGTCTTATTACCCAATGTCTTGCTGTCTTGTTTACAATGTCTTATTACCCAATGTCTTGCTGTCTTGTTTACAATGTCTTATTACCCAATGTCTTGCTGTCTTGTTTACAATTTCTTATTACCCAATGTCTTGCTGTCTTGTTTACAATGTCTTATTACCCAATATCTTGCTGTCTTGTTTACAATGTCTTATTACCCAATGTCTTGCTGTCTTGTTTACAATTCTTATTACCCAATGTCTTGCTGTCTTGTTACAATGTCTTATTACCCAATGTCTTGCTGTCTTGTTTACAATTTCTTATTACCCAATGTCTTGCTGTCTTGTTTACAAGGTCTTATTACCCAATGTCTTGCTGTCTTGTTTACAAGGTCTTATTACCCAATGTCTTGCTGTCTTGTTTACAATGTCTTATTACCCAATGTCTTGCAGTCTTGTTTACAATTTCTTATTACCCAATGTCTTGCTGTCTTGATTACAATGTCTTATTACCCAATGTCTTGCTGTCTTGTTTACAATGTCTTATTACCCAATGTCTTGCTGTCTTGTTTACAATGTCTTATTACCCAATGTCTTGCTGTCTTGTTTACAATGTCTTATTACCCAATGTCTTGCTGTCTTGTTTACAATGTCTTATTACCCAATGTCTTGCTGTCTTGTTTACAATGTCTTATTACCCAATGTCTTGCTGTCTTGTTTACAATGTCTTATTACCCAATGTCTTGCTGTCTTGTTTACAATTTCTTATTACCCAATGTCTTGCTGTCTTGTTTACAAGGTCTTATTACCCAATGTCTTGCTGTCTTGTTTACAATGTCTTATTACCCAATGTCTTGCTGTCTTGTTTACAATGTCTTATTACCCAATGTCTTGCTGTCTTGTTTACAATGTCTTATTACCCAATGTCTTGCTGTCTTGTTTACAATTTCTTATTACCCAATGTCTTGCTGTCTTGTTTACAATGTCTTATTACCCAATGTCTTGCTGTCTTGTTTACAATGTCTTATTACCCAATGTCTTGCTGTCTTGTTTACAATGTCTTATTACCCAATGTCTTGTTGTCTTGTTTACAATGTCTTATTACCCAATGTCTTGCTGTCTTGTTTACAATGTCACTTTTTACAAAAGAACACAACTGTTCGTCTTTGGGGATCTGTTTGTATCAGGATAAGCGATAGGTTTGGTGCATATAATCTGGATTACCAAACCATTAACATTGAAAATTACATCGTAAGTGAGCACCGTTGCGTATTATTTATATCCGCCTATTGTTATCCGGATTTTCTTGACATATTCGGTTATTGGTGGTGTCCGTCTGACTGACTTCAGAGTCGTTACATAGTCCAGGGTTGTAGTTCAGCTATTATGTTATCACTATATGTATATTGCAATTTGAATAACGAGTAAATTATTATTATAAAATGTGGTTACATAAAAGCACGTGCATACGGCTTTTACTTGATAATTTTGGTGGACAAAAAACCAAAGCACGGAGATATATACATTACAGATATGGGTGTTTCGGATTTTGAATCTTTATGCTTGGTACTTTAAGACCAGATAATTCAGAACCATCTAAGCGGTACCCAATGTATTAAAAGTTAGCGTTTCCGAATTTTGTTTATGGTCCGTTCAGAGGCCTACATATAAATTTATGGCATACACGGCCTGATTTAAACCATGCAAAGATAATGATTAAGAATAAACACGGTTGTTTTCAGTAGAAGTATATGTTTAGTTATATATATAACGTCTTACACAAACGAATCAATGTCGAGAAGTTTGCAAGAAATTCATGAAAATTACAAAGCTAAAAGAAGTGCTCATTTCTGCCTTCAGAGAAGATTGTTAAATGATGAATGGCCGGTTCTCAGTATACTACGTTTGTGTTGGAGATATAAGGGCTGATCTAGATATAGAGAACCGTTTGTGTATGTGTGTCAAAACTTTACAATATGAGAATGACAAGATGGCAGGGGTTGTCAGATATCAACGAATCACTATCAGAGATACACAGACGTGAACAAACCTCACTAACATTGTTTGCTGTTCAAGATTTCCTCTGATTATAAGACCATCATCATCAGCAACTGACGTCGGTGTATTCTCAGTCATAAATATAATGAAAGAGGAGGTTCCCTAGGGGAATAAGGTAGCTCACTGTGTAATATCATGTCTCATGAACCATAACGACATCATGAGATTGATGGAAGCAAAAATATGACGTCAGTAAAAATTACCATTATACTTTTTTCGATAAACCGCTACTCACAGTTCTTACTAGAAAGAAAATAGAAATCTCCATTTTTCAAATATTGTTTCTACTTATCGAAGATATGTATTCTTCATCAATAGCACTCATTTGTGTTTGAGTTTGTTTGGAGTTTTTTTTCGGGGGGGGGGGGGGGGGGGGCGTGTTTGTGAGGTTTTTTTTCCATCGTGATCAGTATGATTCCCACCAAGTCTTGTCATATTGTTTATATTTTTGTTATGACAGAAAATATGGAAATAAATATCTTGTTTGATTGATCTTTTGGTTCAATTTGAGTGCCTTACGATTTTTCAAATTTGTTTTTTATTTTATTCTTTATTTATTTGATTGATTGATTGATTGATTGATTGATTGATTGATTGATTGATTGATTGATTGATTGATTGATTGATTGATTGATTGATTGATTGATTGATTGATTGATTGATTGATTGATTGATTGATTGATTGATTGATTGATTGATTGATTGATTGATTGATTTTGTTTTGTTTCCTTTGAAGTCAAGTTTGAGGATGGTCTAATCATCAAATTTCAAGCAAATGTCACCCAAAAATAATCATAGGATTATATTACAAATTGTAAAGAAGATAACGATTTTTTGTCGTTTTATAATCATAATGAATGAAAATTGTTACGGATGTTGCTAAATGGATGAAATTTTGGTTATACTTTTGTTGTAGGAAACACGTATTTGATACCTGTGGGTCTTAGGGATGTCCCTTTTCTAAGCAATAAACCTGAAATAAAAAAAAATTAAGGGGAGATAATTCTGTCCGTCTGTCAGTCTGGTTATCCAGTCTTGCTTCTACTAAGATAATATAATTAATACTCAAAGATTACATAAGTATGTTAACGTCTGACAAAGATTACATAAGTATGTTAACGTCTGACGAACGATTGACTGATCAATGCTTGACCAGCTCTTTCTTTCGTATAAATTAATTTTCTTGACTCTCTCTCTCTCTCTCTCTCTCTCTCTCTCTAATCAGTTTCACCTGCAAATCAGACTTGCACTACAGAACGATTTTATTGGGTAAAAGATGCAAACCTATCATTATCAAAGGTTTTAACTTTCACATTAAATGTTCCGGATACTTGAAAGTTAAATGAATAGTTTGCACTTATAATCCCTGTTCTGATTTATTAAGAGAGAGTTTAAAAGATGAAAGTAAAAACATGCCAAATCATTCCATGCACTTTGTCAAAGATGCACTAGTATTCATTGAGGATATTTGATAGTTTAATCACATTATGGCGATTTTAAGGAGAAGAAAAGAAAATTGAGGAGAAAGTTGTAAATCAAAAATTTCATGGTACATTTTGTATATGTATGTCAAATAAGAATTCAAAGTTACCCTACATAAATCTGAGTATACTGTTTTTGATGTAGATAAATCTATGGGAAGAATACATCGTAAATAAGCACATCTATGAAGTTTTCTAATTTATTTAGATGAGTTATTTTATATTCGAAAAATACAAAGAGTAATGGAACGCCTAGGAATGGAGTGTTAATTTCACAGGTGCTCTATAATCATAGATATGTTGTTCATTGTTACATAGAGAATGACGTTTAAGGAACATAGAGTTTCAGTAATAAGATAGCCCTTTTATAAAAGACATGTAGAATGAAGTCTCTGATACCCCTCAACTAACACTTTGTTACTATTTAATTACATTTTCGTGTAAATCAAAAAGGCGCGTCCCGTGGAATGTTGTCTTAACCTTATACATGTATATTATACCTTTGCTGGTCGTATACTTCAAATACATCCATCTTATTTGATATTTCAAAAAATCATTTTAAGAAAGATTTCAATGTCATCTTAACTACAAAAAGTGAAGCATAAGTACTAAAGTACTAGTGTATCTATCTTTTACTTTTTAAACTATAAGATCATTCTATCTAATGATACAACGACAAAACGATATAATCTGAATTGCCTGTAAGTATATTAGATACGGATAAATTTAACAATTGTATTTAAAGTTTTGCTGCGTCATGAAGTATGTCGAGTTGTCCGCACTACTCACTTAAGAAAATTTCTAAAATTTATCTTTTAAAGCAATAGATGTAGCTTTCTATATGCGAGTAACGAGCGAATCGTCTATAGTGTATCTTATTGCGTTTGTAAGCAGATTATTTATAGCAGATTCTGACTTGACATTGCAATAACATTGTTCCCTTGTGTCAATTAGTATTATTTAGCATTTCAGTACGTAAATGAAATTTTCAATTCTATTCAAAAGTAATAAAGTTATGTTACTATACACTTGGGGTGTTTTGATGTTTTGCTGGTGGATCTGCTACCGAATCTTGTTGGAGATCCAGTCCATATATTGTCATTAATGTACCATTTAGTATTTGGGTTATCATGCGTCTCTTTTTTCCCTTTTGTTTGTTTTGTTGTTTTGTCTACTGTCCATTATTTGTACCATCCTGTGATCAGTACAGGGTAGTCTTCCCCGAGATATTTTCCATAATACACTGGAACCACCTAGCAACGGTTTAATCTGGAAAAATACACACATGACGGGAGGCAAAATAATGTCGGGGAAGGTTGGGTCCTACAAACAAAAATGGAAGGGGCCCTAAACTTCACATAATTTGTCTTCAAATGGACACAAAAAGCACCAGGCACATGGAAACATCTTATGGGCATTGATTGTTCTATTTCTGTCGTGTTTCCCTGTGATCAGTACATAGTTGTCCTGCTGGGGATTCATAACCTATCTATACATTGACTTGAACACTGTGCCGTTTCTTCAGTAGTTAAAGTGCTATCCCATACAGGTCTACAACTCTACTAGTAGTTAGCAGTCTGTAACTGTTAATGCCGGTATATGTATATCACTACAATCACTCTAATTGTAATCTGAGTATATCTGACATGAACGTTTAATGAGAACTTCGTCTGACAAATAACACTAATTGAGTATCACAAACATACACAGTGCTATCATGTTTGTTCTAATGTCGTTTATCATGTTTACACATAGTGGGTTAGGGTTCATTATCATTTTATGGTAATTATAACAATTTAACGACTTTAAATATGTAATATATATGTCATATCATATTTACTTGATCACTGTGCCTCAGTAGGTAATGTGATCTCTTCAGTGATTCACAAAATCTTACAAGATGAATTTCCAAAATATGATATGAAATATATAAGGGAAGAAAATAAGCAAACTAAAAACGGCGTCATGAAATTCCCTCTGAAGAGGAAAAATCAATGTTGTATATACATGTATCAAATTAGAACTTCATCTCTTATCAAACTGTATTGTTTAAGACGTTTACGTAAAATGTCTATACGATGTGTCATGTTATTGTCTTTCATTTCATTTTCAGAAGTTTCCAGATAACGTTTTCCAATTACTTCATACCTTCCAATGAATAACTATTCAGTCAATAGATCTAAATACTGAGGGTACTGATTATAATTTATTCAAATGATTTTGTTTATTTCGCAGGACTGCATACAAACGCACGTATGAAGGACCTATATAGCGCGCTAGCAACTTTGTATTGTCTCAGTGTAAAAAGAAAATTTACTCGAATGTTTGAATTTTATATACAAATGATTTTTATTTCAATATGAATCATGAAGATCGCATTATTTAAGAACAAAATTTTCGAAACAATTTGAAATCAGTTTTTTTTTTTTCATTTAACTTCAGACAGGGCATGTTTTGCAGATATCGTTTTCATTTACGTATGTAAACATCGACAGCGAGTACGGCTAGTCAAACAGAGGATGCTCACTCCTCCCGGGCACCTGGTCCCACCTCTAGCTTGCTAGGGGTCCGTCGATGCTCAATTCGATGCTCTATTGTAAGTGTTGTTGAGATTGTCGTCAGGATATTCTTTATATCTTTAATAATGGAGGATAACACAACGAAAACATGCACAATGGGTACACAGTCGGTTACGTGTATGTACAAGGAGACCAAATATCAACAGGCACTGGCTTTGATACTTCAAGAAAATGCTCTCGTTACTGGAATATGTGGCAACAAAGTTGAAACGTTAATATAAGGTTTGGCTTTGCTTGAAGGAAGTGATTTTTTTACTAAACTGTAGTGTCAAGAATGTCTATTATTTCAAATCAATGTAGAAAATCTGAGAGAGGAGGACTACATTTGTAACGGTCTATCACCAGTAATATTGACTCAGTGCATGGCGACTACTTTAAATTGAAATAGACATTTCATTATTAAAGTGCAACATATGCGCAAAATTGATATGAAAATGATCAAATTATCGCAAATATGTTCGATATGGAATGGAAAGTAACTTTATTCCATAACAACAAGAATAATATTACTTTTGGAAGCGGAAATGATATTCGCTTGTGTTTTAACAAAGTACAAAAAACTAGAATCTGAATATTGAAGTCTAATGTTCCCAAAATTTAATCAAATATTTTCATTCTCATGAGTATTTATCAGTCACATGAAAAATTAAATCGGTGAATGCGTTTTAAAAGAGCCTACAAAGAGCAGATGGGCAGAGCATCATCTCTATTTGCTCCTGAGACGAGTAACCCCCCAGAATATGGCATCTGGCCCAATACCCAAGCTTCACCAGATCATTGATTATTCTGATACATCTTTTATTCTTATTACAGATCCACTTCTTGAAAAGTCAACACCTAACGAGAATGTAGATAACGATGAGAGAGAAACATGGAGCAAAAAGATCGACTTCCTACTGTCCGTTATAGGTTTCGCAGTGGATTTAGCCAATGTTTGGCGATTTCCGTATCTATGTTACAGAAACGGAGGAGGTAAAAGCAAAAATGACTCCTCTATTTTTGTCCGGATTATCAGGAATCTAAACATATGAATATGTGAGAGTCCTGAGAGGACCCCCTTTTCTCAAAGTGTAATCCTCGTCGTGTCAAATTTGCTGAGTAAATAAAAATAATTCAAGCACTGTCATGGATAATTCTTAGGTACATATCTATTCAAGAGGCTCTCGGCTCCTACTTTGCATGGATAATTAATTCCAAATAAGTCCACATACTTTAATAAACACTTTCTCACTGGCCTCTCCTCTTTCTGTGTCAAATTTCCTCCATTTTTTATGTTTGGACAACTTGACCAAATGTCTAAGTCACTCCATCCTTGTTTCCGCTGGAATGTCAGTAACCCAGCTGTTTTAGTGAGAGAAACCGAAGTACTCGGAGAAAACAACAACTGATCCAAGGGGAACGACCAAAAACACCTGGGCAGTCAGTTTGGACCCCCCAGTTGCACCGTCACCTGACCGAATGTCAACCGATGTGACACTTGTTCCCGATTTTCTCTGACCAGACACTGTAATCCGACAAAGCCTTAAAATATGGCTATAAAATATCGAAATTAATGTTTCAAACGAATAGATGGCGATGTCCGGAGGAAATATACATCATTTTATTTAAACGATGGATTGAAAATTGGCCAGCATCACACAGATTCCACAAAGAAAAATCTGAAAAAACTGTCTACATTGGTTGGGCAACCGGAAGAAGGATGGATTGACTTAGTAATTTGGTCGAGTTGTTCAAACATAAAAAAAAAATGAGGAAAGAAGAGGCCAGTGAGAAAAGTGTGTATTAAAGTATGTGGACTTCGTTGGGATAAATTATCCATGCAAAGTAAGAGCTGGTAGCCTCTTGAAGATATGGACCGAAGAATTTTCCATGAAAGATCTCAAATTATTTCAATTACTATCGTCTTCAATTTTTTGCGGAGTTATACTTTGAGACAAGGGACCCTGTCAGAACTTATATAAATATCAAAATAATGAAAAAATAGTTCTGCCATCACGAAGTACCTCTATTGCAATTGTCATAGTAGATATTTAGATATGATTGAAATTCTGAACATGGAGGGAAATGATTTGAAAAAAAACCAATATCGTTTTTTAACTCGCTGTTCTCAATGTTGGAAATATCTTGGGTAACAACCACCCAAAACGCCGAATAAGACACACACACTATTTTTGACCTTTTATCTGAAAGGCCTAAAAAATGGTTGATGCTTACAATCAGGAGATGCTTATTCATCCCGGGCATCTGATCTCATCTCCATCGGAAACTACCTTTTGCTTCTTTGCAGAATGTTCAAGTAGTCCAGTCAATCTAAAGTCAATTATATTATTTTATGTGGTCTCCTACAAATGTACTGTGTGTGGTGGATGTATGTCAGTATGTCAGTTGTTTGTTGCTTTCTTAAACACTTGATAGTCACAAGTCTTCAGTATTCATTGTGTACGAGAAACTATGTTTTGGCAGACTTTGAAAGCACTGAAATGGCATTGGTGGATTATTTCATAAGTCTTCATTTACTCATTTTATTCACTTAAGTAGCGCCATCTACAAAAACTTTCATTGTAACAAAAGGTATATATGGAGATCAGGCATTTCCATGTTTTGCATTTTTAGTTTACCTGAGCGAAGCTCAAGTGAGCTATTGTCATAGCGCGCCGTCCGTCGTCCGTCGTCGTCGTCGTCGTCGTAAACTTTTAACATTTTTGACATCTCCTCTGCAACCGCTGCATGTAATGTCACCAAACCTTACAGGAAGCAAGTATTCAATGCCCTCTACCAAGTTTGTGTTTGTAAAGCCGATCGGGAATCCAAGATTGCCTCCACATGCTCTGATTGGCCAACACATTTTTGACTTCTCCTCTGAAACCGCAGCACAGTATTACTTGAAACTTCACAGGAATCATGTACACAATGCCCTTTACCAAGTTTGTGTTTTAAAGCCGATCAGAAATCCAAGATTGCTGCCACAGACTCTGATTGGCTGACACATTTTCGACTTCTCCTCTGAAACCACTTCACAGTATTTCACTAAACTTCACAGGAGGCAAGTACTCAATGTTGTGTTTTTAAAGCCGATCGGAAATCCAAGATGGCCGCCACAGGTTCTGATTGGCTGACACATTTTTGACTTCTCCTCTGAAACCGCAGCACAAAATTTCTTAAAACTTCACAGGAAGCAAGTACTCAATGCCCTTTACTAAGTTTGTGTTTTTCGAGCCGATCGGAAATCAAAGATGGCCGCCACAGGCTCTGATTGGCTGACACATTTTCGACTTCTCCTCTGAAACCGCTACACAGAATCTCTCGAAACTTCACAGGATGCAAGAACTAAGTGCCTTCTACCAAGTTTGTGTTTTTCGAGCCGATCGGAAATCCAAGATGGCCGCCAAAGTCTCTGATTGGCTGACACATTTTCGACTTTTCCTCTGAAATCGCTGCACAAAATTTCAGGAAATTTCACAGGAAGCAAGTCCTCAATGCCCTCTACCAAGTTTGTGGTTTTCGAGCCGATCGGAAATCCAAGATGGCCGCCACAGGCTCTGATTGGCTGACACATTTTCAACTTCTCCTCTGAAACCGTTGCATAGAATTTCACGAAATTTCACAGTAAGAAAGTACTCAATGCCCTCTACCAAGTTTGTGTTTTTCGAGCCGATTGGAAATCCAAGATGGCCACCACAGACTCTGATTGGCTGACACATTTTCGACTTCTCCTCTGAAACCGCTGCATAGAATCTTTCGAAACTTCACAGGAAGCAAGAACTCAATGCCCTATACCAACTTTGTTTTTTCGAGTTGATCAGAAATCCAAGATGGCCACCACAGGCTCTGATTGGCTAACACATTTTCGACTTCTTCTCTGAAACCGCTGCACAGAATTTCATGAAACTTCACAGGCAGCAAGAAGTCAATGTCCTCTACTAAGTTTGTGTTTTTCGAGTCCGCTCGGAAATCCAAGATGGCTACCACAGGCTCTGATTGGCTGACACATTTTCGACTTCTCCTCTGAAAACGCTGAACAGAATTTCACTAAACTTCACAGGAAGCAAGACCTCAATGCCCTCTACCAAGTTTGTGTTTTTTAAGCCGATCGGAAATCCAAGATGGCCGCCACAGGCTCTGATTGGCTGACACATTTTCGACTTCTCTGAAACCGCTGCACAGAATTTCTCGAAACTTCACAGGAAGCAAGTACTCAATGCCCTTTACCAAGTTTGTGGTTTTCGAGCCAATCGGATATCCATGATGTCCTCCATAGGCTCTATTTGGATGACACATTTTTTACTTATCCTCTTAAACTACTGCACAGAATGTCACCAAACTTTACAGGAAGTAAGTACACATTGTCCTTCTCAAAGCTTCACTAAAAGCTATTTCCTTCAGGTCTCATACTGACTTTTGATTAACAACATACATACAGTCTCCTCATGGTGAGTGATGTGGCCCCCTTGGGTCTCTTGTTTTAAATGTCTATTAATTTCACAGAGGTCCAAATAATGCTTCTAGCCCATTACACATCAATAATTTCCACATATATTTAACGTATGTTTCATTTCATAATGTGTATAAAACATATGTTCAATATGAAAAACGAGTATATGTGTTTTTAACATATACATTGAACACGTGTTAAACTTGTGTTTAATATATGATAAATATATGTTTAACAAATGGTGTAGAAGTGCTTTTGATAATTATCGTTTAAATGTGATTTTAGATGCATTTTATGCATATCTGTGTTTGACATATGTTTTACTAACATGCATTTAACATACTATACTGAACATATGTCTAACGTATATGGCAATCACACATGTTTCACATATATTTTTCGAAAACGTATGTTAAACATATGATTGCTATGTATGAAACATATATGGATGAAATTTTATCTGTTCTTAAATGATGCTATTGAATTTGAAGACGTTTAACATTTGAATTACTTGGTGAGTGTCACTGCTGGTGGACTAGGAGTCCCCGAGGACACATGTAGCCAAGTTCGATAAACTTCGGTTGATCGCCTGTCTCTTCAACGCATTCGAAAATTTCTGTTATCAAAAATTTTGAAATTTCTAAAACGTGGGTCCTGTAGCATCATGCCACGCCCATCCTCCTACGTTTTCGTACATTTTTTATGAAAGCATCACAAATTCTAATCTTGAAGACTTGTCTATATGAAATAAATCTCCAATTAAACATTGGATTTTTGTTAATACATTGACACCATATTATACTGTACAATCAGTAATACATGTAGATTGACACTGTATAAAATTGAGTACTGAAACAATGTCATTGCTAATTATTCTCATAATAACATGATCTTAATTTCTGTATATTGTCATTTTGTATTAATAGATGAAGCTTTACGAAGGAAAATCTGTCATTACAAGATTTCCGTTTCGATTTAGACTTAAGGATCTTGATGTCAATGATATTCTAGAAAAGATACCAAACAAACTGAGTTCAACGAGTAACTTAAAAACCTATAACGGTACTAGTAGTCAATAACAGAAACAAGTGGTGTTATGAGTCTTGAGTCTTGAGGCGACCTTAAAATTTGCGTTCTCACTATTTTTTTTATCCCGTCACATTTTGTAAACAAATACAATTTAGAAATGACTGACTTTCTTTTGGTGTTCATGGTTGCTTTAATTTTGTTTGGTCAAGTGTGTATTCCGTGAATCACGAAGCAATTCTTGGAAAATTTGCAAATTGTCAACCAGAATATTATACACCCATGTGCATAAAAAATAAGACAGTCATTACTTACTTATTACATTCGTAATGAATATCAAAAACGCTTATTTTGCATTACATCGCTTATGCTTCATTTTAAAGCGTAAGTATTATCTTGACGTTGAATCTTCCTTTGTGCTAAACTTGACGTCACAAAAGGCAACCTGAATTATTGAAATTTAATTCTAGTTGAGTTGGCTAATTGTCGTGTAAAACGGGGAATCTAATTGTAATGTAAATATTCAATAATAGCAAGAGCGAAGTCTTTTAGCAAAATCGTATTCATTTCAGTGGGTATCAATTTTGCCCTTTCTTAGCATACGTCAAGCAGTGCCGGACCTTATATTTGATACACATAATGGTTCTATTTATTGATATCTAATAACACAGAGACTCTGTTACTGATACAGGTGCCTTTTTAATCCCGTACCTTATGATGCTATGTGCCGGTGGTATACCTCTTTTCTACATGGAGCTAGCCCTTGGTCAGTACAACAGAACAGGGGCGATAACGTGCTGGGGAAGACTTTGTCCTCTGTTCAAAGGTTTGATTGTTTTTATATGATTAATGTTGCTAAATATGATTTCAAAATGTTTATTTGAAATATGTCATTTCGATTGCTCGCCAGTTAATCGAAATTGTGTTAAATACTCCTGTTTCAACTTCTCATAGATTGATCTGTATGTTGTTTCAGCTTTTTTACCTAAGCATATATTATATTAGCATGACAGGTTTGTAATTTATCTGAAATTACCAAAATTTTGACTGAACTGTTCCACTTGATTTCTCTCCGTATTATTATTCATGTTCCTTTTGTGATCACGGCCATTGTACTAGATGTTTCCTCTTCATTTTTCAGGTATCGGATGGGCAGTAGTTTTAATCGCCTTCTATACAGACTTCTTTTATAACGTAGTTATAGCGTGGGCACTCCATTACTTATTTGCCTCGTTTACGAGTGACTTGCCGTGGGCCAGTTGTGGACACGAGTGGAACACAGAGTTTTGTTATGATGGAACTGAAAAGAAATCAGTTATATCAGAGAATGTGACAGGAAGTAATCTTACGACACCTAGCTTTTTAAGTTCCAGTATGGAGATTTCAACAATGTTTTTGAATGTGACTGGAAATCCGAATGCAACAAATGTGACCGCTCCGAAAAGGATATCACCTGCTGAAGAGTACTTCAAGTAATTACAAAATATGTGCTGCTGAAATTTGTACAAAACATATTAGAGTGTCGGTTTGAGTTTTAATGAAGACTAAGGTTCTTAAAGGCCATAATAATTTCAACCCGACATCTAGTCTGTCTTTAGTTTTGTAGAGTTTTTCTATTCCCACATAAAAGGTTTCTTTGCCTTTGAAATATAGTTTTGATAATATATTTAAAGATTTTTGTCATGTCACAATTTGTTTATTGTGCTGGTTTTTAGAATTGAAATGAAAATTATCTGTTAAGTACTTTATACAAAATAATGCAAGATAACACTTTCTAATTCATCTTATCATGCCAGTTTTGACGCAATAATTTGTGTTTATTATTAGCCATCGAATTGAATTTTATGGAAAAAAATGTTAAAAGTAAGAATACATGAAAAAAGAGACGCAGTATTAAGAAATGTATTGTCTTGTTATTTTAAAGTTTTCACATTTCCAATTTATAAAAGTCTGAAGAAGAATAGATCACCCAATTTTGTATGTGCAATGTTTCAGTAAGATATGTCTGGGTTTTAGACGTTTTTTCTGCAATGTTAAATACTAGTATATGTAGGAATGTCATTTCCACCGATAAATTCGAAATTTGCATCCTTGCTTATTGACTATGTCCAAAAAGTTTTTCATGATTTCTTTATCGTAAGCCGATATTGTGAGATATCATCGTTGAAGAATATTTCAAAGGCGTTGGTGTAATTAAGACTGTATTCTTCTTTATAGGGAAAGGAAATGTTCAATTCTGCCATGATAAACCAGCATATGCACATACGATCTTCTGTTTATACTAAATGGATGTCTTTTATAATTTTCAGTAATGGATTTTTACAACTTGATAAAAGCACTGGGATATTTGACGTTGGACAAATAAACTGGCAGATAATGCTTTGCTTGTTAGGAGTTTACATCATTTGTTATTTTTCACTTTGGAAAGGAATTCATACATCAGGGAAGGTGAGATATGCTTTTAGATATTGACCATTCTTGAATCATGTCTCAAATGTCTTGAAGTTCATATGATCGACACAATTTCACATTATCTTCATCTATCATGAGGTTATTTTTCAGAAACTTGCTCGTAGATAGAATGAAACTTTCTCTATCTGTATAAGTATCATATTCAAAATCCCGGGGAGAGTTAACGCTTGTTAGCAACACCTGTCACTTTATCCGTGCAGACAAAGTCAAATTCGGTTTTTCGTATGGTTGTTACATAGATGATAACTTTTATATCCAAAACAGAATGCTTACATGTTCAGTTTGACAAAAAAGTCATTTAAGCTTCATTACAATAAGCTACCTTGGGATTTCCATAACATTAAAAGCAGTACCAATGCCTTCGTCTGTATGTTTTATGTAAATGTGTTACCATCCTTCAAAATTAAGCGATTGATGTCACATCCATTTGAAGACGTTTAACTACAAGCATAAAACTCATTATGAAGTTCGTTTTCATCAATATCTGTCTAATACGATTAATATGAGGTCAGTTTACCTTTCTACTATACCACACTTCTAAAATGTGATTGTCCTTTATCTAATTACCTCTTTTTATTCCTATAATCACTGCATATGTAAATGGTGCAATAAATGCTCCTATTGGTTTTTCTTTCATTTTTTATCAGAATGCTTTGATGATTGCATTTATGTCATATTTGAAGCAATGATTCCTGTTTTAGGTCGTATGGTTCACCGCCTTATTTCCGTATGTAGTGTTGTTTATCCTGATGATACGAGGGGCTACACTTCCAGGGGCTGGCAAAGGAATAACTTACTACCTCACTCCTGTCTTCTCAAGACTTAAAAACTCGGAGGTAATGTTCACAGTAACAACTGAAATAGTGAGAATTTCTTAATTGACATTGGCTTTACAAGATGTCAATCCGTTTACCCTAAAGATCATTTATGTCACACTTATGCCCTTTGTCATGTGGAGCTCTTAAAAAAGTTCCCCGTGAGGGGTTTTACAGTAAGTGTTTTAATTGTCTTTTTCTGACATGGTCACCATAGCACTTTCTATTTAGACATAACCTCAGAAAGTGCATGTTTTAGACATTGTTTTCATTTTCGTGCGTGAACATCGACGGCGGGTGCGGCTAGCCACACAGGGGATGCCCACTCCTCCCGGGCACCTGATCCCACTTCTAGCTTGCTAGGGGTCCGTCGATGCTCAAATAGGTATTCTATTGTGAGTGCTGTTGAGATTTTCGTCAGGATCTTCTTTATCTATTTGTGTCACACTTATGCCCTTTGTCGTGTGGAGCTCGTCAAAAAGTTCCTCGCGGGGGGTTGACAGTAAGCGTTTTAAGCGTCTTTTCCTGACATGGTCGCTATGGCACTTTCTATTTAAGGATTGTTTTTCAGCTTTTGCGCTTTATCGGTGTGTATTGGCAGTAGGGAATGGAAACAAAATATATAGAGCACGAAGTGCTTTTCGTGAATTTTGTTTCCATTCTCTACTGCCAATACACACCGATAAAGCGCAAAAACTGAAAAACAAACCTTATATTTAAGAGGGCGCTACTGAAATAATTTTTGGTGGCTCTGCTAGAAGCATCAATGATGGGAATTTAATATTCGAAACACGTGTCTGGTGCATGGAAATCGGTTTAGAATTTTCTTCAAGAAGGTATAGAGTTGGAACCCTTCGACATTATTACATTTACGTGTTTATTAAGTTGTTTCTGTCTTTTTTTCATCCTGTTTCTTTATATTTGAAATATCTCCGCGGAGGTAGAACGTCACTTGACGTAACAGCAAAGGAACGTTCGATGTTTTTCGGAAGTTTCGAAGTACGAAAACTTCGTAGAAAAATGAGAAACTGAATTTTGTCTTATTGTTGCATTTTGAACATTTCAACGAAAACTGAAAAAAAATTGAATCGTAAAAAATTCACGATTTTTGTCCATTTACAATTCAGACTTAGCGGAGAGTAAAACTGAAGAAATTTCACAGAACTTGGAAGGAAAACAATTGGGAACTCACTTTAACACACTGTAAACCTCTGAAAACCTATGAGTTCAATCGTTACAATTGTACAAACTACTGTAAACTTACCCTGTTTCTTCTTGAAGTTATTAGATTAATGCAAAAGTCGAGTACAGTCATGGAACAAGATACAACGTGAAAACTTGATCGATATTATCGCAACTTGCCTCAACATTGCTCAAGATTCGCTGATATTCGAAATATTTCCTGATATTACGATTCCATAAGAAGCAAGAGTTATTTCATTGTTGATAGATGACACGAGTGGATCAAACCCTCACTCTAAATATCGAATATTTGACCCACTAATGCCTGATCGCTCATCCAAACATGGCATCTTTCTGTAGACAGCAGTGCAGGTCGTCCTTTTAAAGAGCTCTTTAATTCGCATCATTTATTGAGCGCAATAAATGAATTAAAGAGCTCTCTAATTTTATTATTGAGCGCAATAAATTAGTTAAAGAGAGCAATAATTGTTTTAATGCGCTCAATAATACAATTAGAGAGCTCTTTAATTATTTTAATGAGCGCAATAAATATGAGAATTAAAGAGCTCTTTAAAAGAATTCAAGAGCTCTTTAAAAGAATCCAAGAGCTCTTTAAAAGAATTAAAGAGCTCTTTAAAAGAATCAAAGAGCGTCTTCAATTGATTACAGAGCTCTATAAAAGAATTGAAGAGCTCTCTGATACAATTATAGAGCTCTTTAATTCATACAAAACCGATTTTTTTAATTAGAGACTTCTTGAATTTAATTAAAGAGCTCTTCAATAGTTTTACAGAGCTCATTAATTCAATTAAAGAGCTCTATACTTTTTTAGAGAGCTCTTTAATCATAATATGGAAATGTCCCTTTTAAAGAGCTCTCTAATACAATTAAAGAGCTCTCTAATACAATTAAAGAGCTCTCTAATACAATTGAAGAGCTCTCTAAAAGAGTTAGAGAGCTCTTTAATTGAATTATAGAGCTTTGTAATAGAATTAAGGAGCTTTGTAAAAGAATTGAAGAGCTCTCTACTTATAATAATCGGCAATATATGAATTAAAGAGCTCTATTATTGAATTAAAGAGCTCTTTAGTTGAATTAGAGAAATCTTCAATTCTTTTATAAGCAATATAATTAATTGAAGAGCTCTTTAATTAATTGAAGAGCTCTCTAATTATTTGAGTTTCTGTTAATTTGGCTTTTCTTAAACATTTGCCTCAACATATTGTACATGTAAGAATGTTGTAAACTTTTTAATCTTACTTACGGCTTGCTTTAATGGCGAAAGTTTGACACATTCATGTTACATTCATGCCTCTATTCGAACAAATTCTTCTAAAATTCATTCGCTTTCTACTGAGAAGAAGAGAATCATAAGATGAGACACAATTTGCCATGAATAGAAACATGAATTGAATCTGCCACTACGGTCCTACAATGTGTATAGCAGTCATTTTACGTAAATAAAAAGATGATAAAACAAAGGAGGGGATCTCCAACAACACCAGGTTGTAGCACCTACAGCAAAACCCCATAACACCCAATGCAAAATGATAAATCATAGTTGATTTGACATCACATACAGATTACTAGTGTATAAATACATGTAATGTCGAAGGGTTCCAATATAATTATTGTTTTTATCCAGATATAATAGATATTACACGTCTTCAACTTCAATACCATCATTTCAGAACAGATAAATTTGCAGCATGGACCAGACATGCACGTTTCGGGTACTTTACTTCCGTCAGTGATCATCAATAGGCAAAGAGTGCTAAGTTATCATGTCCAAAAATGTACCGAAAGACGTAGAAGGAAATGTCAAGAAATTTTGTGAGCAGAAATTTTCGAATGCGTTGAAGAAACGATCTTATTTATTACCTCATCACTTCTTTTCCAAGCGATGTGGAAGGTGAAGACACTACACAAACCAAGGATTAAGTTCATACCTGGAAGATTTGGCAATTACTACATGACATTTCATACATAATTGATGGATATAGATATGTCTAGTCTCATTCAAAATTTTATTGTCCTCTTACATATCATTATCTCATTTTCTTTAAGATTTGTTATAATTATTTGTAGGTATGGGTGGATGCCGCTACCCAGGTTTATTTCTCCTTAGGACCAGGGTTTGGAGTTTTGTTGGCATTTGCTAGTTATAATCCAATCAATAACAATGTATACAGGTAAATACAAATTCTGCATGTTCAGAAATTGTTATCAATGCTCAATTGGTAATATGTTGCTACATTGGTTTCTTGTCGCCTATTTGTCTTTCATATCAGAAACGACAGGGAGGGATTTAAGAAACAATAGTAGCTCTTTTATAATGTGTGTATTATACTTGCAGAGGAAAGGACTGCTGTTCAAAGTTAAATATTAGCCTACCAAAACAACAGGGTTTTTTTAAAGAATTTTAAGAATGAAGATGATGTAACGATACTTCGTATGAATGTTTGGCTTTTGCACAGTAAAATATATAAAATGTAGAGGAAAAGTCGTGTATTTTGTTAAAAAGCAATGTCTCTGACGTTTGTGTAGTTTTCTAATGTAAAAAAAAAAACTCTTCTTCCTGGTAGAAAATAACAAAATTAAACGTTCTTGACTGATATCTGTACCATTTCACTGACAGGAAAACGCCCTTTCATCTTTTCTATATTCTGAAATATCATAGAGTGCTTAGTTCTCACTTTTGAAATAACATAATTAAAAGGATCAGATTGAAATGCATAGTAAGTTTCGAAGTCTGAAATTAAGGACAGTATGTGGCTTATCCAGTATTGAGCTGTTTTGATTAGAGATTTTTTTTCTGGATGGTATCAGTGTTGTAGTTCCATAATATAGGTAAACCGAGTTATGGCAATACAAAGTAGTAAAACGTTATTGTTGTACAATCTATTGTTCAGTCCTTGAATTCTTTATTCAATATGATTTTATCTTATCAATTACCGGTGCAAAGAGACCATGCTCTGATTGTGTTGAACAAAACTATTCTTTGCTTTTGAAGTATTATTTCCAGGAAGTGCGAGGGGTCCTCGTAAAATTCCTAGTTCTTTACAGAATGAGATAGTAATCTTGTAACCCTAATAACTTACAATGTGCGGACCTATATTTTGAGACTGAAATATAATTAGAATCCTTCCAGACGGAAGATAGCGGAAGCGTAATTTACCATTGGGGTATTTAACGTCTGCTATTTGCTTTCTTAGAGTTTGTATACTCTTTTGATTACGATTGTAGATAAATCAATACGCCGGGTTCCTATTACAGTTGATGAAAAGAGAATTTGTCAGAGTTATAGTTGTGTCATTGAAGCAAATACTGGAAGTCTCGTTAGGCGTGATTTACACTTAAAAGCTTTTAATCGTTGGGAAAATCTGATTTCCTGTGATGTAAATTAACGAGTATCCTTATCAGGGATATTTTATATCTCATGGTAGAAATAATTGTATTTTAAAGTGTTGTAGAATTGATCCGAAGGGACTTATGATAGACTTGCACGTCAAACGAATTGACTCGATGGGGAAGCACTGAAAGCCATTTTAAGTGTTTCCTTCAACAGTCTATCTGTCTGCTTGGACTTTGACATTGTATGGTTTCTCGTTTTTACTTCTGTCTAATTTTTAGACATTTTCCCAATAAGATTTGAATATACTAGGAGTAAATTATATTTCATTCTGAAAGGTATCATCCTAGGAGTTTCTGATGTAGTGTCATTGTGGTTTTAATACATACGTGTAATGTAATGCAATTATCATACGTTCATCACAATGTCCGAAATGATAAGCTCAAACCTAATTACGAATGAAATAGGAAGAATTAAAGTATGATATTTGCTTAAATATATTAAAATCAATTCATATTGAAATATCTGTTTGACTGAAAAACTACTATGCTACATCTGTCATTAGATTAATCTTGTAACAGTAATATGATTGAAAGAAAATTTAATGAAAAAATGAGAAAAGAATCTGCAAAATAATATACCAATAGGGAAACGCCAATATTTCTGTAATAAATGCACGTATTTGCAGAATAACTGTAAGCAAAGCACAACAGCATTCATTTTCATTTCACATAAAGACAGATGTACAGTTATTATATAATTTCTATTTATCTACAGTGAATTCAATTTTGACTATCAAATGCAAAATGAAGTAAAATCACCTGATTTCATCTATAGTGTTGGTGTGGTGGATGTTGTTAGTTAGCGAGATGCCCACACTCCCCGGAAAACATATCAAGTTCTCTTATTGGGGAAAAAAGGGGATCTGCAACAACACTCGACTGAAGCACCCACAGCAAAACCCCAAACTCGCAATACAAAAACGCAGAACAGACACTCACAGAAAGGGACATAAAAGGAACAAGCAACACCAATTCATACCATAGAAACATGAAACTAAAAAGACCACACCTAAACCAACGCGACCAATGGGCATCCGGTGTCGACTTAGGACGGCCATCTGCCCCGCAAGTAGCAGACGGTGTGGTTATAGGGATTACGTGCGCACAACCCTCCCACTTTTCCGATTACCCAGATGTCTGGAGTAACGCACAATTATGGTATAAGATAACCTCTTCATTGTAAGATGAAGATACAAATAGACAACATTACACAAGTGCCCAAAAAACAGATGGATATGTAAATAGATATAAAAACAGAAGGCATGCGAAATACAGTCCGTGCTCCGTGCTCATGCATGTGATCTGGACAGATGGTCGGGGTCCTGTCTTCTCTAAAGAGGGTTGGAAAAAAACCGTCATGGAGTCCTGTCGTCACAGTTAGTCAGAGTGCAACAAGGCTGTAGATAGGTCCAGTACCAAGCCATGGGTACTGGAATTTAGGGTTCTATAAAGGAAAAGCTCAAATTTATGAATGTCCGACATCGCACCAGATTTTGGACTTGTACATTTTGGCGTAATAATCAAACAGCTCGGCACTGAAACAATATGGTATCGGACATTTACGATTCGACAGATTTATATTATTATGTTGCCTCGAGTTCTGCTGACACATGAATAATCTGGTTTTTCCCTTATTTGAGACAGATTTTAAACACACGATTTTGCAATCCTATCAAAATCTGCTTTATTTCAATATTTTATTTTTTGTAACAGAGACGCTCTAGTGACAAGCATGATTAATTGTCTGACCAGTTTCTTCTCTGGGTTTGTCATCTTTATGTTGCTGGGATACATGTCGGAAACAACAAATGTCCCTATAGAGAAAGTAGCCGCCGAAGGTGGGTACAAAACACCTAATGGTGATTATGTTGTCAAAGAGGCGAGAAGGGGAAAGATTAATTTGTAAATGTGAAATTGAGTACCACATTGAACAATAAATGAAAGTATCTTTCAACCCAGAGAGCTTGTATCCTTTAATTGGTTAATGAAATGAAAAAAATCGTTTTGATTGAAGAGAAATCATGTTATATATCTTGCATTATTGTTTCATTCCATATATGAGATTTGCAAAAGCAATCAGTATATGTGAATTCTGTATATGACGCTTAACGACATTCAGAGATTTATTTCAAGAGTAAGATGAATTGACCTAGTCCTTAAGCTGCAATTCAATTTTGAAATATATTTTCAATGAAAAATGATGTAATTAAAATATATTAGCGTATCATGTAATAAAGGCCTGAATATAATAAATCAAAAGGATAAATACATGTAGTTGAAATGCTAAAATCAAAATATGGTCATGAAAATGGCAATAAACATCTGATGAGTACGTTCACATTTGGAAGGGGTTTTTTTTCCAGGACCTGGCCTCGTTTTCATCGTTTATCCGGCAGGTATAGCGACACTTCCAGGAGCCCCATTTTGGGCCATCATATTCTTTTTGATGTTGCTAACTTTAGGATTAGACAGCTCTGTAAGTTTGCTTTAACATATACTATGTATATAATACTTATTGTGTACAGAAAATTAATAAATTTGGGATCCATTGATGATAATAGGAATATTTTATAATTATCTGTCAATATTCATTTCAGTCTAAAGGAAAATTAACAGAGGAAAAAGAAATTGAAAAAGAAAAAGGAAATGATAAAAAAAATTCGGAATAATGTTATATATGACATCATATAAAACGATAAAAATGCAAAGCAGAAATAAGAAATACATTAGCAAACATGAGCATGAAAAGCAGAAAAACCACCGTTTTCAAATGATTACTTTGAACATTATTTGTCATACTTTAGCATTAATTCATTCATAAATTAAACATGTAAGGAATTTAATTCGAATTGAGAGTCAACACCCATTGAAAACTAACCAAAAATGTTACGCGAAATTTATGAAGATTTACTTTAACTAATGTTGATTTATCTTATATGATAATAACAAATTCTTATCATAACTTGTTTAATTATCATCAATTTTTAAATAAAAACTTCAGTAATGTGTCATCAGTACTATGTCATCAGTACTATGTCATCAGTACTATGTCATCAGTAATGTGTCATCAGTAATGTGTCATCAGTACTATGTCATCAGTACTATGTCATCAGTACTATGTCATCAGTAATGTATCATCAGTAATGTGTCATCAGTAATGTGTCATCAGTAATGTGTCATCAGTAATGTGTCATCAATTCGAGGCCAACATTAAGGAAATCCAAATATAGAAAGTATTTGGTAGGAAATTCTAAGTATGAACTAAAAAGGGCAAATTTATGCAATCAGAGGGATAGATGTATCCCTTAGTTGCAGAATGATTAATCAAATTTGGTGAAGCAGAATTAACCAAATACATTTCAATTCTAGTGTGGGAGCACTTTGAAACTGTCACTGATGACTAGAAATACCAACCTAGTTGATCAAATCATCAATATTGAAATAGATGCTCTGTACTTATATTTCACTGGACCTATGTGTGCATTTCAACAAGTAATGTTGCAGTGATGCTCGAGTCGGAAATTGAGAAAATACACATATTTAAAATATTAAGATCGAAATTCTTAACATGACCTTAATGTCACGCCAAAGAACCAGCCATAAGGACAAAGCTATGTCATCAAGGAGACCCCCTTAGTTTCAGAATAATAATCAAATTTACTACAGTTTCATTTCTATTATATTTATAAGCTATGTTCAAGGTTGTTGCTACCGAGACGTTTTCATTCGGTACACATGATCTAGCTAGTCTTTGGAAATAGTAATTTGCATAATATATGATGACGTAAATTCGCGTGAGAAAGTTGATTTTCGTTTGCTTGTTTGTTTGTTTTTTTTTGTTTTTTGTTTCTTTTTTAGATTCTGTGTCAAGCTTTTGTGTTTGACTTTCATTCACTGATTCTACAGCCAAAAATACTCAAATCGGAATGAGCCTGCTTATGTCGGCATTGTGCGATTACTAAAGAAGATGGGATGATCTCCAACCAGACCCTGTTGTAGCACCAACAGCAAAACACCAAAACACCCAATGCGAAAACACAAAGACGAGCACACTAAGAGGCGGAAAAGAGACATACGACATATAAACATGAAACACAAAGGACTACACATAAACCAACGAGACCAATGGGTAACCGGTGCCGACTTTGGACGGCCCTTTGCAACGCAAGTATCAAATGGTGTGGTTATCCTGGATTACGTGCGCACAACCCTTTCACTTTTCCGATTACCCAGAGGTCTCAGAGAACGTACAATTATTGTGTAACACAACCTCCTCACTGTTAGATGACCACACACAAACAAGACCGAAAAAGTATACTTTCAATAACTTACTTCAACTCTGGTGCCTGAGACAAATATATTGAAAATTAGAATTTTAAAAACCAATATACAACAAAGTTTAAGTGATCCGATCATTGTTCAATCAGTCATAATTTGACCTAGATTATTTTTCAATCGAGGATGTAGCATCTGGTTTAGTGTGCAGAATGTATATTTCGCAAAAGTATTTTAAGATTATATTCTTCAACTTGATTGCTCACTTTAACAAATTGAATTGTCCTGTCGTGTCACCATACTTTTGCGATGTGAGCTTTGTTTTCTGCGACTATCAATGTTTTACTGATACTAATTAACTGATTTTGTAGTTTGGTGGATCCGAGGCAGTAATCACAGCATTGTCAGACGAGTTCCCGATCCTCCGTAAACACAGAGAGCTCTTTGTCGCTGCTTTATTCTCCCTTTATTTCATCGTCGGCCTTTCATTCGTAACACAGGTAGGCAGCACATGTACTCTTTTGAAAGATTATTTGACTTTGTAGTAAACTAAATTTACAGCATGAACAAGACATGCACGTTTCGGGTACTTAACCCTCGTCAGTGATCCTCAATCTAAACAGTGTAATATTGCCAGTGAAGAGTGTGAAAGTTGTTATGTCAAAAAATGTATCGAAAGACGAAGCAGGATGGGTGGAATATGATGCCACAGGACCCACGTTTTTAAGACGATATTTCTGACTGTTATAGGGAGGTGCGTACGTGGTCACGTTGATGGACAAGTTTGCAGCAGGATATTCCATTTTGTTTGCAGTATTCTTCGAGAGCTTGGTAGTGTCCTGGGCTTACGGTGAGCTTTGATTTTTCCGAGTGAGATTTCATTTTTGCCGAGAAAATTGTTATAGGTCCTAAAATTAATATTGCAATGTCGTTTCTTGGTAAATTTCACTATCTTTTGAATTTTGTTTAAAACACAAAGCACACGTAAATGCGGAACCTTATGAAACTTTTCTCAGACCGGCTCTCAGCAATACACCCTAAAAGATACCAGCGCTTATTGGTGTATGTCATGAGCATGTGCCGACTCTGAGGTGCAATTTGCTTTCCTGAAACAAAAATACCTTATTTTTTATACACGCATATTGTTTTATGAGCTATAAAACAGTCAATTATGAACTCGGTATCCTATTATTCAATTTCTGAAAAACAATCATTCACAATCAACCAAAAGCAAGCATACTTCCTATGAAACCTGCTTTATATGTGTATAATTCGGACTATTCCAGGTGTGGATAGATTTTCCAGTGATATTCAGGTAATGGTTGGCGCTCCACCAGGCATTTATTGGAAACTGTGTTGGAAATTCATAGCACCAATATTTATATTGGTAAGTTTGATCTAAACCACAAGCGTTTGCCCAATAACAGGGTGGGAAACCTGGTATGTGTCATTTACTTTTGTATACGATTTTAACCTCTTCAATATTTTCGTGGATATTTGCGGTTTTGATTTCATACCCATTTTGACTCCTTATTCACACGAATCGTTAGCACTATTACTTACATTCCTCTCAACAAATATCCTCCGTCAACTCTGTCAAATTAGCTATGTACAGGCACTGCAAACATTTTACCCTACAAATTAAATTTCACACTATCAATTACATTTAACCCTTCAAATTACATTTACCTTACAAATTACTATTACCCTACAAATTACCCTACAAATTAGATTTAATCTACAAATTACATTTACCCTACAAATAACATTTATCCTACAATGTTAAACGTCTTCAAATTGAATAGCATCATTTAAGAACAGATAAATTGGCAGCATGGACCAGACATGCACGTTTCGGGTACTTAACCCTCGTCAGTGATCCTCAAATCTAAACAATGTAATATGCCAAAAAAGTATGAAAGTTACTATGTCGAAAAAGCGTACCGAAAGACGTAGCAGGATGGATGGGATATTATGCTGCAGGACCCACTTTTTAGAAGTTCAAGAAATTTTGATAACAGAAATTTTAGAATGCGTTAAAGAAACGATCAACCGAAATTGATCGAACTTGGCTACATGTGCCCTCGGGGACTCCTGGTCCACCAGCAGTGACACTCACCAAGTGGTATAAATGTTAAACGTCTTCAAATTGAATAGCATCATTTAAGAACAGATAAATTGAATATTAGATTTACCCTACAAATTACCCTACAAATTACATTTACCCTACAAATTACATTTCACCCAACAAATAACAATTACCCTACAAATTACATTTTACCCAACAAATTACATTTCACCCTACAAATTACATTTTGCCCTACAAATTACCCTACATATTACTTTTTACTCAACAAATAACATTTACCCTACAAATTACATTTTACCCAACAAATTACATTTTACCCAACAAATTACATTTTAACCAACAAGTTACATTATACCCTACAATAACGGGAAAGGTTCCAACTACTCCTCGAAGAAAATTTCAAACCAATTTTCATGTACCAGACACGTGTTTTGAATATTAGATTCTCATCAGTGATGCTTCCAGCCAAAGTGCTTTTCATAAGCAGCGAAAATTAATTTCACTAGCGCCCTCTGGTATTAGTTTTAGAATTTAAATTTACTTTACAGAGAGTTTCGCGTCTCCAAATTTCTTGTACGGTCGATTCAGAAGCATATCCAATTAAAATCTATGTTCAAAATAGCATTGGAGGGATGGTGCTAAGATATTAACCTCCTTTAATTTCGATGATATTTTGGGGTGAAATGGCAAGTTTCCGAAATAGCAAAAACATATATATAATGTTACATTGATATAGGGCCAAAACAAAGCTTCTTTCAGGCGACAGAGCTGAAATTACGTTTTACCCTGTAGAGTAAATTTACCCTAAAGGCCACATTTACAAAAAGATTTCTTACCGAAATATTTCCACAATAATTTTAACGAAATTATTGGACTTTTTTTATTTAACATTTCAGTGGATAATGATTTTCGGACTAGTAGAGTATGAGCCACCTACGTATGATGATTATGTGTACCCTCCGGGAGCTAACGTCATAGGATGGTGTGTGGCCCTGTCATCTATACTATGTATACCGGGATTTGCCTTGTATGGGTTCCTCACCACACAGGGGTCACCGATGGAGGTGAGTGATTATATATATGATACCGGTCGATATATGATTAAAATCAAATTTAGTTCTACTTGTATTTCATTAGTAATATGACTGTTTTACGGGTATAAATATTAAGTTATTTGCTGGAAACCCATAGGTTCTATCCCATAAATGCCAACAACATCAAGGTCAAGTGAACACTCTCACTGCACCATATATACTATGATATGTAGAAGTGAAAACATGACCGGTCTAGGAATCGAATTCAATGTCTTCTGCCATCTTGATAGACGACCATCAGAAATGGCAAAGGTCAAAGTCGATCGAACATAATGATTTTTATGTTCGAATTTTATTTTATGAGTATCGATTTTGTGCTGTATATAGGTATATGGTCATTATCCATATTGTCATAAGTAACTAAAGGCTAAAAGAGGGTTGGCTAGAGAAAAGGGCTTAAAAGAGGGGGTTGGCTAGAGAAAAAGGCTTAAAGATGGTTGGTTAGATTAAAAAGACTTAAAAGAGGGGGTTGGCAAGAGAAAAAGGCTTAAAAGAGGGCTGGCTAGTAAAAAAAAAGGTTTAAAAGAGGGGGTTGGCTAGAGAAAAAGGCTTAAAAGAAGATTGGCTAGAGAAAAAGGCTTAAAAGAGGGGGTTGGCTAGAGAAAAAGGCTTAAAAGAGGGTTGGCGAGAGAAAAAGGTATGAAACAGGGGGTTGACTAGAGAAAAAGGCTTAAAAGATGGTTGGCTCGAGAAAAAAGCTTAAAAGAGGGCTGGCTAGAGAAAAAAAAAGAGAAAAAGGCTTAAAAGAGGGGGTTGGCTAGAGAAAAAGGCTTAAAAGAGGGGGTTGGCTAGAGAAAAAGGCTTAAAAGAGGGGGTTGGCTAGAGAAAAGGGCTTAAAAAAGGGGGTTGGCTAGAGAAAAAGACTTCAGAGAGGTGGTTGGCTAGATAAAAGGCTTAAAAGAGGGGGTTGGCTAGAAAAAAAGGCTTAAAAGAGGGGGTTGGCTAGAGAAAAAGGCTTAAAAGAGGGGGTTGGCTAGAGAAAAGGACTTAAAAGAGGGGGTTGGCTAGAGAAAAGGGCTTAAAAAAGGGGGTTGGCTAGAGAAAAAGACTTCAGAGAGGTGGTTGGCTAGAGAAAAAGGCTTAAAAGAGGGGGTTGGCTAGAGAAAAAGAGAAAAAGGCTTAAAAGAGGGGGTTGGTTAGAGAAAAAGGCTTAAAAGAGGGGTATGGCTAGAGAAAAAGGCTTAAAAGAGGGGGTTGGCTAGAGAAAAAGGCTTAAAAGAGGGGGTTGGCTAGAGAAAAAGGCTTAAAAGAGGGGGTTGGCTAGAGAAAAAGGCTTAAAAGAGGGGGTTGGCTAGAGAAAAAGGCTTAAAAGAGGGGGTTTGTTAGAGAAAAAGGCTTAAAAGAGGGGGTTGGCTAGAAAAAAAGGCTTAAAAGAGGGGGTTGGCTAGAGAAAAAGACTTAAAAGAGGGGTTTGGCTAGAGAAAAAGACTTAAAAGAGGGGTTTGGCTAGAGAAAAAGGCTTAAAAGGAGGGGGTTTGCTAGAGATAAAGGCTTAAAAGAGGGGGTTGGCTAGAAAAAAAGGCTTAAAAGAGGGGGTTGGCTAGAGAAAAGGACTTAAAAGAGAGGGTTGGCTAGAGAAAAAGGCTTAAAAGAGGGGGTTGGCTAGAGAAAAAAAGGCTTAAAAGAGGGGGTTTGTTAGAGAAAAAGGCTTAAAAGAGGGGGTTGGCAAGAGAAAAAGGCTTAAAAGAGGGGGTTGGCTAGAGAAAAAGGCTTAAAAGATTGTTGGCTAGAGAAAAAGGCTTAAAAAGAGGGGGTTGGCTTGAGAAAAAGGCTTAAAAGAGGGGTTGGCTAGAGAAAAAGGCTTAAAAGAGGGGGTTGGCTAGAGAAAAAGGCTTAAAAGAGGGGGTTGGCTAGAGAAAAAGGCTTAAAAGAGGGGGTTGGCTAGAGAAAAAGACTTAAAAGAGGGGGTTGGCTAGAGAAAAAGGATTAAAAGAGGGGGTTGGCTAGAGAAAAAGGCTTAAAAGAGGGGGTTTGTTAGAGAAAAAGGCTTAAAGAGGGGGTTTGTTAGAGAAAAGGGCTTAAAAGAGGGGGTTGGCTAGAAAAAAAGGCTTAAAAGATTGTTGGCTAGAGAAAAAGGCTTAAAAGAGGGGGCTTGGCTAGAGAAAAAGGCTTAAAAGAGGGGGTTGGCTAGAGAAAAAGGCTTAAAAGAGGGGGTTGTCCAACTTTGCTGACAGAGATCTAAATACGCTGCACCAGGCATACATGTTTCAGATATGAACCCTCATCAGTGATGCTTCAAGCCAAAATAACGTTATTTAATTTGTCATCCCTTCGTTTAAATTTTATGTGTTAATTTTGATGAACGGGTTGTTAGCGGGTTCAAATTTACTGTATGGTCTATTCAGTATTGTTTTAGTTGAAAATGTAACCAAAAAGCATTGGAAGGATGGTTCAAGGGTGTTAACCTCCTATGTTTTGATCATGATATAGAATAAATGGCAGACATAAATCAACGGATTTAATGTTTCAGATATAATGTTTCATTAATATATTGCCAAAGAAAAGCTCATCTCTGGCACCAGCGTTAGAAATTGAGGAGTAAAATAGGGACAGAACAATGGAAAAAGGTTTTACCATATTACCGGAAATAAAATGGAAATTGTGACTGCAAGATCCACTCGAATGCATGCCATTCGGTGACAATAAATATTTAACTAAGCCTGTATCCCTATTTGAGAACTTTTCTAGGTTGGTAAATGAATAAAATTATATATGTATCCCCTAACGTCAGAGTGATGTACTTGCCTCCTCATCCTCCTTTTTTTCAAACAAACATACCCTCCTCCTGTGCCTTACAGTAAATGGATGCATCCAAAAACGTAGATTACTACATTGAACAAAGAACCATAACTCCTATGATGTATCATATTTTCAGCGTTTACGGTACCTTCTTACTCCGACAAAAGATAAATGTGTTCAGGTCACTACTACGTCCAATGACGTCAGACTGAATGGTGGAGTGGCGGGAGAGAAGGTCTAGATCACCATCAACAATGTCAAGGTGTACATAATCATAATATTATCCTGGTACATCTATTGTAAAGGGAAATGACGTATCCGAAAACCATTTAGAAGCAGTAAGACTTTTTGCATACAACTTAGTATAATGAGGCATAACAGTTTGCAGGTCAGGTCTATTAGTTTTACCATAATATATAATACATTAGGATCAAATGCGCGAAATCAGTTTCGTCTGATTTGCTCTGTTAGATTTAAGACTAAAATCATTATTGTTATGTTTGTATAGTGGTCAAAGTATACATTACCTGCAATTCTATTCAGCTGATATCAGCTTACCAGTTGAAAGTACGTTCCACCCTGTCGTATTGCTTTACTGCCAAGAACAGTTGATATTCGCATTCTTCATTTCGTGAAAAATTGACTTTGATCTCTCTTAGACAATATTTAGAACATAATTAAGGATAGGTCGCTTGGAGAATTTATACCAAGGTCCTATTCAGCAATTGATACGTATGAATACTTGTATGAACAAGTGTTTATATAGGTAAATACATAAAGGTTGTCTTTGAAAATTAAGAGCATACACAATTTTCTACGAATATTGTGGATAATAAAGTACATGAAAAGATAAGAATTTATTTCACATCGATTTGTACCAACAGTGTAGCTTTGTTAAACTTTTAAAGTAAATTTGCTGTCGAAATAATCCTTAATCCTGTATAGTATCATAGTATATAAATGAAATGTATTCAATTATAAAATACAATCGTTTTGCGGCCTCCATTTGTGAAATATTAAAGTAAGTTTAGTAATATTTTGTATATGTAAGCTTGAGTGTTTGAGAAAATGTAGAAATGGATATTATTTGTTTCTAGTCAATATTTCTAGTCAATTAAGCAAGTTTCACATCTTCATTCCCTGTTTGGGGACTATGTAATTCCCTGTTTGAAGACTTTAACTTGTTTCAATAAAATAAACTGAACTGCTAAATTGTATACATCGCTTCGTAGATTTTACCGGTATAGGACATATGCATTGTTTTGTAGATCTTGTTGAACTTCTATAGATGAGTATCTGTGCATTGCTTAGTCCTACATTGTTACAGTTTGAGTTAGATTTTGCCACAAGGAATACAGTGTACTGATTTGCTTTGATATCCAAACCAAAGAATGCTTCATGAAAACGTTACATTATAAAGTGAAAATTTCAGTTCAAACATATCATTTAGTTCCAAAATGTATGGCAAATTTAAGTGTTTCATGGTGTTTTTGGATTTCTCAAAACTAGATTAGTAATGTGAGTTCAAGATGATTTACTGGTAACCATGACAAAGAACATCCTGTTCCAAGCTGTTTCATGGATCTTTTTTTCAAATTGTTTGTTCACGCCATTTATAATTAATGTCAAAAAAGAGAGCCAGTAATTTTTCATATATCAATGATATTACTTCTTATGATTTTGTATTTCAATTATCAACAATGTCTTAATGGGCTACACAGCCAAATGTGCCTCACATAAAATTCATACGAAATTCATTCAATGTAAATTTCACATGAAAGTTCATGTGAAATTCATATAAATTTCACAAAAGATTTATGTGAAAAAAAATTCACATGAATTTCAAATAAATTTACTTTTATATGAAATTTACATAATTTTTTTTCTTTGTGACCTTCATGCTAAATTGACTTTGCATGCAATTCGTGTCAGAAACTTCACATGAATTTCATGTGAAAAATTTCATGTAAGTTTCATGTTTGTGCTCGATTCACATACATTTCATTCGAACTTTATGTTAAGTTCATGTAAGTTTTACATGAATTTCATATGAAGCACAATTGGCTGTACCCAATTTGTACGTAAACTCCTTGAATGATGCTTTATTATTATCATTATTATCAATGAACATAATTAAGAAATAAAAAATGACAAGCCGGGCTCTATTGTCTCATAATGCCCTCGCGTCCTCAGCCAATCACATTTATAACCTCGCCGCTGACGCGGCTCGGTAATAAATGTGATCGGCTGAGGACGCTCGGGCATTATGAGACAATAGAGCCCGGCTTGTCATTTTTTATTTCTATTCTAATGATGACCAAACTTAGATCAATGAAACACAGACGACAAAATCGATTCTTGGTAAAAACTAGTTCCTGCCGGTTTATCTACTTTCAGAAAATGGGTAGGCGTGGCTTATCGCTATAGGGCCTATATTGGAGAATAGAGCCCGGCTCGCGTCTGTTGTCTTAGTAGGGAAAAAGAATCAAGTCATATTAGAATGAAGTATTTATATCATTTACATTGTTGGCGATCCGAAGAGTTATTGTAATCTTTGTATTCTTAAGTTCGGCTAAGCCAAAAACTCAAGTGAGCTATTGTCTTAGTGTATCGTCCGTCCATTTTGTCATAAGCTTTTCATATTTCCGGATCTCGGCTAAGAAATTTATGAACATTGGTAGGGATGATGTAAAAGTCACCTGGAAGAAATTTAAATAAATCTTGGGAAAGCATGTTGATAGCAATCCTCCTCTCAAAAAGTTTTGTTTAGGATAAATTTACCTATGGAAAAGTATTAGTTATCATACAATACCGTAATACAATTTATTACATAATTCACCCTTTATTCAGTAACATAAAGCCATTTCATAAATAAATGTTATGACGTCACAACAGAAACGGCGACGTTGGCGCCCTATTTGCAAGAAATGAAGTCAAAATTATAACATTTTGACGTGTTTTTATCAATTACGTCATATATCATGTGATAAAAAGAATCTCAAACGATGTTTCTATTCCATACAGTATTTATGAAACTCGTTGTGTGATTATTGTAATCACGTTGTAAAATTCTCAGAACTCGTTTCATTAATACCGTATGAAATAGAAAATCATTTGAGATCATATAGGGTGAGCGATATTCGGGCCTCTTGTTTATGCATTGGATATAGCTTGAAAGTTGGATTTGAGATTAATTGAATACATTTTTATGATTGAACATTGATAACATAAGGTTAACACATATGTTTGTACAGTGTTAATCATCTCAGCAGTTGATTCAACAGTTTGAGTTCGAAATCTCTTGAAGATTTTATCTATTAAAATAATCTTCCGGGGTTTTTTTTTAAGTTAAAACATGTATTTGTTCAGATTTTTTATCATTTATCTCATTGTTGTATATATAGAAACATCATGAAACAGCTGTAAATACTTCATTACGGTTCAAATATTTTAAGAAATGATTCTTTTAATAATTTGTATACAAATGGACATTTACGGTAGAAAAGGGATTCAAGTGATGTTGAAAAGGGTGTGAAACGTGAAAAGGGGTACAGACCCAAGATATGGAAGTGATGACATCATCCATAGATAAGATCACAGAGGTCTCCATAATGACATCACATCATTTTTATGTCAGCAAAGTCGTCATGTTTATTAGATGCACTCTCTCCTGGTATCTCCTCATTCAATATCCTTTCGGACATAAATAGTTACATCACAGGAATGAAATCTTTTCATAATCTCTCTGTATGTATGTAATTTGCACTGATTTGAAATCTTGGAAAAAAAGAAGGGGGTTTATTCATTCACAAATTTGGAAAATAAACACAAAATTCAGTTCTCATTATATTAGAGTTTAATATATATTTCTCCTGATCATGCTGAATAATACCGCAAATTTTACTTGCGGTACCTTTTGTTGACATTTTACATAAATATTATCATACATTGTATATTGATACATAAAACAGACATGTAAACAATATGGTATAATAGAAAGCTGTGATTGTGTAATGTTTTATTTGTTCGGATAAGACGTGTTGGGATTTTGAATAGTCTTATATACCAATACTATGTTGTAAACCTTCAGTATGTTCGTACAGTATATTATTGTATATATATAAAAGTTTTAAAATGGTATTCATATTATAGCAGTAAATGTTGTATCCAAATTTTGTACAATTTTGTATGATTCATTTGTACTATGATTGGTATTCAAATAAATATACACTATGACGTACATAGTATAAAAATTGTTTTTTCTCGACAAAATCAGGTATTGAAACCACATTGATGTAATTTTTTTGAATAAATAATTTGAAATAAAATTCTGATCGCCAAGCTATAGACCTGCACTCTGCCTAGAATGCTTTAATTGAACATCAATTCAGCTTGACCTATACTTACACCAAAAGGTGAATGCCCACAAAAAATCAGTTCAATATATCTATCTGTATTAAAGAAGTGGTATGGAGAACTGAAATTTTCATAAATTTGCCGAATCAAAGGGCCAAAACTTTTGCAAAAAGATATGTCAATCAATGCCCAACTTAAAGGCCGACGTTGGGAACCACCCGGTCGTTAATAGGTATACTTGAGTGACATAAGCTTAATAGGCGTGTCATACAGTCTTTGAAGACAACGCCGTCTGCGAGCGGCGTGTTACATCATTATACTAATGAGATATCCGAGTCTCATCTGTTTTAAGCTGTCAATCAAGAATTGATAGGGGTAAAAGGATCAAAGGGAACCAATCAGATACCAATAAGAGATGTTAACCCTATAGCGGTCAGTAAGAAAATGACAGAAAAATTACCTGTCCCCCATATATAGTCCCCCGACGGCCTTTAAACTTCAATATATTCACTAAGCAAAATTTCAGTTCAATATCAACAGCAACGAAAATTCTGGAAAACTGAAAATTTCATGAAATGAAAAGTCCAAGGGTCATTACTAATGTAAAAATAAGTAAATCAGAACCAGACTAGAGCTTGATCTGTATCACGCAAAGATGTTTTAAAATATCAAAAATCAAATCATTATCTGATATAACAGGGAACAAAAGACCGGAAAACTAAAACTTCCATGAAATTTGTTAAGTCCAAAGGTCATAGTTCTTGTAAAATGAGGTCAACTGAAACCAAACTCGAATTTGATCTGTATCACATTGAGGTGTATTCACATGGGTTCAATAAATGCAACAATAACGAAAACTTTCCGGAAAACTAAAGTGTGACAGACGGACAGACAAACGGAATGGAAACTGTAAGTCTCCTCCTGTGAGTCGGTAGGGTCAGGATCTTCTTTAACTTATTGATGACTGAGAACGAAACATCTCCGAGGCTGATAGACTTGTCGAATGAATTGGTCTCGATAAAGGAACAATAAGAGACTGAATCAGAGCGTGAGTAAGCATAGCTGCTATAAAATTATCACAGAATCAATTAAAACCCAAGTACATCTCTAAGTATATCAGGTTTAAACTACAAATGCCATCTAATAACCAGGAAATATTGACACTGGTATTTACTCACAGCTTACGATTTGACATTGTCATGTAATTAGCTGGAAATTGTGGAATTAGTTTTTGGTTGGTTGTTTAATGATTAGATACATCACACACTGTATTTTATTCTTGTTTATACAGATGAATACTTGTACTTTGCTTTAGAACATCAGAAGTTTTTTTAAACTTAATACTAGTAAATTAGGCTTGAAATGACTATGTACAAAAAGTTATTTTAAAACAACACGATACAGCTTCGGTAGATCGATTCTTCAAGGCATTCGAAAATTTCTGTTACATAAATGTCTTGAAATTTCTAAAACATGGGTCCTGTAGTATCATATTCCTATGTCTTTCGGTACATTTTGGACATAGAAATTTTCACACTCTTTGGCCATATTTCATTATTTGGATTGAAGATCACTGACGAGGGTGTCCGAAACATGCATGTCTGGTCCATGCTGCAAATTTATCTGTTCCTAAATGATGCTCTTAAATTTGAAGACGTATAACATTTACGGCTGAAGAATGTACTGATATTTTGGATTTTCACAGTAGGTATTTTTAGGTCAAGGATTCCGCTTTCATGAACTAGTTAAGACTTTCTAGTAATTCTACAAAAGATACAGTCAACTTCTTTTAAAATTCTGATCTATACAAGCAACAGAGTATATTACTTTGAGTATTACACAACCTGCCTTTTTATGGTGACATGATAAACAAAACTAGACGGATCAAAGGCAGACAGCATAAACATCGAAAAAGAGCTAGAATCATCAAACGCCTTTTTACTCCGTGGATATGATCCTAATGTCACCAGACGGACACTAGGCTTGGTATACCGTGGATATGATCCTAATGTCACCAGACGGACACTAGGCTTGGTATACCGTGGATATTATCCTAATGTCACCAGACGGACACTAGGCTTGGTATACCGTGGATATGATCCTCATGTCACCAGACGGACACTAGGCTTGGTATACCGTGGATATGATCCTAATGTCACCAGACGGACACTAGGCTATGTACTAGTCTTGTACTAGCGCATTCTTTAAAAGACTTGACTGACTGACTGACTGACTGACTGTGACGACGGGCTCTGTCCAAACCTCTTTAGAGAATACAGGGCCCCGACCACAGGCACATGTAGAAAGAGGGTCAATATCCTGTCTGTCTGGTAATTGAGGTTCAAGACAAATAGTAAAAAATAGTCCAACTTTGGTAGACGGTTAGGCTGTATTGTGATATCTTTTGGGGTGAATTATTGATGTTTTTAGGAAGAATGTGGATTGATTTTGATACTTATCTCAGTTATCTGCCGGTTTATCCTCTAAATTGCATTAAAAATCGGGGGAAATCCGTCGAACACCTAGTGTATGTATGTATTTACCAGTGAAACAATATCAATGGCATGCAGGTTTTTTCATACCCAGTTGCTACATGTGCCTGTGGCCCCGACCACCTGTCCTCTCTAAATGTCAGTCAAACTCCTAGGTTGATCACATGCATGAGCTCGCTACAGCCTGCAGGAATGGACTGTATTACGCCTTCCTCCCTTTATAAGCATTTACATATTCATTTGTGTTGCTTCAGCCCCTGTGTTTTTCTGTCTTTTTGTGTGGACATCTGACAGTGAGGTTGTTGTTTTACACAACAAGTGTGCGTTCTTCGAGACCTTTTGGTAACCGGAAAAGAGGGAGGGTTGTGTACAAGTAATCCGAATAACCACACCATTTTCTGCTTGCATAGCAGTAGCCGTCCTACGTCTGCACCGGTTGCCCATCGCTCTCGTTGGTTTATGTGTAGTCTTTTGCGTTTGATGTTTCCATATCGTGTGTCTCTTTTTCGTATCTTGCTGTGCTCGTCTTTGTGTTTCGCATCGGGTGTTTTGGAGTTTTTCTGTTGGTACTGGTCTGGTTGGAGATCCCATCCCTTCATTTATTTCTTTTCATCCATAAAGCAGTTCATCATAAAATTGGTTTTGCGCTCTTTACTTTTCTCTGGTACATCTTTAATGTCAGTTTAAAACCATCATAAGAATAAAAATGCTTAGTTTTCCCGTTCTTTAAAAAAATCCAGCAAGATGAAAATTCTTTTGTGATGTTTTAAGTCCTTGTTGTTTTATCTCTAAACATTGATGACCTGCATTTGTATCAAAGGTTTGAAATCGATGATAACTTTAGTCATCATCATCATCATCGTTCATCATCACAGACAGTTGGATCTGAGACAAATGGACAGGATTGTCATCATCGTCGTCTTCATCTGAAATCTAAATTTGTACATGTATATCCATGATATTTTCCGTAATCGACACATGATTACGAACACTCGTAAATATTTTCAAACTCGTACTAAAGTGTTCTTTTTGATTCAAAACAAAAGCTTTTGATGACCTAGAAAACTTCATTAAAAGGATAAAGAAAAAATGACTGGATAAGATATAGATAAGACATTATAGAAAAGGATCGGACAGGGTAGGACAATACCAGTTAATATGTAGAATAGAATAAGACAATATTGACTAGGATCAGACAAAGCAGGGTAGGATAAGAGTAGTCAAGATAATATAGGATAGAATAAGACAATTACGACTAAGATAAGACAAAACAGGGTAGGATAAGAGTAGTCAAGATAATATAGGATAGGATAAAACGAGATATGATAACATGAGACAAGTTAAAACAATATATGATAAAATAAGACAGAATTGATATAGGATAAGACAACATAGGTTAGGATATTACATGAGATGGCAATACAAGACGATATAGAGTACATTCAATACAATAAAGGAAAGGATAGAATAGGACGACACGAGGGAATACGCAATACAACACAAGACACATTAAGATAGGATAAGACAAGACAAGATAAAGACATGATAAAATATCAAAATTATGGGTAAAATAGGAATACACAAGATTTGTCCTTTTTAAATAAACATTTTAGATAAGTAAATGACTTACTTTGAACATTATGACGTCATTTTTATTACGTTCTTGGATAACAATAAGGTATTTCTTTGACGTCGTTACTGCTGACGGTAATTTTAATTTTTCATCAGAAAATATACGACTGGTTTTCTTCTTTTCAATATCAAGTTGATGAATACAGTTTCTGTCACACAAACATAAATACATGGCATCGGAACTGTCAACAGTAACGCCACCTGGTGTGCATTTAGGGTCATATTCAAAGTCTACGTTTTTATCAGGTGAAATCCCTACAAGTTTCCTTAACCCCGAGTCAGATACAAGAATGTACTTATTGTTCAGGTAGCAAAGATATTTGGGATTTCTAAAACTAGAATCAATATGCAATATTGGTGACATGGTCCTCAATACATTTCCAATGTAGTCAATGATTTCCACCGAAGCATTGCCAGTATCATAGCAGCCGACAGCGAGCCGCGTCTCATCTATACAACACACTGATTGGTACTTTTTGGAACACTTTCTCCTGGAACTTAATGCTAGTCTACCGTCTGTACTCACAAAACTTATTGACGTCACTTTAGGTTCAGTCAAAACTACATGCGAGCTTAAAATGAGGTTAGAAATTCCATAAGGGTCATTCAGAATTAAGATGTCGACAAGGTTCCCTTTCATTGTGAATCTTTTTATTTTCCTGTTTTCGTTGTCTACAATCAGGATTTTATCTTTTACACAGACAAGATCCGTCAGCAGACAGACAGACTCGTCCTTCAGTAGAGCACTAAATACTTCCGGGTTGTCATTCATAGTCAAAACGAGGCTACATACACTGTCCGTTGAATGTTCTTGTTACACGTCATCAATCTGACAAAAAAGAAAAAGAGATTTAACTTGACCTATATCTTTTATCTTGCCACATACGCTTTCATACTTGTTTTGATCTTAAAATACATAGGCTAGGCAGTCGACATAACTAGAGTACCTCTCAGGGGAAGGGGGACATAGGCTAGGTAGAAGACATAACTAGAGTACTTTTCTGAGGGGGCATAGGCTAGGTAGAAGACATAACTAGAGTACTTTTCTGAGGGGACATAGGCTAGGTAGAAGACATAACTAGAGTACTTTTCTGAGGGGGACATAGGCTAGGTAGAAGACATAACTAGAGTACTTTTCTGAGGGGGACATAGGCTAGGTAGAAGACATAACTAGAGTACTTTTCTGAGGGGGCATAGGCTAGGTAGAAGACATAACTAGAGTGCTTTTCTGAGGGGGCATAGGCTAGGTAGAAGACATAACTAGAGTACTTTTCTGAGGGGGCATAGGCTAGGTAGAAGACATAACTAGAGTACTTTTCTGAGGGGACATAGGCTAGGTAGAAGACATAACTAGAGTACCTTTTGGGGGGAGGGGTGGCATAGGCTAGGTAGAAGACATAACTAGAGTACTTTTCTGAGGGGGCATAGGCTAGGTAGAAGACATAACTAGAGTACTTTTCTGAGGGGACATAGGCTAGGTAGAAGACATAACTAGAGTACTTTTCTGAGGGGGACATAGGCTAGGTAGAAGACATAACTAGAGTACTTTTCTGAGGGGGCATAGGCTAGGTAGAAGACATAACTAGAGTACTTTTCTGAGGGGGACATAGGCTAGGTAGAAGACATAACTAGAGTACTTTTCTGAGGGGGCATAGGCTAGGTAGAAGACATAACTAGAGTACTTTTCTGAGGGGACATAGGCTAGGTAGAAGACATAACTAGAGTACTTTTCTGAGGGGGACATAGGCTAGGTAGAAGACATAACTAGAGTACTTTTCTGAGGGGGCATAGGCTAGGTAGAAGACATAACTAGAGTACCTTTTGGGGGGAGGGGTGGCATAGGCTAGGTAGAAGACATAACTAGAGTACCTTTCTTGGGGGGATAGGCTAGGTAGACGACATAACTAGAGTATCTTTCGGGGGGGTATAGGCTAGGTAGACGACATAACTAGAGTATCTTTCGGGGGGGATAGGCTAGGTAGAAGACATAACTAGAGTACCTTTCTGAGGGGGCATAGGCTAGGTAGAAGACATAACTAGAGTACCTTTGGGGGGAGGGGTGGCATAGGCTAGGTAGAAGACATAACTAGAGTACCTTTCCGGGGGCATAGGCTAGATAGAAGACATAACTAGAGTACCTTTTGGGGGGAGGGGTGACATAGGCTAGGTAGAAGACATAACTAGAGTACCTTTCCGGGGGCATAGGCTAGATAGAAGACATAACTAGAGTACCTTTTGGGGGGAGATAGGCTAGGTAGAAGACATAACTAGAGTACCTTTCGGGGGCATAGGCTAGGTAGAAGACATACATGTAACTAGAGTACCTTTCTGAGGGGCATAGGCTAGATAGAAGACATAACTAGAGTACCTTTTGGGGGGAGGGGTGGCATAGGCTAGGTAGAAGACATAACTAGAGTACCTCTCAGGGGAGGGGTGACATAGGCTAGGTAGAAGACATAACTAGAGTACCTTTCCGGGGGCATAGGCTAGGTAGAAGACATAACTAGAGTACCTTTCTGAGGGGCATAGGCTAGATAGAAGACATAACTAGATTACCTTTTGGGGGGAGGGGTGGCATAGGCTAGGTAGAAGACATAACTAGATTACCTTTTGGGGGGAGGGGTGGCATAGGCTAGATAGAAGACATAACTAGAGTACCTTTTGGGGGGAGGGGTGGTATAGGCTAGGTAGAAGACATAACTAGTGTACCTTTCTGGGGGGAGGGGTGGTATAGGCTAGGTAGAAGACATAACTAGAGTACCTTTCTTGGGGGGATAGGCTAGGTAGAAGACATAACTAGAGTACCTTTTTGGGGGGAGGGGTGGCATAGGCTAGGTAGAAGACATAACTAGATTACCTTTTGGGGGGAGGGGTGGCATAGGCTAGATAGAAGACATAACTAGATTACCTTTTGGGGGGAGGGGTGGTATAGGCTAGGTAGAAGACATAACTAGATTACCTTTTGGGGGGAGGGGTGGCATAGGCTAGGTAGAAGACATAACTAGATTACCTTTTGGGGGAGGGGTGGCATAGGCTAGGTAGAAGACATAACTAGATTACCTTTTGGGGGGAGGGGTGGCATAGGCTAGGTAGAAGACATAACTAGATTACCTTTTGGGGGGAGGGGTGGCATAGGCTAGATAGAAGACATAACTAGAGTACCTTTTGGGGGGAGGGGTGGTATAGGCTAGGTAGAAGACATAACTAGAGTACCTTTCGGGGGGATAGGCTAGGTAGAAGACATAACTAGAGTACCTTTCTGGGGGGCATAGGCTAGATAGAAGACATAACTAGAGTACCTTTTGGGGGGAGGGGTGGCATAGGCTAGGTAGAAGACATAACTAGAGTACCTCTCAGGGGAGGGGTGACATAGGCTAGGTAGAAGACATAACTAGAGTACCTTTCCGGGGGCATAGGCTAGGTAGAAGACATAACTAGAGTACCTTTCTGAGGGGCATAGGCTAGATAGAAGACATAACTAGATTACCTTTTGGGGGGAGGGGTGGCATAGGCTAGGTAGAAGACATAACTAGATTACCTTTTGGGGGGAGGGGTGGCATAGGCTAGATAGAAGACATAACTAGAGTACCTTTTGGGGGGGAGGGGTGGTATAGGCTAGGTAGAAGACATAACTAGAGTATCTTTCTGGGGGAGATCGTTATGGTAAAGCATTTAGAGGAATGGATGAAGTAAAACTACTACAGCTAACCTTAACAGTAAAATTCCAGCTGCGTGAGGCGAATCTTTGATTTCAATGTTATGCAGGTCAAATATATTACTCAAAACTAGCAAGTGAACCAGAGTCCATGACAACCGTCTTCACACATACTTTCAACCTTGATTAACGGTAGATTTAATGGCACAAGTATGCTGTCTTTTAATTGATCTTGCTTTACTTAACAAAAACTTTTACACCAAAGAGATTATAGAGAAAGAATCCTTCGTGTAAAGAAGTTAAAGAAGATCCTGACATTAATCTCAACAGCACTCACAATAAAGAAATCATCCTGCACAACACATGATAGCAATGTATAAGTTTTAGGTCAAATAATTATGTGAACTCGGTACTTTAATCATGTAAGAGGTATGACATAGAAGGTGAAGAAGTAGAGAAGCAATGGTACAGTATAGATCCCAAAAGGGGAACTAAAGGTATCAAGTTACATGCCTGATTGAAGTATAATTGAAAGTCCATAAGCAGTGATTAGATGCTGATGTGGAGATCTACGTTAGGCTTGATGTTAAACGTCTTCAAATTCTATGTCATCATTTAAGAACAGATAAATTTGCAGCATGAACCAGACACGTGTGTACGTTTCAAGTACTTAACCCTCGTCAGTGATCCACGATCTAAAGAATGTAGTATAACCAAAGAGTGTGAAAGTTATGTCCAAAAATATACGAAAAGACGTAGCATGATGCTACAGGACCCACGTTTTAGAAACTTCAAGAAATTATGATCACAGAATTTTCGAATGCGTTGGATAAACGATCAATCAAAGTTGATCGCACTTGGCTACATGTGCCCTCGGGGACTCCTGGTCCACCAGCAGTGACACTCACCAAGAGGCACAAATGTTAAACTATTCAAATTCAATAGCATCAGTTAGGAACAGATAAATTTGCTGCATGGACCAGACATGCACGTTTCGGGTACTTAACCCTCGTCTAACCCAGTCTAAATAATGTAATATAACGAAAAAGTGTGAAATTTATTATGTCCAAAAAAAGTAGCAGAATAGGTGAGATATGATGCTACAGGACCCATGTTTTAGAAATTTCAAGAATTTTTTATGACAGAAATTTTCGAAAGCGTTGAAGAAACGATCAGCCGAAGTCAATCGAACTTGGCTACATGTGCCCTCGGGACTCCTGGTCCACAATCAATGACACTTTTTTAACCTTTACAACACCAATCACCGGTTCATCATCAAATCATATGAAAATCATACAAATGATTCAGTCCAGAGATACAATGTGTATACATGAAATTTGACTTTTACTTTTGACAATCTGAATCCAAACTGAATAGAGATCTTTCCTTATGAAGCCATAGTCAGCTGGTTATTTCACGGGATGATTGTGTGGCCGGGATCATGTAGACATCATGAAATCACAACTTTACAAATTTTGTTGCCGAAGGATCTTCAAAACAACTACATATATTGACATTTACAAAGGAAACTTCTAAATTAAGTAATTAACAACATTTTTTATTTTGTATATGGATCATGATGCCATTGTTATGAAATAAACCATAATACGTGTTTATTTCCTGCAAACTTCGGAAGAATCAAAAGCAAGGTTTGTGAAGGGACAAAGACGAAGTTTACCGACGTATAACAATAGCTTTACGGTAGGTATGGTGCATGTAGTTTCACTCAATTGGTCGAAATGAATTTCATTAACTACAAATAAAAATTAATAAAATAAAATGAAATCAGATAAAGTGAACAATTTAAACATCATACCTAAATCACAGTGTCTTACCTATAAACTTGATATGCCGAGAGTAAATGATTAAATACATACCATGCAGTGATACAGTGAAGTCTCCTATACATATGCTTGTCACAGGATTGTTGACTTCATCGATTATTTTGAATTATTTTTAAATACATGCCCAAACATTACGCTTCGTGACCTATACAATGGTTTAAATGTCCCAACAAAACTTTGATAAACTTCCTATATAAGGACCAAGTGTACATCGTATTACCTGATCTAAAACTTGAAACTCATCAACTATTCAAATAACTTTAAATTCAAATCTTTGGACCATTCATGCGATGTCCCTCGGTCATTCTAACAGCAAAGTGGGGAACATCTTTTTTAGGTCACCTGGTCCAAAAGATCAAAGTAATTATGGTAACTATCGTCATAGTCACAGTCGTTGCTCGTCTGTCGACTGTTTTCGTCTTTTTTTGTAACAATTTTTGACTTCTACGCCAGTGCAATTGAAGAATTGATTACATTTATTAAAATAAATTTTGGCTGGAAGCACTGATGAGGATTTACTATCCGAAACACGTGTCTGGTGTACTAAAATTGGCTTGAAATTTTCTGCAAGAAAAAAGTTCGAAAACTTCCATATTACTGGTATACATTAGGAACACCGTATCCAGGTCTCTCAGATGTCAGAAAGGGTCCCTAGATGTTTCAAAACTTTTCTCCTAGGAACCGCTGAAACAAACATCAAAGAAGTACCTATCAGTTATTCAGTCTCAAAGTCAAAACGGCAAGACAAAACCTTTAGATTTTCCATGTGAATGGTTAATTGAAAATTATTTGAAATCAGACGAAAACCCGAACAGAAATTAATTGCAACTAGACAATCTATATGAGTAGGTTTCAAAAATTGCTTTCGGGATGAATATTTCACATACAGAAATTCATACATATTTTAACAGGCTTTCTACTGTTCCTACTTTTTCCTACTTTTCCTACTTTTTTGTTTTGATCCTATTTTTTCCTACTTTTTCTCCAAAACCTCCTATTATTCCTACTTTTTTCATTTCAAAAATGAAAAAAAATATTATTGGTAATGTGATATCAGAGGATTCAAATATTTAAAAAATTTCGGGCTCGCTTCGCTCGCCCATTCACTTCAGATGATAACAAAATTACATGTATATACCAAATCTGCTGCATAGCAAGCTCTTCAGCTTTCCCCTCTGATATTCCTTCAAAGGTGAATATCACTGGTCTACAACATTGCTGAAATGGCTTATTGTTGATTTGGTGTGTCATAAATCATGAAAATTGTCATAAAAGTAATGGAAAATTTCCTACTTTTCTCCTACTTTTTCCTACTTTTCTCCTACTTTTTTTCATTGACTACTCCTACTTTTTCCTACTTTTTCATCAAGGTAGAGTAGAAAGCCTGTATTTAACGTAGAACTTCTCTAGAACTACTGAGGGATTTTATAGTTAAATTGGTAGGAATTATTTAAAAGTAATTATGGTCCCTTGCTAATGTTGTTGTTCGTCCTGATGTATATAGGCCACACCACAGTTTCTCCTTTGTAAAATTCTCTGAACCAAACTGACATGTTTAAACAGATCAATATAGAGAAAGTCATAAGAAGTGATGTTGTTATGATATGAGGCTCCACTCCGGTGGCATCTTCGTTAGAAAACATCATTTTCTACTAAGTGTGTGAAAGGTCAATGTTAGTATCAATGGAGAAAATCTTGTGACAAGGAATAGGCTAAAAAACGGGGAAGTCGACATTAAGGTGTGAACAAGGGTATGCTACCATAGAAAACAAAAGTACTTGTACTTACCCGTGATAAAGAAACCTTGCTCAAATTGTATCATATTTTGGCACTACACACCTTGTACAAAGATATTGAATGGTTCCCTGCGGCCATATTTGTTGACCGATCGGTATGAAAAACACAAACCGGTGAAGGCCCTTGAGTACTTGCTTCATGTAAGATTTCGTGAAATTCTGTGCAGTGGTAGCAGAGGAGAGGTTCAAAATGCGTTAGTCAATCAGAGCCCTCGGCGGCTAATTTGTTGACCGATAGGCACGAAAAACACAAGCTTGGTAGGGGACCTTGAGTACTTGCTTCCTGTAAAGTTTCATGAAATTCTGTGCAGCAGTTGCAGAGTTCAAGTTCAAGTTCAATTTATTCAGATAATCCAACTTAATGGAATACAGAATACAATATATACATTATATACAAATTTTCAAATCGTTCATGGCAATATGAATAACAATATATATTATTACAAATTACATGTATTATGATAAATTTACAGTAGAAAAATCTTACTAAGGAGGACAGACTTTTGAATTAATAATTTTGATAAATTTACACAATTTTCGTAATCTTGAAATATTATTTTCTGTAAATAGTTTCCTAAATTTGATAACATTAACTCTTGTACAATAGTAATTTCCTAACAATAATTTTCTATCATTAAGTAGGGTTGGACATTCTAAAATATAATGAAACTCATCACCTAGTGCATTTGATGTACATAAATTACAATACCTTTCATTTCTAGCAATATTTGACCATCGACCTATTTCGATTGGTAGTTTATGATTTGAACATCTAAATCTACACATAATGTTTCTGTCTTTACCTTTTAACCTATCTAAATAATTTTCAAAACCAAATTCTTGCTTAATCAATCTGTAACTTATACCTCTTGATGAGTTTTCTATATCTGATTTCCATATTTGTTTAAATTGATCAAATAAAATGTCTTTAATTGAGTGAAATAACCATTTCTTATCAAACAAAGCAAAATTATGTGAAAGCCAGATATAACTGAATCCACAGTCATTAAGTATCTTACATATTTGTGTCAACCATGGACTGTTCAAAGTACAATTCATATGTTTTATATATAAAAATCGGTATAAAATTGTTGAAATTCTACTCTCATTTGACTGTATTAATTTTGACCAGTAAGAAATCATCCGTGGATAAACGTCTGTTGACAAAGGATAAATACCTAATTCACCATATACTATATAATTAGGAGTTGTTTTTCTGAGATTTAAAAGCATTTTACAAAACTTTAAATGAACTCTTTCTAATATGTCTAAATTACTGAAACCCCAAATTTCACATCCATATAACAATATTGGCTTCACAATTTTATCAAAAAGATCATAATGACATTTTACAGATAAATGATGCAATCTCCCTTTTTTAAGAATATCATAAACAGCTATCATAGCCTTTTTAGCATTTTGTTTCTTTGCTTCATTAAATGATCCACTTTGTGAGAGTAAAACTCCTAAGTAATTAAAACTCTTGACAACCTCTAATTTTTCATTCTCAAATATAAGTGTTACATCTCGGTTTGCTCTACCTTTTGAAAATATGACTACTTTTGTCTTACTTATATTAACCTTAAGTTTCCAGATATTACAATAATTTTGAAATATATCTAGTTGTAATTGTAAATCTGCCAAAGAATCACTAAAAAGCACAGTGTCATCTGCATACAACAGAAGAAAAAGTTTAAAATACACGTGAAATAACTCTTCAAATTCATCTTTCATACATTCAATACCAGAGACATTATGATTTTCCATAAATAGTTCAAGGTCATTCAAGTATAGTGAAAATAAGAAAGGAGATAAATTTTCTCCTTGTCTGAGCCCATTATGACATATGAAAAAATCTGAACATTCACCATTTAAAACTATTCTTGATTTAATGTCTTGATACATGTTAAATATTATCTTAAACATTTTTCCATTCAAATTATTCAATAACATTTTATCCCATACCCCGTTTCTCCATACTCTATCAAAGGCCTTTTCAAAATCTATGAAAATACAATATAATATTTTTCTTTTGCTTTGTACAATATTCATCAATGTATATAAAATGAAAACATTATCAATTGTGCAATAACCTTTTCTAAAACCTGCTTGGTTTTCACTTATAAGTTTTGTTTCATCTGAAAATGCCTGTAATCTAGAACTTAAAATTGAAGTGAATAGTTTCCCAAAGCAACTTACTATTGTAATTGGCCTGTAGTTTTTAGGATCTGTCATACAACCTTTATTTTTATAAATAGGAATAATATTACCAGTGAGCCAGCTTGTTGGCATCTTACCGTTATCAAAAATGAAATTAAAAAGTTTAACATACACATCCATTAATGTTTCCTGTGAATTTTTTATGTACTCATTTATGATCTGATCATCACCAGAACTCTTATTATTCTTTAATTTGTTAATTGCATCCTTTATTTCATCACTTGTTATTTCACTGTTAATGATGTTATTTAATTCACTATTAAATTCTTCTGGAATAGTATAGTCAGTATCATTATTACTATTCTGGTTAAGATCTTTAAAGAAATCATACAATTTATCAATACTAATTGATGGTTTTATCTTGTTTCCTCGGTTATTGTTTAGTATCTTCCAAAATTCTTTCGGATTTTTAGTTCTTAAATTCTTCATTTTTTCAGTCATTTTTTCTTTATGTTTCTTTAAGTTTTTATCTATAATTTTCTTATACTCCTTTTCAGCTTTTTTGTAATCATCTAGGTTGTTAACGCATTTATTTGCAAAATATTTTCTTTTATTTTTACGAAATTTTTTCCTAGCTACTTTGCATTCATTATTGAACCAGGGATTTTCTTTATTTTTCTGTGACTCGTTATCTTTTTTAACTGACTTATTATACGCTCCAAATGTTACTTTAGCTGCATTTATAATAATTTCACTAGTTTTATTCACAATTTCATCAACGTTAATATGTGCGTCCTTTTCTTCAATCGTAACAAATCATTATCAAGCTCGTCCGTTTTGCCTTTAACATCATCATATAAATTACTATTTCCCTGTAGGTCAGCCTCAATTTCAGAAATTTTGGTTTTCGTTGTCTTTATTTCATTTTCGGCCACACCAACCCTTGCATCAAGTTTCGTGATTTTACTGTTAATGACTTCGAGCGTTTCTGTGCGTTTTTCGATGACCGACAGCCTAGTATCCATTTTCTGCAGAAGTACCAACACACTGTCCACTAGGGTAGCCAATTTAACAGTAGAGGCGTTTTCACATTGACTCTGACATACATTAACAGTCTGATTATCAGACGAGACGTCGATCAGAGCCCTTGGCAGTCATATTAGTTACCGATCGGCAAGAAAAACACAAACTTGGTGGAGGACCTTGAGTATTTGCTTCCTGTGAGATTTTCTGAAATTCTGTACTGCGGTTTCAGTGAAAAAGTCGAAAATGCGTCAGCCAATCAGAACCCTCGGCGGCCATATTTGTCGAACTTGAACATCAGCACGAAAACAAACTTGGTAGAGGACCTTGAGTACTTCCTTCCAGTAAGGTTTCATGAAATTCTGTGCAGCAGTTGGAGAAAAGAAGTCCAAAATGCGTCGGCCAATCAGAGCCCTCGGCGGCCATTTTTGTTGACCAATCGGCCCGAAAAACACAAACTTGGTAGAGGACCTTGAGTACTTGCTTCCTGTATTCTGTGCAGCAGTTGCAGAGGAGAAATTGAAAATGCGTCAGCCAATCACAGCCCTCGGCAGCCATATTTGTTGACAGATCGGTACGAAAAACACAAACTTGGTAGAGGACCTTGAGTACTTGCTTCCTATAAGGTTTCGTGAAATTCTGTGCTGCAGTTGCAAAGAAAAAAAATCGAAAATGCGTCAGCCAATCACAGCTCTCGGCGGCCATATTTGTTGACCGATCGGCATGAAAAACACAAACTTGGTAGAGGACCTTTAGTACTTGCTTCCTGTAAGGTTTCGTAAAATTTTGTGCAGCGGTTGCAGAGAGGAAGTCGAAAATGCTTCAGCCAATCAGAGCCCTCGGTGGCCATATTTGTTGACAGATCGGAACGAAAAACACAAACTTGGTAGAGAACCTCAAGTTCTTGCTTCCTGTAAGGTTTCGTGACATTCTGTGTAGAGGTTTCAGAGGAGATGTCGAAAATGTAAAAAGTTTACGCGGTACGGACGCCGGACGGCGCGCTATGACAAAAGCTCATTTGCGCTTCGCTCATGTGAGCTAAAAAAACATGCGCATGATCTAAACTAGAGACTATATATTCCAATTCAAAAATTTAATAACATAATATATATATATATAATGGATAAATGATTTTAACGTAAAGTAACATTCATAAATAATATCTTTGAAATATATATTCAATCCTGTTATAGGAGAAGTTGGAATGTTCAAGAACAGGTATTGTTTATCCTTTAATGTGACCTTGACCAGTGACCTTGACATTCATGGGTATCGTGTTTCAATATGATTGAATATCCTGAAAGTTTAAAGGAGACCTAAGTGACGTAATCATTGTTAAAATGTGTAACTAACACGCAGACAGGCGTCTAACAAAGTGATCCCTGTATAATATACTCATATGTGGAAATACATGTAAATAACAACGTTCATAATCGTTTGGCTATTTATAAGTCCCCTACCGGAAACGCCGAAGGGGACTCTTATTTGTATTGAGATTGAGGACAAAGAAATTGAGGGAAATTATCAACAATTCAAAAATAACAGAAAAATATAACGTATTATATATAGTACACTCGTGCATAGGAGTTTTTTTTTCCATGAGTCAAATTTCGGTAAACCAATGACTCATATTAATAAATAAAGAATATGATTTTGAAGAATGTAGTAAGTAAATATTTATTCAACATGCTTGGATCTAGAAGGGGGTCGATTATCTATGGGAATTTTCTTGGAATGCGTCACAAAATATTATTTATCATCCATTTTACGTATAATTTTGTTACATCCTCCCTAAATTTTTTTAGATATGCGCAAGTTTCAGCAGCAAATCTTTCCAAAAGGTTTAAAATATATACATGTAGATTAAACGAACCAATAAATAAATATCAATACACAGATTACAAGTTATATGATTATCAGTGAAAAATTATCGATAATTTTTACAACACTTTCTTTTAGGATAACTCACATATTCCATATTTCTGTGTAACATTTATGTTGTATATAAATTAAATACAGTTATTAGCCGTCATGTAATATTTCTTAAAACAAAAATAGTCAGGCAGCATTTGCCTTCTTCCAAACATGCGGTGAAAACTTGATTTCATTATTAGATCATTCTAAAACTGAACTGCTTTCAGGTGATGGCGAAAATAACACACACACAAACTCTTGTTTCAAGAAGGTTTTTAAAAAATGCGGTAATCGTAAAAGCGCTGAAAACTGATATGTCTACGACGAGAAATTACAAATAACCAAAACTACTGCAGATCATCTTTAACGCATTGGACATAAATGTAAAATTCAATTTAGTCTGACATTTTGGAATGTGGCAGTCAAAAATAAATCTTACACAAAGAGACACTCACGCGCACATGTCATTCCTAGCAGTTTAGTTTTGTCAAACACAAAATGCTGAAACTGTGAATTCAAAAGTGAGATCATAATAACTACAAACTTATTACTTTAAACGAGTCTTGAATCTTACTCATTTCATACATGTACTAATCAAATAAATACGAGCAACTGCAATACATTACCATGCTGTATAAAATATCGTTACGGTAGTGTAGCAATTCATTTTCTGTCAACCAATTCATTTGTGTCCGGTAAACGCGATTATTTTCGCTGGGGGAAATTATCGCGAAAATACCATTGCAACGAAATATTGGCGAAATCGGGAGTATTTCCTGTAGTCTTTTACACTGATTGTAATTCTCATGCGAGGGGTTACTTTCGCGATAATAAAACGTTAGCAAGAAGCACGAAAATTTTCCCAGACGAAAATGTTTACGTTTAGTACAGTAGCCCCTTGGCATGAGTTACATGTAATTAACTAATGAATCTCGCGAGTATAGAAATTTATGTATTTAAATAAAGAAGGACACATTACGTTGGAGCAAATACAGAATTTGATATTGTATCAGTAAGAACTAGTAGTATGTCGTACATTCAGCTTATCAAAATACTCCTCAGTTGCTAGCAATATCACAAATATTTGTGTAATAAGTCGCTTTATGTAAAATAAGACAATATAAATACATTTTGTGATTAGAAATGAATGATTTTAGGCACTATTTTCAGTCATATACTTTCCATATCATTAATTTAGGACCTTACACTATATCAGACATTGGACTCTATAGTGTGTGACGTGTCCTTTACATTGGTCTCCTGGTTGACTACAGCACCATTTTGATGTAGATACCCGAGGTGTTTGACTGTTCTATATTGTAACGGTATCTCCATCATGACGTGAAGGGCAAGATTGGCTTCTGGGTGCTTCCCTTTGTTAGTCACCTCGTGGTAGTTCACAAACTGAAAATTATCAAACTCGCGCTTCGGTAAATGATCATCAAATTCTTCCATGAGGTCCCAGGGTCCATCCCCCACACCTACCACAACAATACTGAGGGGGTGTTTGGACGCTTCCACTATCGACGAAATGGTATCGTCCTCTTCATTCACTTGTCCGTCTGCAATAATTATCAGTATATGATATTGATGCGATGTTTCTACAATTTCAACAGCTTTACGAATAAGCGGCGCAAAATTTGTAGGTCCACTCAGTGAAACTTTCGATGCTACTCGGGAATAGCAGTCTAAAACTTCCATAAATCCATTACATGGTGAACCATCCGAAATGAAAGGAAATACCTTTTCACCCATTGATCGGGTATCCCCGAATCCGAAACTAGGAATGAGATTGTCATCATCAAATGGCGCTAAAGTTTGCCCTATTATAGAGATCACTTTCTGATAAGGATTATAGATTTTTCCATGGATTACTTTATGTAAGCAGTTACCACTGAAGGATTTTCTTCCTTGCCATTCATTACTGGCTGTGAAGTCTACCCCGATGATCAGTCCACACCGCTCTAAGCCTGCGCGCTTACACGCTTCACTTACTTCCGCAAAGGAATGAAAATGGTCGTCAATAGAACTGAACGGTCGGGAATTCTCAGCGGAGATTCCCAGTAAAGTAAACAGTGAAGGTTGTCTCCGGAAGCGCTGACGACGTACTACTATCCCATCAGAATCCTCTTCCGACCTGGATCGCTTCTGAGGTAACTGGAAAAGTCTGAACAACAGGAAGGCAGCTATATTGCTGAGACAATACATCACAAACGCCGTCAAGGACATGGTAATCGACACTACACAATGTCATTATTCATCTCTGAAAAAAGGGAAAACATTATTTAATATACTTTGTTAATACTTCAAAGCTTTTAATATTGACATAGAGGAAACGACAAGAAACAGCGATAAAACATAAGTTTGTATCTAGGGCAGCTAATGTGGGTATGATTGTCTATAGTTGAAAGCCACGATCCTACAAAGGAACATTTTAAAAGTATGCACTTAAGAAATAACAACTAGCTAGCTGCGGTTTGTTGTCCAGTAATTCCCCGAGTCGCATGAACCAATGAAATTATCACCGAGCCGCGAATCAGCGATGTGATAATTTGATTGGTTCATGCGACTAGGGGAATTACTTGACAACAATTCAGAGCTAGCTAGTTGTTTATTCTATTCTAATATTGTTCTGTGCGAGCTCTATATACTATAGCACGTGCATGGGCGAAGCTTAGCGAACTGTAAGTTTGTTGGAGATTTTACACCAGGCGAGTTCTATAGTACATATAGGGAGAAAATATCAAGTCATGTTAGAATAGATGACAACTTGCAGCAAGTAACTATCAGCATATCGGTATGGTTGCAGAAGAGAAAATCCGGTCATGACAAATAGGGTTGTGGCAGGAACATTACGAAGGAATTCGATGTATGTGAAATGATGAATTCACAAATGACCGGCATGGCACCTGCTGGTGGGTTTAAACATGATATATACGTGTATAACGTAATAATAAGATGACCCTCAAAGCATTGTATGACGGGCCATCGATTGTAATGTCATAATGTCAGAGTCCGCAAGCAGGTGCTATCACTCGGATTAGCCTCGACCTTTTCCTTCGAAAAAAGACTCGGACGTCATACGGCGCCATTTTGAAAATAGTTCCCCGTTGGTCTTTTGGTTTTTGTTATTATCTTTCATGAAATACAAGTTTCAAAACCGGATCGTAACTGACAAAAATGTTACCAACAAGATCATTCACTCAAGTTTGAGAATTTTGAATGTTGAAAAAGTGACTCTTTAGTACTTTACTTTTACATCCATTTGATGTAAAACCTTCCACCATTGGCATCCGAGTCTTTTTTTATGCCGTTACAGATAAAGGGCGAGGGGATCCGAATGATGTGCTATGTCGATTATTTGGTGATTTATCTTTACATTATGGAAGGGCAATGTAAAGTACGGTACATAACTAACTATGAGAGACAACGGACGGTGGAATGAGAGGACAATACATGTAGCCCACAGTGACATCAAGGAAAGGAGATCTCCAACAACACTCGGTGGCAGCATCCGGCAGCAAAACAACACAAGTGATAATACAGAGAAGACATACTCAGCAAGAGACACGAAAGGAACAGCAAACAACGAACACAAAACGATACACATAAACAAATGGGAAATAGGTTCCGACTTACGACGGCCATCTGCCACGTAAGTAGCAAATGATGTAGCTATCCGGATTATATTTTTACAAAACCTCACACTTTTAACTATGTGGCAAGGTCATTTAGTTGACACGCCGCACGTTAAATCGCGTCCTTTCGTTTCGTTTACTATATCCAAGAGCACAATTGTTGTCAATATACTCCAAAAGTTTCACGCCTTTTTCTGTAAAAGTTGGATCAGTTTCCAACTATGTCTTACTCCATATTCTCCAATTATATGTGTTTGTACACTAAGCTTAATTCCTTGGTGAAATCAAACTCAACTTTCACAAAAGGGGGTGCGTTTCTTTATGCGGAACGTTCCGATTGTTCCAACTGTTTCTGTACATGGAACGCGCTATTCCGTAGAAACGTATCAAATCGTCTGACACGTCTCGGACCGACGTTTCAGACTGTTCCAAAATGGCGGACAAAACTATGATATCCTTCCATATGCTTCAAGTATGAAATTGCGGCATGGATGCCACAAGAAACGACCAAAATATGACGAAAAAGTAAACAAAAATCCGACCATTTAAACATGCAGCTGAGCAATTAGACCGTTATTTTCAATTTTCGCTTCTTTCAAAATTCGCCTTTATCCAGTGTTGCCATGGTGAAGTCATTCTGGTACTATTTTCGTTCCAACTTCCATTGTCTGACCTACAGGACATTAATCAAGTACACCAGGAACAGGTCCTCGCTCTGCTGTATCCAAATGAACAATGTAGATTCCATATTGTTGTAGTGTGTTATTGTCATGATTGTAATGTTTGATATGCTAGCCATCGTAATTAACCATAAACCGATACATGTCCGACAAAATATTATCATAGTAGAATGTCAGTGAGCCGCTGTACCTAACTGCCAACAGCTCGGATTCATAACTTAATTGGTTTCATTATGATTTATAATGATGGTTTTATGTCTAACTCCGCCCCTGACGCAGGACTAACATTGGTTGCTTTCATGTACATTTGATTTTTTTTTTCTTTCTTTATTCTTATCATGTAAATTTTTGTCTACGCTTCTTATAGAAGGTATAGAGTTGGAACCCTTCTGCATTGTTGACCCCCTTCCCACACTTCACTATCACCACCACAATCTATCGTTAAACTGAAAGCGATGATACATAAATTCCTCCTTAAAATTCAAACTTTTTACTCTTATGGCAATGAATAAAATGGTCAATTCAAACTTAAATACAATCTCTCTTTTTCAATATTCTCGGTTCCGCACCGGGTTTCAAGTCAACTACGATGACAAAGGAATTTCCGTTAAGCATCCATATTATTTTTAAATTTCTAAGTGCATTTTTTCAAAGCCCAAGTTTGAAATTCAAACCACAAAATCAAAGTATTATCAATGCGATGGTTATGGCAATGAATGAAATGATAATTTCAAACTTTGATTAGCAATTTTACATACATATAAGGAATATAGATCATTGTCCTAAATATAACACCATATAAATCCACAGTAACAGCTGTAGTATTACTCACGATCCAAGTCAATAAAAAACATCTACATCAAATCCCCGGTCAGCTGATAAATACACGTGTGGACAGAGATGTACCATCTACTTGCTTATAACCTATATATCACAGAGATTTTATCTTTATTTCCTTTAGGGCACACGATGGCAAACCTTAAAAGGCTTAATGTAGAAATCAATTCCCACCACTCTGTCTGATTGTATATGTAAGGAGAGGATATCACAACAAAATCTCTGTTGCCATTTGACATTTACTATGTTTATAAATTGCTATGGATAGAATATCATCACGGATCGCCTGGTAAAATCTAGCTTATACGACGACATCCTGGATAAGATCTGCATACATACAAAATAAGACCATTCTCGTCTTCATTCAATTTGAATGAAAATCTAAACAAGAGAAGGCATATATCGACTCAAGAAGCATCCCCTAGCGAGTCATCAAATTATATTTTTAAAAAATTTTTTTTTCCTTCTTTTTTTTTGGGGGGGGGGGGGGGGTCTTTTTTTTCCCATTTTCCGCTGATTCCTCTTTCATATAAGGAATCAATCACTTTAGTCTAGGGTAATTTTTTATTTGCTTATTGTTCTTTGTTTTTTTTTTGGGGGGGGGGGGTTGTGGGGGGGGGTTGTTAATTTTATATTATAATTCCCTTATTGCTTGATTCACGATATAAAGATTTTAAACTTGTAGTATGCTCTGACAGTAAAATATTATTAGTATTTATTACCTTATAAACGTTTAAATATAGTACTCACAAGGTAATCCCTTTTCTCCTTCTAGTTATCCTTCCTACCTGCAACAGAATAAAATATCAATGTAAATAAAGGCCGAAATATAAATCAATATATCCACAAACACATGTCAACAAGTTATACAAAACATTTATGTTATTACCCAAAATCTGATACTCTGAATAAGTTCTGAAAGGTCAAGAAGTGGGTATACACTAAGCTTTTATTAATAAAAGCTCTCACACGATTAATTTTACACCTGTTGAGTCATGCTCGGATCCACAGGGAGTAACGTAATAGTGGGGAGGGGGCACTCAGAAATCTTTCAAAAGCATTTTGACAATGCTAGAGGGCGATTGTCGGACTCATTCCCCATGCAAAAATTGAGAATTTTTTTCATTTAAAATATTCCAGATTACATGAAAATGTGAATTATCCCAATTCTATCGAAGCCTAGACTCGGAGTAAAATCTGTCAACTGTAGAACCCCCCCCCCCCCCCAGATCTTCTTCAAAATGCCTTCTTTTCTGGTATCTGTTTTAACGTTATACATACATGGACACATTTTTCTCAGGTGTAATTACCCCCTCCCATCCCCCTTCCAAAAACATAGATGAATGCATATATGAATGTGGTTGAGTTTTTGGGGTTTTTTTTTAAATTGGTACAGTAGTTCAATTAGCTGAACAGTCATAAATCAAAATAAAGCAAAATTTTGAATAGTTATGAACTTTTGAATAATTTACATAGCCATCCTTTGATACATCATGTACATGTATGAATGTCTACAAGTTTGTCATTGAAACAGAAATTGCACTTCAACAAAGATCAAATTCCATTCTTTTGAAGTCCATTGGAAATTCCTAAATGCTAGAAAAAACATATTCATGATACTAGTTGGTCTAGAGGTCAAATCTCCCGTACAAATGAAAGTAACGATCTATATATACTATGATAATGACTCAGTTTAACTTACTAGCTGACAAAGATGATCTACTGTTATTTTCACTTGAGGAGCTAATCAATGGCATCTTTAATGAATTTAGTAGTTTTATTCCTTTTAGAAAAGTCTCTAGATATGGATCCCTTTCCCGATAAGGTTTTCTCGGATCACTTTTGTCTCTTCCTATGGGGTTTTTTTTTCAACTCAAAACAATGAAATGACATCACAGTGGAGCAGTGCATGCTACGTTTTAGAGCGATATGACGTCATTCCATAGTTTTGTGTGGAAAAAGTGCCATACAATTGTACTCATAAGAGATAAAAGTGATCAAACAGTGAACCTTATTGTGAAAGCTAGGGTCTATATAGCAATATCCATATATTATGCCCCATAATTGATTAAACCCCAGTTTATCCCGAACCATTTTCGGAACTTCTTGGTGAACAGGTGAATATAATTTCTAACTGAACTTTCATTTGTGTTACATCACATTGAGAATTCTAGATGGCACATTATTTATTACTTATATACATGTATAGACAATAGACAGGACGTGCTCTAGATGTGGATAACTGTCTGTGTGGCTCAATTCGGAAACTAATGGATAAACAGACATTTTTAGGTTAATAGTACACCAGCAGATCAAACGGTTAGGGGGACTGACTGTTGTACTGTACTGTACTTGCATCCATTCTACCCACAAGTCAAAAATTCGTTTATGTTATGCCTGACATCCCCCCCCCCCCTCTCTACACATAGTGACACACACACTTTGGCATTCCTATGTTGTATAGATCATTTCGCCCAATAAACATGCAGATGTGAGTTTACTGTACTTTCTGTAGACTATATGCAGGTTTGAAAATAATCAAAATAGTCTAATAAGTTAGAAACATACATACCACAACCAGTGACATTCATGGACCTGTGGACATGATCTGTTCAGCTGTTTGTTTGTCAACAGAAATAGTAGATACTATAAAGAAAAACGGATACGCATGTATTGTTTCCGGAATTCCGGAAACATATTTTATACTATTCGGAAGTACCATGTGTACCAGGAAATAAAAAAATAACATAGATAAAAATGATAGAAAGATATAAAAAAAAAATATTCATGCAATATGCGTGCAACGCTACATTCAGATTAATTAAGGAGGTCCAGGACAGCCTGACTAAATAAAGATCCTATCATTTAATTTTCCTAAAAATTATAAATGTCAATAATTGAAACACACTTTTTCGACATGCAAAGTTTCACCAATTTTTTACCGTTAGTTTTGAAGCTACGGACGTACATATATACCCATTGAAAGCCCCCAAATGGGCCGTAAATGTGACGTTAAAATTAACACACTTTAGGTAATGAAAAACAGTTACAAATCTTCTGTAGAGATAGCATATTAACAAGTTCTGTATTTTTCATTTAGATATGATGTGGACAATCGGTTATGTATAAAATTATTAATGATTACTAAGACTTTTAAAAGAAATTGTCGAAAGGAGATGAATTTATGTCTATTTTCAGAACATCTTTGAGTTGTTAATTTTCAATAATAAAGTCCGTTTATCTGAAACCCTATCATTTATTTTTCGTAAAAACCTGATATTATGTTCTTCATATGTCAAGTGAAATACCGATAAGTTCCTATTGAAATTTGACCGTCAGTTTTTAAGTTCTAGTGATTTTGCTACCCCCTCCCCCTTATTTTTACGTTACCTAATGCTGACGTTCTTGCGAAAAACGCGCCAACGTCGCCGTTTCTACTATGACGTCATAATTGATCTAGAACTTTCCGATGGGGTTCTTTCGGATACTGTTCTGGACCCCCTTAAGACGTAGAAACCACACAACAGTCGCTAGAGGTCCGTCGATGCTCAAGTTGGTTCTCTATTGTGAGTGCTGTTGAGATTATCGTCAGGATCTTCTTTAACTCATTAGAATGAAGATGGTTATATTGATAGCTTCATATAGAATAAGGATGAGAAAAGAAGACTTGTTCATTCATTTACTAATCCGTAGATACTTAGACAATATCAATATATGGACAACTACATGTATTTTACTCACAAAGTCAAACAACAACCAAACAGCAACCAAAGAAAAACTACATTCAATTAAGCCTCACAACACCGACAGAAACAGTCAAACAACAACCATACAACAGCCAAACAACTACCAAAGAACAGTCAAGCAACAACCACACAACAGTCAAGCAACAACCAGACAACAGTCAATTAACAACCATACAACAGTCAAAGGACAACCACACAACAGTCAAACAACAATTACACACCAGTCAAACAACAATTAAACAACAGCCAAACAACAACTACACAACAGTCAAACAACAACCAAACAACAATCAAATAAAAACTACACTCAAGCCTCACAACACCAGCACAACAGGCAAACAACAACCATACAACAGTCAAATAACTATCAAAGAACAGTCAAGCAACAACCACACAGCAGTCAACAACCATACAACAGCCAAACAACAACTAAACAACAGTCAAACAACAACCAAACAACAGTCAAACAACAACCAAACAACAGTCAAGCAATAACCGCACAACAAATAGCTACAACATATCAGTCAAACAACAACAACCCAACAGTCAAGCAACAACCGAACAAGAAACAACAACCACAAAACAGTCAAACAACAACCACACAACAGTCAAACAACAACCACACAACAAACAACAACCACACAACAGTCAAACACAACCACACAACGGTCAAACAACAACCGAACAAGAAACAACAATCACAAAACAGTCAAACAACAACCACACAACAGACAAACAAGAACCACATAACAAACACCAACAAAAACATAACAGTCAAACAACAACTTAACTGTCAAACTACAACCAGTCAAACAACAAATAAACAGTCAAACAACAACTAAACAACAGTCAAACAAAAACAACACAACAGTCAAACAACAACAAGACAACAGTCAAACAACAACCACACAACAGTCAAACTACAACAACACAACAGTCAAACAACAGCACTAAAGTCAAACGACAACACAACAGTCAAACAATAAGACGACAAGTACAACAACACAACAGTCAAACAACAACAAAAACATAACAATCAAACACCAACTTAACTGTCAAACTACAATCAGTCAAACAACAAGTAAACAGTCAAACAACAACAACACAATAGTCAAACAAAAACAGCACAACAGTCAAACAACAACAACGCGACAGTCAAACAACAACCACACAACAGTCAAACTACAACAACACAACAGTCAAACAACAACAACACAACAGTCAAACAACAACCACACAACAGTCAAACTACAACCACATAACAGTCACACAACATCAACACAACTGTATACAATTAATAACCACATAACACTCAAGCAACAACCACATCAAAGTCAAACAACAGTCACATATCAGTCAAACAACAACCGCATAACAGACAAACAACTACAATACAATCAAGCCCCACAACAGTCAAACAACAACAAAACAGTCAATCAACAACCACATCACAGTCAAATAACATCTACACCACAGTCAAACAATAACCACAAAACAATCAATCTGTCACCGCACAACAGTAAACACAACAACCACACAACAGTCATACAACAACACAACAGTCTAACAACAGCCACACAACAGTCAAACAACAACCACATCGAATTAAAACAACAATCACATAACAGTCAAGCAACAACCACACAACAGTCAAACAACAACTTCACAAAAAAACATACATAAACAAAACAACAACCACACAATCGTCAAACATCAACAAAAAAAACCCACACAACAATTAAAAAAAAAATAGCCACACAAACAACCGCAAAACAAAACAAACTACAATCACAAACAAGACAAACTAAAAAGAAAAAATAACAACACATCAACGAACAGCAATTTAAAAACAGACAAACAAAAGCCATAGGCAACAATGTAAACATATCGACAAACACATAATAACAAAACACCTGTCACCACACCGCGACCAAACACCAACCAAACCGACAGCAATCTAACAGCAAACACACTACAAACACACAACAATCGCACCACAATAACCATATAGTAACCAACCAATATCTGAAATTAATCGGATAACAACATTTTTTAGCAGAAATCGCTGTAAACAAAAAGTGGACAACAATAGGAAATTACTGTAACAAGACAATTTTTTGCTGTAAATAATTTATGTAAAGCAACCAGATTAGAATATGTATACATGTCATTAACCAGATTAGAATATGTATACATGTCATTAACCAGATTAGAATATGTATACATGTTATTAACCAGATTAGAATATGTATACATGTCATTAACCAGATTAGAATATGTGTACATGTCATTAACCAGATTAGAATATGTATACATGTCATTAACCAGATTAGAATATGTATACATGTCATTAACCAGATTAGAATATGTATACATGTTATTAACCAGATTAGAATATGTATACATGTTATTAACCAGATTAGAATATGTATACATGTTATTAACCAGATTAGAATATGTATACATGTCATTAACCAGATTAGAATATGTATACATGTAATGTACAATAGACCATTTTCCGGTCTTGTTAGAAAGCACGAAATGTCCGAGTCAACATACTTTGGCTTTGTTTTTCATTATGACGTCACTGTTTAAAGACGCAATTCCATAGTGACGTAACAATGGAAAAGTGCGCTTAAATTGCCTACCTCGGACATTTTTCGTTATTGTTTAGCCATTATGAATTTCGGCAAGTGGCCTATATCCACGTTATATATTAGCTAAACGTCCAAGCAAAGAACATTGGTAGATCTATGTATCAATAGTTTTACCTTAATCGCTGATTTTATACGAAATATAGTCTGTCATTATTGTTATATATATTATATATATATATTCTTATATTGATATTAAAACCAAGGTTTTACACTATTTTAAGTTTTACCTTAACCGTTATTTATAGAGGAGATATAGTCTGTCATTGTCATTATACACGATTATATTCCTACATTGTATATAGATATTAACACCAAGGTTTTACACTGGTGACCTGTCTAGACCCTTAGATTAGTTCTTTTGTGCGTGACAAGGTAGGTATTCGATATAATGGTCTCTTTACAGAATCAAAGAGGTATAGCATTTATATTCCTGACTTGTTCCATATTCCTGAGGTTTAGATGCTCTCTCTGTTGGTACATCTTACAATGTCAGATTCCTTTCTTTATTACAGAATGTGTCTATGTGGTTTCCGTCTCCATACTTTTAGTAGTTACAGGTTAGACCTTTCAAAGCTTCAAATTTACAAATGCTTTAGAATCGATCAGAGATATTTAAAACTTGGCGCAATCTACAAGTTGAACTTGAAGTTAAGAAACACGACAGAGACCGTTGATTCAGCGTCCTATTTGGATATCATGTTGTCTTTTGACGTCCATGGTAATATGAACACTTCACTCTATTGCCAACGTGACGGCTTCAACAACATAACAAATTTTCCTTCTCTGAGTAGCAACATCGCGTCACCACCAGCATATGGCGTTTTCATTTCTCAATTAATACGTTATGCTCGGGCAAGCTCTATGTACTCAAATTTTGTTCTAAGAGCTAGACGGCTTTCATTTAAATTTCTCAGTCAAGATCGTCACTGAGGAAGTTCTATGGTCGATATCGGGAAATGGTAGCACACTACGACGTCCCCTTACCCAGAGTCATAAATGGTATTTTGACGTAGACCTTTTATGCCATGACATACCAATTTATACGTTTGTCTTCCTTTTTGGGAGTTGTACCGATTGTGACCTTTCTACCGAATTGAAGTGGCGGGTGTTGCATGCAAGTCGGGGATGCTCACTTTTCCTGGTCACCTGATCTCAATCCTGCACAGGGAGTTCACTTCTATTCATATGGTAAATTTGTTTATTCTGTTTCTTTGTCTTAGTTCTGGTTTTATCCTGGTTTTGTTTGCCCTTGGTTAGATGATTTTTCGATTAACGATTTTGTACTTTTTGATAGAGATATGGGTTTGTCCATTTTTATCATTTATAAATGTCCAAATATGTGCTTTATGGTATCCTAGTTTTATAAATGTCAAATATGTGCTTTGTGGTATCCAAGGTTGATAAATGTCCAATATGTGCTTTATGGTATCCTAGGTTTATAAATGTCCAAATATGTGCTTTGTGGTATCCTAGGTTTATAAATGTCAAATATGTGTTTTGTGGTATCCTAGGTTTAAATGTCCGAATCTGTGCTTTATGGTATCCTACTTTTATAAATGTCCGAATATGTGCTTTATGGTATCCTAGGTTTTATAAATGTCCAAATATGTGCTTTATGGTATCCTAGGTTTATAAATGTCCAAATATGTGCTTTATGGTATCCTAGGTTTATAAATGTCCAAATATGTGCTTTATGGTATCCTAGGTTTATAAATGTCCAAATATGTGCTTTATGGTATCCTAGGTTTTATAAATGTCCAAATATGTGCTTTATGGTATCCTAGGTTTTATAAATGTCAAAATATGTGCTTTATGGTATCCTACTTTTATAAATGTCAAAATATGTGCTTTATGGTATCCTACTTTTATAAATGTCAAAATATGTGCTTTATGGTATCCTACTTTTATAAATGTCAAAATATGTGCTTTATGGTATCCTACTTTTATAAATGTCAAAATATGTGCTTTATGGTATCCTACTTTTATAAATGTCAAAATATGTGCTTTATGGTATCCTACTTTTATAAATGTCCGAATAAGTGCATTATAGTATCATAGGTTCATAAATGTTCAAATATGTGCTTTATGGTATCCTAGGTTTATTTATAAATGTCAAAATATGTGCTTTTTGGTATCCTAGGTTTATAAATGTCCGAATATGTGCTTAATGGTATCCTAGGTTTTATAAATGTCCAAATATGTTATTTATGGTATCCTAGATTTATAAATGTCCGAATATGTGCTTAATGGTATCCTAGGTTTTATAAATGTCCAAATATGTTATTTATGGTATCCTAGATTAAACTTTATAAATGTCCTATTTTTTACATTGTGAAAACCTATGTTTTAATATGCTCAAATCGAACATTGTTGTAACTTCGATTTAGAAACTTCCTAATTTGTACATAATGGTTACTTCGTTATGGTAACCTTGGTTTTAGAAACAACCAATGCAATTTTGTAATTGTGGTAATCTGTACAATATATGACCATGATGTCAATGTTTATTTTTCAGCAAATGGCTGTTCAGATCTGGCTACCACAGACTGTAATAATCCTAATGCACTGAAACACATCTGCTTCCATAACACAACACGAGTATTCTGTTTGAAATCATGTAACTTGTGTCGTAAGTAATACATTATATCACAGATATGCTTCCATAACACAACACAAGTATTCTGTTTAAAATGATGTAACTTGAGTCGTAAGTAATACATTATATCACACATCTGCTTCCATAACACAACACGAGTATTCTGTTTGAAATCATGTAATTTGTGTCGTAAGTAATACATTATATCACACATCTACTTCCATAACACAACACGAGTATTCTGTTTGAAATCATGTAATTTGTGTCGTAAGTAATACATTATATCACACATCTGCTTACATAACACAACACGAGTATTCTGTTTGAAATCATGTAACTTGTGTCGTAAGTAATACATTATATCACAGATATGCTTCCATAACACAACACGAGTATTCTGTTTGAAATCATGTAATTTGTGTCGTAAGTAATACATTATATCACACATCTGCTTACATAACAACAACACGAGTATTCTGTTTGAAATCATGTCACTTGTGTCGTAAGTAATACATTATATCACACATCTGCTTACATAACAACAACACGAGTATTCTGTTTGAAATCATGTAACTTGTGTCGTAAGTAATACATTATATCACACATCTGCTTCCATAACACAGCACGAGTATTCTGTTTGAAATCATGTAACTTATGTCGTAAGTACTACATTATATCACACATCTGCTTCCATAACACAGCACGAGTATTCTGTTTGAAATCATGTAACTTGTGTCGTAAGTAATACATTATATCACACATCTGCTTCCATAACACAACACGAGTATTCTGTTTGAAATCATGTAACTTGTGTCGTAAGTAATACATTATATCACACATCTGCTTCCATAACACAACACGAGTATTCTGTTTGAAATCATGTAACTTGTGTCGTAAGTAATACATTATATCACACATCTGCTTCCATAACACAACACGAGTATTCTGTTTGAAATCATGTAACTTGTGTCGTAAGTAATACATTATATCACACATCTGCTTCCATAACACAGCACGAGTATTCTGTTTGAAATCATGTAACTTGTGTCGTAAGTAATACATTATATCACACATCTGCTTCCATAACACAACACGTGTATTCTGTTTGAAATCATGTAACTTGTGTCGTAAGTAATACATTATATCACACATATGATGTGTTCAAGCTTTTGCGAATCAATAATTAAGTTCCAGATCAATCATTAACGTTAAATGGTGCGAAATGGACATGAAACCTACAAACCATATTTACTGTATGTGTACTTATTTTAGCGGGATTCATGTTTTAGCACAGTTAGCGCAGCTAAGACAGTGCTCATTCAAGACTACACTAAATCATTAAAATATAATAGATTATGATGGCAAATAAGTTAAGTTCGCAAATTCATATCCAATTAGTCCATTTTGACTTTGTTTCCACCTAAATTTGTTCGCGCTATTTAAAATAAGTAAAAGCACAGTGTCCAGCTTACGGATCATAACTACAGTAACAACACATTGGGATGGCATTATGTAAGATTCTATCCCTTCATCAATTTCAAACACAAGAACGTTAATCTATGAATAAAATTAATAAACATTTGTTACTGATGTTTGATATAATTGCATATTTTATTTTAGCTCCACAGACAAAACTTTCCAATTGCAAAACATCTCTAAGGAATGCTACTTCAACAAAACCAACATTAGATGTGATTACACGGACGTCACTGGCTCCATTAAATCCGAATGATCAACAAACGAGTCTGAAAACATACCCTCAGGCAACAGAAAAGGTTGCCAATGTTCACACCAAGACAACAAAAAATGTTGCCAATGTATACACCCAGACAACAATAAAGAATGCCAATGTCCACACTCAGACAACAAAGAATTTTACCAATGTCTACACCCAGACAACAATAAAGAATGCCAATGTCCACACCCAGACAACAAAAATGGTTGCCACTGTCCACACAAAGACAACAAAAACGGCTGCCAGTGTCCACATTCAGACAACAAAAAATGCTGCCAATGTCCCATATTGTAAAGCTTGGGCCAGTTGGTCACCTTGCAGTGTCACGTGTGGAACAGGAACAAGAATCCGTTTTCGATCATGCGCAAGAAAGAGGGCGGGATGGCTTTATAACTCTTACACAAGATGGAGGTTTTGGGCACACTCACAGTCCACGCGTCCTCTGATAGTGAGAACAACTCATCAGTCATCAACGACAACTCTGTCAACAACACAAACTCCGTCACTTCCCGGGCTCCAGATGTCACAGAGAGAGATATGCTTACAATCACCATGTCACGGTAATGTCCTGTTATAGTATTATAAACGGAAAAAAAAACCTATGATTTGAAGCTTCACTGTTTAGGTTAAACATGTAGCTATGAATATCAACATGTCACTGTAATGTCTTGTTACATTGATTATAAATGAAAAAAACCTGATTAAGCTGTACTGTTTAGGTTAAACATGTAACTATAAATGTCAACATGTCACAATAATGTCCTGTTATAGTAATTATAAACGGAAAAGGCTGTAATTTAAAGCTGTACTGTTTAGGTTAAACATTTAGCTATAAATATCAACATGTCACTGTAATGTCCTGTTACAGTGATTATAAATGAAAAAACCTGATTAAGCTGTACTGTTTAGGTTAAACATGTAGCTATAAATGTCAACATGTCACGGCAATGTCCTGTTATAGTAATTATCAACGGAAAAGAGCCATTAAGATTACGTTTACGTTAAGTTTACGTTACATACATTAAGTAATCTGGAATATTGACTTAAATCGATACATCGATATGTACATCGAGACAATCAACAAATTTGATAAGTTTTGATGGAGCTGTTGCGACGAGTGTTGCATGCAATCATGAGACGCTGACTCTCCCCGGGCACCTGGTCTCACTTCGGAGTTTTTATTCCGAGGTTCACAACTGTTCCAATGGAAATTATGATTTTACCTTGTCTTCTCGACTTTGAGACTGAATTACTGATAGGGACTTCTTTGATGATTATTACAAAGATAGTACTTACATTGCATGCATATAGTGTATACTATAGTGAGTAATATGAAACATCAAACTAATTAAAGTGATCATTTTCGATTTTTTTTTCAATAAGATGACATCGACATTTATGATTTTCATATCAATTTGATTTTCTGCTTTAAAAATTTAAGACATAAAATGACTTTCCTTCACTTAGCCACTCCCTATCTATACGGATGTTACGACTCGTCACTTCACAATAAGGCGGTTCCCGGTCAATGTATACTCCAGCTCCACATGACCATACATTCATGTACTGATGCTTGTAAAAGTCGGGGATACACGTATGCTGGATTGATGGTAAGATATCATAGTGTGTATACTTACGTATGCTGGATTGATGGTAAGATATCATGGGGTGTAACTCACGTACGCTGGATGATGGTAAGATATCATGGGGTGTAACTCTCGTATGCTGGATTGATGTTAAAATATCATAGTGTGTATACTTACGTATGCTGGATTGATGGTAAGATATCATGGGGTGTAACTCACGGATGCTGGATTGATGGTAAGATATCATGGGGTGTAACTTACGTATGCTGGATTGATGGTAAGATACCATGGGGTGTAACTCACGTATGCTGGATGATGGTAAGATATCAAAGTGTGTAACTTACGTATGGTGGATTGATGGTGAGATATCCTAGCTAGGGTGTAACTCACGTATGCTAGATTGATGGTAAGATATCACGGGGTGTAACTCACGTTTGCTGGATAAATGGTGAGATATTCTAGGGTGTTACTTACGTATGCTGGATTGATGGTGAGATATCATTGAGTGTAACTTACGTATGCTGGATTGATGGTAAGATATCATGGGGTGTAAATTACGTTTGCTGAATCGATGGTGAGATATTCTAGGGTGTAACTTACGTATGCTGAACTGATGGTAAGATATCATGGGGTGTAATTTACGTTTGCTGAATCGATGGTAAAATATCATTGTATGTAATCTTCGTATGCTCATTAATTGTACGATATCATAGTATGTAATTTACGTATGCTGGATTGATGCTGAGATATCATAGTATGTAATTTACGTATGCTGGATTGATGGTAAGATATCATAGTGTGTAACATACGTATGCAGGATTGATGGTAAGATATCGTAGTGTGTAACTTACGTTTGCTGGATTGATGGTAAGTATCATAACATGTTATTTACGTATGCTGGATTGATGGTAAGATATCATAGTGAGTAACTTACGTATGTTGGATTGATGGTAAAATATCGTAGCTTGTAACTTACGTATGCTGGATTGATGGTAAGATATCATAGTGTGTAACTTACTTATGCTGGATTGATGGTTAGATATCATAGTGTGTAACTTACGTATGCTGGATTGATGGTAAGATTTCGTAATGTGTAACTTACGTATGCTGGATTGATGGTAAGATATCATAGTGTGTAACTTACGTATGCTGGATTGATGATAAGATATCGTAGTGTGTAACTTACGTATGCTGGATTGATGGTAAGATATCGTAGTGTGTAACTTACGTATGCTGGATTGATGGTAAGATATCATAGTGTGTAACTTACGTATGCTGGATTGATGGTAAGATTTCGTAATGTGTAACTAACGTTTGCTGGATTGATGGTAAGATATCGTAGTGGGTAACTTGCGTTTGCTGGATTGATGGTAAGATATCGTAGTGGGTAACTTGCGTATGCTGGATTAATGGTAAGATATCGTAGCTTGTAACTTACGTATGCTGGATTGATGGTAAGATATCATAGTATGTATCTTACGTATTACGGATTGATGGTGAGATATCGTAGTGTGTAACTTCCGTATGCTGGATTAATGGTAAGATATCATAGTGTGTAACTTACGTATGCTGGATTGATGGTAAGATATCATAGTATGTAACTTACGTATGCTGGATTGATGGTAAGTATCATAGTGTGTAACTTATGTATACTGAATTAATGGTAGATATTGTAGTGTGTAACTTGTATACTGAATGAAGGTAAGATATCATTCAGTTACATGTACCATAAAAGGTGAGAAGAAGTGTCGACATCAATTTACATGCAGTGCTATAAAAAGCTCATCCATTACCCGTAACATTCTGTATATAGCATGTATAGATTAAAACGAAATTATAATTTTTATTTATTCATATTTTTTCAGTTTCACATTCGATGTATGTGTGGTAACTCTGTAGTGACGGGTACAGCCGCCGATTCTTTGTGTAATGAACGTTGCCTAGGTGATCATACACAGATATGTGGTGGGGTGTCTGCAGCTTCTGTTTATAAACTCCGTTAATCCAAGAGGAAGTAACCACGTGACGGATACCTACTAGCATATTATTATAATCAGAGTTGAGAATCTCTGAAGGAATAGTAATAATAAAAGCTTTCATCTGTTTGTATACAAAGTTTATCATTCTTAAGAAATATGAAGTCAAGTAGAGTAAGATTCTGAATCTGCGCCTCGTTTTCAACAGAGGAATCGCTTACATCCAAATAATCAGGAACTGGGTATTTGAATGTGACCTTGACCGCATCGGTATGTTTCTGCCTCATATCATACTAATTTTTGTGTTAAGTTTACATATCCTTATTGCATCCTGTTTCCGTGACGATCATTGACTTTGAACATCAGTAGGGTTCTTCTCCATTTCCTGGATTGTATTTTATAAGATCCTAAGACTAACAGTTTAAGGTAGAGTATCCCTCGGGTCAGAATTATGAAAAATTTATGCCTGGATATCCTATTTTTTCTCTTCAGAATATTGTTCAGAGTATCGAACTAACATAGTTTTGGGAAAAGAAAATTTTATAGTTACATTTTATCACCTCTAAAATTGGTATTTTCTTACTTTTTCCATAGGGTCCAATGTTAAAGTTCAGACTCCTTACGTTCTCATGATAATCATGAAACCACAAATTTTATTTGGTTTGTATATCAGGTCTAGCACAAATTTTGATTATATGAAAAAGAAAATATTGTAAAAGTTGAAATTTTGGAAATATTAGAATCTGAGACCTGAGGGATGCTCTACCTTTAATCTGTATTTCATACAAATTTGAAAATATGCATGGGCATGAACAAACGGATAGCATGGAATTATTCAAAATAGTATTTCCAATAGGAGAATTGAACCATATCCATACCCTATTAAATGTCTTTTGTGATTTCATGTTTGCACATTTTAGGTTTTTGTTGTATCAAGATTAATATTTTGGCTTTACACGTAATGGGCCTCAACCAAAATAAATAATCATGATTAATGTTTTGGCTTTACCCGTAATGGGCCTCAACCAAAATAAATAATCATGATTAATATTTTGGCTTTACCCGTAATGGGCCTCAACCAAAAATAAATAATCATGATTTATATTTCGGCTTCACCCGTAATGGGCCTCAACCAAAATGAATAAATCATGATTTATATTTTGGCTTTACCCGTAATGGGCCTCAACCAAAATAAATAATCATGATTTATATTTTGGCTTTACCCGTAATGGGCCTCAACCAAAATAAATAATCATGATTAATATTTTGTCTTTACCCGTAATGGGCCTCAACCAAAATAAATAATCATGATTAATATGTTGACTTTATCCGTAATGGGCCTCAACCAAAATAAATAATCATGATTAATATGTTGGCTTTACCCGTAATGGGCCTCAACCAAAATAAATATCATGATTAATATGTTGACTTTACCCGTAATGGGCCTCAACCAAAATAAAGAATCATGATTAATATGTCGGCTTTACCAATAATGGGCCTCAACCAAAATAAATAATCATGATTAATATTTTGGCTTTACCCGCAATGGGCCTCAACCAAAATAAATAATCAGGATTAATATTTTGGCTTTACCCGAAATGGGCCTTAACCAAAATATATAATCATGATTAACATTTTGGCTTTACCCGTAATGGGCCTCAACCAAAATAAATAACCATGATTAATATGTTGGCTTTACCCGTAATGGGCCTCAATCAAAATTAATAATCATGATTAATATTTTGGTTAAGGGCCATAACGGGTAAATCCAAAATATTGATCATGACAGTTGGATTGTCTGCCGACATAAATGAGTTAAAGAAGATCCTGACGATAATCTCAACAGCACTCACAATACAGCACCAAATTGAGCATCGACGGACCCCTAGCAAGCTAGAGATGAGACCAGGTTCCCGGGAGGAGTAAGCATCCCTTGTTGGCAAGCCGCACCCGCCGTTGATGTTCATGCGCGAAAATGAAAACAATATATAAAATGCATGCACTGTCTGAGGTTATAAAGTGATGTCTGCTTTACCTTGTAATCCCTTTGTAACTCCGTTACACAGGGGATATAGTACCGCTGATGTGCGTCCGTGTTATGGTGTACATGTAATGACAAATATGGATAATGACCATATTCAAATACATTGTACAAAATCGATAATTCAGAAAATCATAAACCGAAGGAATACAAAATCAGGATAAAACAAGAACCAAAGCAAACAAAGAAAAACTTCCACCATATGAAAAGAAGCGAACGTTCTCCCAATATGGGAGTAAGACCAGGTGCCCAGGAAGAGTCAGCATCTAAGTAAGGTTGTTCGTGTGTGTATGTGTCAAGATTCTTGTGAACGGCACAAAAATCATTATAGAAACATCAAACTTTTCACAAATGTTCCCAATGGGGAGAAGATTTTCAAGTTCAAAAGTCAAAAAGGCTTAAATTCCTTGTGAGTGCATAGAAGATGAAACAAGGATCCTCCCATCTCCAAACTTTCCACTAATGTTCCCCATGGGGAGAGGATAAACCCTGTCATCAACTTGATTTCAAAACCCTCTTGTTGATAGTGTTAATATGCAGTTACCAGGGAATGCTACCCTTGTGATGCCTTTAATTATCATCTACAGTTATCAGGGAATGCAACCCTTGTGATGCCTTTAATTATCATCTACAGTTACCAGGGAATGCTACCCTTGTGATGCCTTTAATTATCATCTACAGTTACCAGGGAATGCTACCCTTGTGATGCCTTTAATTATCATCTACAGTTACCAGGGAATGCTACCCTTGTGATGCCTTTAATTATCATCTACAGTTACCAGGGAATGCTATCCTTGTGATGCCTTTAATTATCATCTACAGTTACCAGGGAATGCTACCCTTGTGATGCCTTTAATTATCATCTACAGTTACCAGGGAATGCTACCCTTGTGATGCCTTTAATTATCATCTACAGTTACCAGGGAATGCTACGCTTGTGATGCCTTTAATTATCATCTACAGTTACCAGGGAATGCTACCCTTGTGATGCCTTTAATTATCATCTACAGTTACCAGAGGATGCTACCCTTGTGATGCCTTTAATTATCATCTACAGTTACCAGGGAATGCTACCCTTGTGATACCTTTAATTATCATCTACAGTTACCAGGGAATGCTACCCTTGTGATGCCTTTAATTATCATCTACAGTTACCAGGGAATGCTACCCTTGTGATGCCTTTAATTATCATCTACAGTTACCAGGGAATGCTACCCTTGTGATGCCTTTAATTATCATCTACAGTTACCAGAGGATGCTACCCTTGTGATGCCTTTAATTATCATCTACAGTTACCAGGGAATGCTACCCTTGTGATGCCTTTAATTATCATCTAGTTACCAGGAAATGCTACGCTTGTGATGCCTTTAATTATCATCTACAGTTACCAGGGAATGCTACCCTTGTGATGCCTTTAATTATCATCTACAGTTACCAGAGGATGCTACCCTTGTGATGCCTTTAATTATCATCTACAATTTAATTTGATCTTTAAAATATCATGGCCTTGCCTTGTTATATAAAACACAAGCATATATTTTTTTCTAGTGGGATAAATTACTCCTTTACAGGCATGATGAATAATCAATCTTACCAACGGCCTTCAACATTGGCATAGTCAAATTGAGAAAATCTCTGATCTCTAGGGAGAAAATGTCTGGTCACATTTGGGTTCCCCCTCAGTTCTAAAATAAATGATAAAGCCATATATTACATGTATAATTTATTCAATCACAACATTATGACATTGCTAAAATCACAAATTCAAGGAATGGTTTGCTCACTATTGGAATATTCTAGGAATGTAGAAAGTTTGATTTGTTTCCTTCAGAGCTAGAATTCATGGAATGCAATATAAAATAAGTAAATTAAGAAAAAATAACCCCCTTTAACTATGTTTTGAGGGGATAACAGTAAAGGTTTCCCATAGTAATTGTAAGAAATGAGATTTTGAGATTCTTTGTAGAAATGGCTCACACAAATTTGATGTCACACAAGACACAATAACTCACATAGACATAATGAATAACAATATAAACATAATAAATAAAATTGTAAGGTGAGATTCTACAAATAAGTACATGAGTGTATAGACATTGAGCAAACATAACATAACACAAATATCACCTATGTTCTATAGCTATTACATATATCATGCAAAAACATAACTTGCAAACTTCAAAAATATGTAAAACATACATGTATGCATCAAAGATAGAGAGTGCCCAGATACAAAACTTCAAGTTTAGATCAAGACAAGGTCAACTTTACCTCTGACACAATATATAATACCAATCCATACGGCATATCCTCAATTCATGATAAGCAAAAGAAACTCAATTTTTATTGGTTGTTGAAACATAAACACATTTTTGACTCACAAGGAAAAATCTGTAAAGATTCACAATAAACAATCCATTATTGACCTTGACCTTTTGACAAAAAATCACAAACGATACACCTTTGATATTGGGAAACAAATAATTCACAGTATCCAGTGGCCTTGTTAATCGACCTTGGACCCAAAAATCAATAGGGCACATATCCTTGAATCATGAGAAACAAATCTGTGAAGTTTCATGATAATAGGTGCAATACACATTCTGTCAGATTCAGAACCTAGATGTATTTACACGCAACAATGTACTATGAACTTGACCTTTTGACCCTATGGCTTTTGAAAGCTAAACAAATATATGTGCACCTACAACTTTGGAAAATGTTTAAATAACTAAAGTAAATGTGGTTCTGTGTAAAGATCAGACAATTAGAGGAAATTACCTATTGATACAAATAAATTGCAAGAAATTCTAATTTCATATAATTCATTTCTTTGGTCCATATCCAGATAACTATAATTCTATTTTTATCTATCTACTAGTTAAGTTTGGATATCATTGTGTAAGTAACTAAGTTCAATGAATTCTGACCTAATAATTGCACTATGGTAATCACTTATTTACATATTTCCTACAAATTCTATAGCAAAAATATTTGTAGTTTGTAACAATGGATTTCACAACGTCATGTATTATGGAGCACTTAGTATTTGTAATGTTTAAAAGATATAAACTAATATCAGAAGTAATATCTAATCTGGAGTGTATAACATGCATGCCCTTGGTTCCTGCCTTAATTTGATAAATAACTGCACAAGCTTAATGAATGGTCAATCTTGGTGATCTCTGGTGAAGTAAAAATCATTCAATTTGTGGATTTACCAAACTGAGAAAAACATGCAATTGTGTATCTAGGTTATCATGGTTATGTGAATAATAGTGTAATTAATAGGAATTATCATCAAGGTAACAAACAAAACAATGTAAAGTAAGTTCATAATGGAATATTTAAAGACTGCTATTAAAACCCTATCCAAGTGGGAAAATAAACTTTGACAGAGATATTATGAGCATTAGATGTGCAGTATAGCAACAAAGTTATTATTATATGTAAATAATACTTGGCTGAGTATGTCAAATACCAAGGTCACAAGGTCAAAAGTTTCAGTACTGATTTAAAGATCTATAAAGCTAAATTGTAATAGACCAATAATGCACCATTCAAAAGTTATGTCGAAGGTAGTACATGTAGTTTTGCAGACAAACAATAAGGAAAAACATTATTCCAATAAATCTCCGATTACAACAGCATCAAAACACAAAAAAAAAAAAAATAATAATAATGGCCGAAGTGGGCAGTTGAAAAATGTCCACTTCATAAATGTTTTATATTCTTGTAATTTATTGAACTGGAGGAGAGAGTTGTATTCATAAGGTATCTCCTTGTTACTCAATCCTCAAATTCTTTCTTCATTGTAATAATTATTTTATGTAAATTGAATAAATACTGTTTAAACCAAAACACATGTTTATACATAGTACATGTAACTCTTGTGAAGTATTTTATATGGTATTTATTCAGGGAATTTTTTAATACTTTGTTGGGTTTTTTTTTATAATATATTGTTAACAGCAATAGCAGAATTATATATGAGTAACCGGTCATCAATAAGGTGAATCTAGCTGATAGACCTTCATATTGGTAGTATCTAAGTCCTTACAAGTTTTCTTGAAATCCATTGCAAACAAGTAACATTACTAATATAATGAGACGATTTGTCCATGTTCAATATGTTAGAAAGGATCAAGAACAGTCATAATTCTTATTCTCATAAAGTATTGAATTTGTTTAAGAAATAACAACTAGCTAGCCTTGGTCTATTGTTCAGTAATTCCACTCATCGCACAAGCTAATCAAATTATCACTGAGTCGCAAAGTGGTGATGTGATAATTTGATTAGTTCACGCAAAACGGGGAATTACTGGACAATAAACCATGGCTAGCTAGTTGTTATTTCTATTCTAATATTGTTCTCCAGACGGCAATGGGCGGAGCTTTGTGGATTGTAAGTTTGTTTGAGATTTTGCACCAGGCAAGTTCTATAGTACATATAGACAGAAAATCTAAAGTCATATTAGAATAGTTATTCATATATGGCATCTCTGAAGGTATTGGCAGAACTATCGCAAAGAAACAAATAAAGCCTACGCTCACGCAGCAAGATACGCCCGTTGCGATTTTTTTCACAACACCAAAATATCTAAGTCCCATAACTCCATAAGGACAAATTGGATGAACCTAGCTTAAAATCGAAAGGCGGCTTCCTCTTCAAAGTCTGATCAAAATGTACAAATATCATGAAAATCTGTTGACACATATTCAAGTTATTGCGTTCCATGCACCTATATTTTGCCCTTAGCTTAACATGTATGTGCATATAACCCCCCCCCCCCCCCCCTTCCTATTACACACAATATCTCGGTTATGCGACCAAAAAATTAAAAAGCCGTTACATATGTCAAAGAGCATCCTTTCTACCTTAAGTATACAAAATTTCAAAACATTTCGACCAGAAATAGATTTTTAAATAATTTTTAAATATTTTAGTATATTTTCACTGTATTTTAAAAATCTAAGTCCCATAACTCTGTAACGACATATCGAATATACCTGAAAATCGAAAGGCGGCTTCCTCTCCACAGTCCAATCATAATGTATGAATATCATGAAAATCCGTTGACGCATATTCAAGTTATCGCGTTCCATGCGCCTATATTTTGCCCTTAGCTTAAAATGTATGTGCATATAACCCACCCCCCCTTCCCATTACACAAAATATCTCAATTATGCGACCAAAAAATTAAAAACCCGTTACATATGTCAAAGAACATCCTTTCTACTTGAAGTATACCAAATTTCAAAACATTTCGACCAGAAATAGATTTTAAAATAATTTTTAAATATTTTAGTATATTTTCACTGTATTTCAAAAATCTAAGTCCCATAACTCTGTAACGACAAATCGGATGAACCTGAAAATCGAAAGGCGGATTCCTCTCCACAGACTGATCACTATGTATAAATTTCATAAAAATCCGTTGACGCGTATTCAAGTTATTGCGTTCCATAGGCGGACGGACAGACGGACGGACGGACGGACAGACAGACGGACGGACGAACGGACAGACGGACGGACTTCGCCATACCATAATACGTCCCGTCAAATGACGGGCGTATAAAAAGACACAATCACCAAGACTCAAACCCAGAGACACAAAGACAGATATACAAGGCCTAGCATAGAGACAAGCACCAAGACATCTATGAGACAAAGCACATAATCTCCAACACATTTTCTATAAGACAAAGCACATAATCTCCAAGATATTATCTATAAGACAAAGCACATAATCTCCAAGATATTATCTATAAGACAAAGCACATAATCTCCAACACATTTTCTATAAGACAAAGCACATAATCTCCAAGATATTATCTATAAGACAAAGCACATAATCTCTAAGACATTATGTATAAGACAAAGCACATAATCTCCGAGATATTATCTATAAGACAAAGCACATAATCTCCAAGATATTATCTGTAAGACAAAGCACATAATCTCTCAGACATTATGTATAAGACAAAGCACATAATCTCCAAGATATTATCTATAAGACAAAGCACATAATCTCCAAGATATTATCTGTAAGACAAAGTACATAATCTCCAAGATATTATCTATAAGACAAAGCACATAATCTCCAAGATATTATCTGTAAGACAAAGTACATAATCTCCAAGATATTATCTATAAGACAAAGCACATAATCTCTAAGACATTATGTTTAAGACAAAGCACATAATCTCCAAGATATTATCTATAAGACAAAGCACATAATCTCCAAGATATTATCTATAAGACAAAGCACATAATCTCTAAGACATTATGTATAAGACAAAGCACATAATCTCCAAGATATTACCTATAAGACAAAGCACATAATCTCCAAGATATTATCTATAAGACAAAGCACATAATCTCAAAGACATTTTCTATAAGACAAAGCACATAATCTCCAAGATATTATCTATTAGACAAAGCACATAATCTCTAAGACATTATCTATAAGACAAAGCACATAATCTCAAAGACATTATGTATAAGACAAAGCACATAATCTCCAAGATACTATCTGTAAGACAAAGCACATAATCTCTAAGACATTTTCTATAAGACAAAGCACATAATCTCTAAGACATTTTCTATAAGACAAAGCACATAATCTCTCAGACATTATGTATAAGACAAAGCACATAATCTCCAAGATACTATCTGTAAGACAAAGCACGTAATCTCTTAGACATTTTCTATAAGACAAAGCACATAATCTCTCAGACATTTTCTATAAGACAAAGCACATAATCTCTAAGACATTATGTATAAGACAAAGCACATAATCTCCAAGATACTATCTGTAAGACAAAGCACATAATCTCCAAGATATTATCAGTAAGACAAAGCACATAATCTCCAAGATATTATCTGTAAGACAAAGCACGTAATCTCTAAGACATTATCTGTCAGACAAAGCACATACTCTCATACACATTTTCTAGAAGACAAAGCACGTTATAAATGAGGTCCTAAATCTTAATATCTTAATTATAAAACTTTGCTATCACATGATCACAATTTACAGACATTGTCTGCACATGTACTATCACATTGTCACAATAGGTAAATGAACCAACAAATTACAAACAAGTTTAACATTAATTAAATGTATATACATGGCTATAGTCTAATCATATCACATACTTGCACATCCACAACAAGCTTACACATTCTCAGTATAACATTATGGAGCTTGTTCTGTCATAGTTTGATGCAGCAACGTGATTCACAAACATAGGTAATCACAGATTACGAAGCTCACCTCATGGCAGCCAAATTCAATTCAATCATATTTCTTAGTACATGTATATTGGCTTTTTAAAGGCAAAATCATTTAAGTGGAAAAAGTCATTTTATGAAAGTTTGATCAAAGATACATCCAATATGCAAGTTTGGTACATGGAGCACTTATACTTTGCTTAATATTTGCTTTTAAAGGCAAAATCACTCAAGCGGAAAAAGTAGGTCAAGGTCATTTTATGAAAGTCTGATCAAAGATACATCCAATATGCAAGTTTGGTACATGTAGCACTTATACTTTGCTCAATATTGGCTTTTAAAGGCAAAATCATTTAAACGGAAAAAGTAGGTCAAGGTCATTTTATGAAAGTCTGATCAAAGATACATCTAATATGCAAGTTTTGAACATCTACCACTTATACTTTGCTCAATATCGGCTTTTAAAGGCAAAATCACTCAAGCAGAAAAAGTAGGTCAAGGTCATTTTATGAAAGTTTGATCAAAGATACATCCAATATGCAAGTTTGGTACATGTAGCACCTATACTTTGCTCAATATTGGCTTTTAAAAGCAAAATCACTCAAGTGAAAAAAATAGGTCAGATGCTGCATCTGATGCATGGGTCCATCTCGGCATCCAAAGATGAATCACTTGTGCAAGTTTGGTTACTGTAGCATTACTTACTTTGTCAGTTACTGAGCTACCCCAAACTTCTTAACCAAGTCACTCAAGCGGAAAATGTAGGTCAGATACTGCATCCAATGCATGGGTTCACCTCAGCATCAAAAGATGAATCACTTGTGCAAGTTTGGTTACTGTAGCATCAGTACTTTGTCAGATACTAAGCTACCTCAAACTTCTTAACCAAGCCACTCTGAGCTTCCCAAAACTTCTTAACCAAGTCACTCAAGCGGAAAATGTAGGTCAGATGCAGCATCCGATGCATGGGTTCACCTCAGCATCCAAAGATGAATCACTTGTGCAAGTTTTGTTACTGTAGCATCAGTACTTTGCCAAATACTGAGCTACCCCAAACTTCTTAACCAGACGGACGCGTGGGGGCATAGCATAAGCTCACTCAACTTTGTCGAGGTGAGCTAAAAATACTAACGAAAATTTTTAGGAATTTTCGTAACTTATGATCACTTACTTCTACTTAGAAGCTAAAAAATGTGATATTTTGTTATTGAATTTATAATTATTTATTATCTAGGAATGATATTAGAAAGAACAGTATAATCTAAATTGAAAAAAAACATTTGAAGCTTTTATTTGGTGATGAAAGTTACGAAAAATCCTGAAATTTTTTGAAAGAATTTTTGTGAAATTTGGCACTGGTTTATTGCCATGTGATTGATGTTATGGTGTAGTATTACAGTATAATGTATATTCTCTAAAAACAGAAAAATGATATGTAGAGAAAACAAAATATTTCAAAGACTTGTTGTAAAACGTAAGTAATAAGATCAAATCCAAATGCCTCAAAATCCTAGAAATATTTCTGTAACAACACCGTCTCTATTTTTTTACGAACAATTGGGAAATGGTATTTGATGATTTACAAAAATGTACATACATGTATACGTAATCTAGATATTCAGTACAATATTAATTGAAACTAAATCTTATTATATTTACATGTAGATCTCATAAAACAGTACTAGCTGTAGTAAAATAGTTTATACATAAATGTGCCATGAAATACATGTCGTTTCACAAAAACCCTGCGTTATGTACATTGTATATATTATTGCACAAAACCTCAAAATAATATCTAACTTTGTTATTCAACAACAGATAAATACATGTATGTCTAGGTGAAAAATGAGACCAAAGAACATCTGTAAATTCATCCCTTTTTTACCCAACAACTTGGTTTTGTATTCAATTTGTATCATTTGTAGGTTTTTTTTTTTTATTATACAATACAAAAATTCACATAAACATTCAACACAATGACTATTTGTGACTATGATTTGTATTCCTATTTCTCTCTCCTCTCATTTGTATTGTTTCTTTTTACCATTCTGGAACACTAGGAGTCTCTCTATGTTGTCAATAAGGGGTCTATATACATTTCTTTCCACAAGGAGCTATAAATGACCTAATGACTGTCAAGGTCATTTCTGGGTCACACTTACTTCTGCCCCAGTGTCCTGAAAAATTTGTATAAAAAGTTGCTCCAATCTTAAAGATGACAGTTCAAACTTTTTTTACGACCCTCTCTTCATGTTCTTCTTGTACGACTTTTGAAGATTTGAGATAAAAAAAAACATTATTTTAAGTTGCATCACTTTTACATGATACAACATGTAGCTTTAACAGAAAAAAAAGTTTTGTATATTACTAAGAGTGGTGAAAAGCTTTTTTAGTTTTTCAAAGAGTGGTTCCATGTAACAAAAATGCAATGATCGCTGTGCGATATAAGTCCCCTACTGGCGGCATAAATTTATGACTTGCATCTCTGTTCATCTGTTCATCATCTGCAACAACAGCCAAGAAAAGTCTGGGAAACTGAATTCACAATATTTGCTAAGTCCAAGGACCATAACTCTTGTGAAAATTAGTCAATCTAAATTAAACTCAAATCTGCAGCACACTATAACGTATTCACGTACAAAAAAATCAGTTCATTATCTGCAATAACAGGCAAGAAGAAGTCCGAAAAACTGCAAATTTCATGAAATTTGCTAAGTCCAAGGGCCATAACTCTTGTAAAAATAGGCCAATTGAAACCTAACTCAAACTTGGTCTGTATCACACTAAGATGTATTCATTTACCAAAAATCAGTGCATTATTTGCAATAGAACTGAAGAAAAGTCCGGAAAACTGGACTTTTCATAAAATTTGCTAAGTCCAACATGTCCAAGGGCCATAACTCTTGTAAAAATAGTTGAATCTAAAGCAAATTCAAACTTGATCTGTATCCCATTGAGATATATCCACATACCAAAAATGAGTTCAATTTATCCAACAACAACGGAAAAAAGTCCGGAAAACTGAAATGTTCATAAAAATGGCTAAGTCCAAGGGCCATAACTCTTGTAAAATTAGGTTAATCAAAAGCAAACTCAAACTTGATCTGTATCACATTGTGATATATCCACATACCAAAAATGAGTTCAATTTATCCAACAACAGCGAAAAAAAGTCCGGAAAACTGAAATTTTCATAAAATTTGCTAAGTCCAAGGGCCATAACTCTTGTAAAATTAGGTCAATCAAAAGCAAACTCAACCTTGATCTGTATCACATTGAGATATATTCACATACCAAAAATGAGTTCAATATATGCAACAACAGCAGAAAAAAGTCCGGAAAACTGAATTTTTCATAAAATTTGCTATGTCCAAGGACCATAACTCTTGTAAAATTAGGTCAATCGAAAGCAAACTCAAACTTGATCTTTATCACATTGAGATATATCCACATACCAAAAATGAGTTCAATATATGCAACAACAGCGAAAAAAAGTCCGGAAAACTGAAAATGGGACAGACGGACGGACGGACAGACAGACAGACCGAGAGGAAACTAAGAGTCCCCTTCGGCGTTGCCGGTAGGGGACTAATAATGCAACTTCAAACACTGATTTCTGCATCGTACATTCAAATGTATTTGAATACATTAAATTCATTTAAAACAATCAAAGATTGTCCTAATTAATAATAATAATAATGATAATACTTTATTTTAAGAGGGTGGCACATTTAGCATTTTCGTTATTCTCCCATGTGGCCCTTGTATTATTGGCAATTGGCATATTTCCTATATTTTGTATAGAAATTTACATCTACATTAACTTCTTGAAATAGAGTGGCTATTGGAGCTCTAGGTTTTTCTTAAAAATTCATTTACATGTAATAATATAGAAATTTAAAAGCAATAGAGTTATGTCCCTGTTGTCACAAACCCTATCCATTATGTACCTTGAACTACTTCCAGTTTTCTTTTTATGTTTTTTGTTTGTTTGTTTTTTTTTACAATGGAAAATAGAACTAACCTTCATCTCCTTGCCTTTGGTTTCTATAGGAAGTATTATACTTATTACTGTGGCTATCAAAGCCATAACACCATAGGTAGATATAGCTAAGTAGGAAGACTCTCTCAACATAACCTACAAATAGATAACATAATCTATAAATCATTAACATAATCTATAAATAGATAACACAATCTATAAATAGATAACATAACCTGTAAATAGATAACATAACCTAAAAATAGATAACAGAATCTATAAATAAATAACATATCCTATAAATAGATAACATAACCTATAAATAGATAACATAACCTAAAAATAGATAACATAACCTTTAAATAGATTACTTGTTTTAAAGTAATACTAACAATGGTTATCAAATAGATAACTTGTCATCATGTACCCTTATTCGCTATTTACAATAAACAGCATCACTTCCCCTTTTGGATGCTATCTGATGTAGACTTATTATGTTGTCATCAAATTCTATGAAAACTGTCCTTGAACTCTTGGAAATGGCGGTACAAAATCGACCATACCAACTTTATGACAACATAATGGTTTAGTGTCAGATACCATCTCAAATGGGAAATAACTCTTTGTTCCAAAAAAGACTCAATAGCAGTTGCGAGGTTGCATTATAATTGATTTCTTTGTAAATTCAAAGCACATTACATTTGTACCCGATTAATGCAGACTGACAGTCATAATAATTTGCATTGCCCATCCATTTTTTCTTGAAAAGTAAGGAAGAATGAGAAATTTCAAAATTTTTTGTAAAAATGAAAAAAAAGTCTGCGGTATGTAAGTTGAATAAAGATCAAAACACAACACCTCAATATTCTTTCCTTGGACATGAAACCTAAAATAGGACCAAAAATACACCGCTATTTTAAAGACGGTATGGCCAGATTGCAATGTAAGTTTTTGTCACTAATTGGGTCAAGGTCACTAGGTCAAATATTACAACATAAATTGAAAGGTCTAGTCAGAGGCAACCTACCTGTATAATATTATGATTCTAAATAGTCTGTATATACATGTAGTTCCTGAAATTTTGCTTAAACCAGAAATTTTACCAAAATCTTTAACTAGGTCAAAGTCAAAAGTCAAGGTCACTAGGTCTAATGTTACGACATAAATTGAAAGGTCTTGTCATGGGCAACCTACATGTATAATATTATGATTCTACTGCATACAGTTCCTTAGACTTTGCTTAAACCAGAAACTTTAATCAAAATGTTGACGACAGACAGACGGACAGACATCATCAATCCATAGACCGGAATTATTTTGCAATCCGGCCAACAATCCGGCCATTAATAACCAAATAAGCCTCAACTTGGTCTTTATCCTTTATTTATGGAAAAATAAGATTTCTACAGGTCAAATTTCAATGTTCATTTCAGGCTGCTGCCATTTCTTTGCCTGTGTCAACAATAGTAATAGCTTCTGATGTCACACTTTTGACTATACGAAATCCTTATCAACATTTTATTTACTGTCCTTATTTTCGAAATACTTAATGCAACCAACATACAACCAAAAGGCAGGCATTTCTTTTATGCATAAAAGAGTTCTATAGACTGGATATTACTTTCTATGAAATGACGACAGTATACTGTAAACAGGAAAATTTTTGCAGGCAGTTTATTTTCGACCTTTTGCCCTCAGCCATAAGGGCAAAGGAGTTGGTGCGGTAACCTGCAATGTCGGCCCTATTTTCAAAGTTGTTCATATATCCATTATATTCTACTTTATAAAATGTCAAATGTAAGGTGAATCCAAATCAGGTAAGCCTATTTTGATTTCACAGTCCTATACCGAATAATATATGAATTTTGAAGATTTGTGTGTAAAATACTATGATTTTCCTTTGTTTTGCGTCATTCAGGGCAAATGACGTCAGAACATGATGTCATACATCACACGCGTGACATTACGAGGGCTCAAAATTATGATGCAGTATTTTCTCAAACATCAAACATTGCAAAAAGTAATAATTAATAATTTGTTTATCAAAAGCATTAAATTTTATCGTCGAAATAATAAGGCCAATATGAGGGGTTAGCGCACCTAGTCCTTTCTATTGGGGCAAATAAAGTCTGCAATAAAAGATTTCTTAAAAAATGTGTAAGAGTGCTATATTCCATACTGGGTGAATCTCCTGCCTTTATTACCTGGGCAAAATTAAGATATGGCAAATTCAAAGCTGTATGCAGTATTTAGAGAAAGTCATCAAACTGGCTGCTATAGATAGAGTGAAGAGGACATCAAACTGGCTGCTATAGATAGAGTGAAGAGGACATCAAACTGGCTGCTATAGATAGAGTGAAGAGGACATCAAACTGGCTGCTATAGATAGAGTGAAGAGGACATAAACTGGCTGCTATAGATAGAGTGAAGAGGACATCAAACTGGCTGCTATAGATAGAGTGAAGAGGACATCAAACTGGCTGCAATAGATTGAGTGAAGAGGACATCAAACTGGCTGCTATAGATTGAGTGAAGAGGACAATAAACTGGCTGCTATAGATAGAGTGAAGAGGACATAAACTGGCTGCTATAGATAGAGTGAAGAGGACATCAAACTGGCTGCTATAGATTGAGTGAAGAGGACAATAAACTGGCTGCTATAGATAGAGTGAAGAGGACATCAAACTGGCTGCTATAGATTGAGTGAAGAGGACAATAAACTGGCTGCTATAGATAGAGTGAAGAGGACATAAACTGGCTGCTATAGATAGAGTGAAGAGGACAATAAACTGGCTGCTATAGATAGAGTGAAGAGGACATCAAACTGGCTGCTATAGATTGAGTGAAGAGGACAATAAACTGGCTGCTATAGATAGAGTGAAGAGGACATAAACTGGCTGCTATAGATAGAGTGAAGAGGACATCAAACTGGCTGCTATAGATAGAGTGAAGAGGACATCAAACTGGCTGCTATAGATAGAGTGAAGAGGACATCAAACTGGCTGCAATAGATAGAGTGAAGAGGACATCAAACTGGCTGCAATAGATAGAGTGAAGAGGACATCAAACTGGCTGCTATAGATAGAGTGAAGAGGACATCAAACTGGCTGCTATACATGTAGATAGAGTGAAGAGGACATCAAACTGGCTGCTATAGATTGAGTGAAGAGGACAATAAACTGGCTGCTATAGATAGAGTGAAGAGGACAGTAATTTTGACAGACTGCGCTAGGATTGACCATATACCAACTACAATAGACTGTTCTTTAACAAAGGACCACTATCCTATATGTTCAGATAAGGACTCTTACCACCAACAAAACATTAGTTTGACTGTATGAAATCAGTCAAATATATAGAAAGCTACAACAAGTTATTCAAGAAATAACAACTACTGTAAAATAATGACCCTCATTATTTTATCCGTGATCCGCCACTGTTCGTGCCGAAAGTGATATACATGATATCAAAGACAGACTGTATCTATTATTGATTTTAGTGAGAGACTGTTAAAGTTAACATATTTCACTTAATTGAAATTGATAAAGAATATTAATTGAGATTGTTAATTTGAATATGTTTAACTTTGATTGCACTTGTTTGTACTTTATAACATGTTTGTTATGATATTGCGATGCTGGTATGCGAGGAGGAAACATGATTATTACCTAGATAGGGACTGTTACCTAGATGGGAAACGTAGAAAACGTGAGGTCAGGAATGGGGGTAGGTCCGAGTACGGACATTTGTTGCATAAGTTATGTCACATCTAGAGTTCACGTCCATTCCTACGGCCAAGATTCGTGCTTCATTTTCATAACTGGGGGTATGGGGAAGTCATACTTGCCATAATTTTTCGGAGTTTTGTCATTGCAAAGAGGGACAAAAAGAGGGACAAATCATCAAAATGCGGGACAAATATAACGCCAGTGAGGGACATAAAGAGGGACACTTTTAAGAGGTTGAACTTCAGATATTGCAATCCAAAATTGCACTAGATCATTGCCCTCTGCAAACGAAAGAACGTCAGAGTAAAAAATAAATCTTATTAACGCACGCCGTATACGTAGAAGGCTCCTGGTCAGACGCATTTCTAAAAAACTTGTCTACCCTATTTAATTTTACTCTGTGAAAGTTTTAAAAGCCTTGTATTCCATTGTTCACGTTTTATATTCACAACTTTCTGAACATAAGTATTAAACATCTGCGCTGTTGCCTGCATTGACGTTGGCGATTTAAATGAAATACACAATCGATAACGACTCGGGTATTAAAAACGACACTAACAAACGTACTTTGATTGATACTGACTGAGTCAGAGAGTTTTTTTGTCATGATAATAATAAAGAGCATAATATAGTTACTTTAGAGCATTCCGTGGTTGCCGTATTTTCTTTTTTCTTTTTTTTTTTTAATCTTGTTTACATGTTTTACATCACGTTGTTTCTTCTCATAAAAATAAATTCATATCTTGGTTTACATAATAATAGAATGTATTTAGCGACGTTTGTGGGACAGTCGACCTTTAATCAACCTATCACTATCAAAACATAGGTCGATTATCGGCTGATTACTGTATATGGGTATATAGCGTAGATAATTGGAAACGTTTAAATAAACAATGAAAGTTTAAAAAAAGACGGAACGACTGAAATCGACAAAGAATAATCAATATTACCATGATTGCGTCGATTTTTTTTTTTTTTTATATGAAACGTCCAAAAAATCGGGATTTTCCGTGTCCCGGCCGGGACAGATATTTTCGGTCGAAAATGCGGGACATTTTTTGTCCCGGCCGGGACAATGGCAAGTATGGGAAGTAAACAAGTTGTTTGTTCTCTAGTATAAAAAGCCCTGGTCAGAAAATGCAATTCAGACCAATTCTCACTCTCCAGCGGGTCTCCTCCCTGTGGGAGACCATGTCAAATGGGTCTCCTCCCTGCATGCCAGCATAGCAGCCGCCTTTCACCATTATCTGATTGTTAGATTAAAGTTCTTATCAAATGGACTTCGGCGTTTGAAGTGTTTTCCTTTCGTCTAAGAATACCAGACCAGTACCATTCACAGAGTTAAAGAACCAGAGAGAGAAACACAACTCAACGCGACAAAACCACTATAAGACACTACCTAGCTGTGGTTTGTTGTCCAGTAATTCCTGAGTCGCATGAACCAATCAAATTATCATGATAATTTGATTGGTTCATGCGAAAAGTGGAATAACTGGACAACAAATTACAGCTAGCTAGTTGTTATTTCTATTCTAATATTGTTCTGCACGAGATCTATAGCATGTGAATGGGCGGAGCTTAGTGAACTGGAAGTTTGTTGAAGATTTCACACCAGGCGAGTTCTATAGTACATATAGGGAGAAAATCTCAAGTCATGTTAGAATTATCAATAAAGTGTCTTACCTGTGCTACAAATGGTGTGACTATTGCACCGACCCTGGCCATCCCGCTACACGACCCCAAACCTATAGCTCTCATGGAAGTTGGATACACCTGATAGAATATTGAAATAGACATGGAAATTTAACTACACTGTTCACACTCTGCATCAGGTCTTGATGCCGATAAATTTACATGTATGTATCATGTGTATATAATAATAGACAAATAAACCAGTCTTCTCTGTTTACTGTTTCGTACTTCATAGGAAGATATTGTTTTATGTGAATAATATAAAGTATAATTCATGTATGTACATGTAGCTATAATGACATGCAATTATGAAATACTCTAATAAGTAACACTGGTACAAACCTCTGGTGTATAAACATAGGCAGCCTGGAAAGCTCCCGATATAAAAGCTCTTGCCACAAACAGAAAAAATGTCAAAACAGGTCTGAAAATAACGAAACGAAATATTGTCAGCAGAAGAATCAGATATACTCAGAAGCTTGGCGATAAAATTGAGATTAATATACATGTAGGTTGTTCTAACTTATTCATAAATTAAGTTCTGAATATTGAATCATTAATACTGATATATAACTTACTCTGAATACTGAATCATAAATACTGATTTATAACTTACTCTGAATAATGAATCATTAATACTGATTTATAACTTACTCTGAATATTGAATCATAAATACTGATTTATAACTTACCTTGAATAATGAATCATTAATACTTATTTATAACTTACTCTGAATATTGAATCATTAATACTGATATATAACTTACTCTGAATATTGAATAATTAATACTTATTTATAACTTACTCTGAATACTGAATCAATAATACTGATTTATAACTTACTCTGAATAATGAATCATTAATACTGATTTATAACTTACTCTGAATACTGAATCATTAATACTGATTTATAACTTACACTGAATACTGAATCATAAATACTGATTTATAACTTACTCTGAATAATGAATCATTAATACTGATTTATGACTTACTCTGAATAATGAATCATTAAAACTGATTTATAACTTACTCTGAATAATGAATCATTAATACTAATTTATAACTTACTCTGAATACTGAATCATTAATACTGATTTATAACTTAATCTGAATATTGAATCATTAATACTGATTTATAATTTACAACATTCCAAGTGCATCAGAAATTCTTTTTACTAACCTCGAGGTACATATATTAGATAATAGGACAAACACTGTGAAGACAAAGAATTCAAACGCCATCGTGAACCGCCTCCCTATCTTTTCTATTGTAAACACTGTGACAAATAAACCTGTCACAAAAAAACAACAAAATCAGATCTGCATGTAACTGAATGATTAGGGTAAATGACTTAATTACTTTAGGATAATTACTGGAGTCTATACTACATCATGTACATGTACGTCCACTGCTATTAAGATTCAAGATTTATTGATTTTCACCACAACATGCTGGCATACATCAATACATAACAACATAAATGACTAGATCACACTAAGGCAAAAAGAAATTACCGTATAAGCAGAATTTTTCGCGAGATACTAATTTTCGCTAAATTTGCGAGTGATTTGGAATCGCGAAAATTTTTCTCGCGAAAAAGTGTGTTGATAATGCATCTCACAAATTGTTAGACATGTATGCGTTAGATTTGCTTATACATTGTACATTGTCATTCTTTACTTTTCTTGATCAAACGTAATGAGGAGTGAATTAAGTGTAGTGTTATGATACTACTAACTATATCATTTAACTTTAATAATGAAAGATACAAAACAGTAACATCATTTGTAATTAAGGAAACGCGAAAAATTGTACTCGCGAAAATGAAGTCACCCTATTTTACCATAAAATCGCGAAATTTGATACTCGCGAAAATTTCTGGTTATACGGTAATTATTAGTTTCTCAAGCACTTTTTTTCAAATTATGATGAGGCAGCGACGATGCTCTTATAAAGTTGGTGCAAGGTGCATCCTTCACTATATCCACCAACGATCGACCAAGGGAGGATTTGAGTGGCGCCAGTCATGATTTGCACCAAGACAACATTCATGTTTCACTCGTTTTTACGCTTTAATGTCCCGGTCAGTTGAACGCTTTACGGAATGTAAAACACCGAAAAAACAGAACCGGAAATTCCGGAAAAGTGCTAAAAAAAAATTGAAAATTTTTGAAATGAGCAACATGTGAATTTCACATAAAAGTTCATTCTACACCTGGGAACATAAACTACATGTATGATGTTAATAAAGACAAACAAAACAAGACAGACATACACAAGAATTGACAAGGTGATTCATTCATGGTTCATACTGAATCTTTTTACCAAAATCCCCTGACTTTTTCATGACTCAAACCACATTTTCAATGACTTTACAGACAGACAAGTAACAAATTGCTATGACAATGATGTCATAAGCCTTTCAAGGATATTGTGCGAAACTAATCAAACTTAAGAAATTTGACATGATTATGCAATGTTTTATACAAATGAATGAAACAGATCGTCTGAAAGACAAGAAATTGAGTGATTGCGAAATTCCATGACTTTTCAAAGACTTAATGCTAAATTCCATGACTTCCCATGACCACACCCTATTTTCCATAACTTTTCAAAACACAGGTCCAATTCCAGGACTTTCCTTGACTCGTACAAATTATGTCATGCTGTGTATCCTGAATTTGCCTTTGTGCACTCCAGTTGGATTTCCTAGTCAATCTCACCTGGTAATACATGTATGCTATAATCTAACACTTTAACTTGAACTAACCTGGAAATTCAGCAAAAGTGGTCCATGTTAAGTCCACGTAATCACTGGTGGTCAAGCCCTCACACTTCACAAAACATGGATCCGCCTTCTTCACATTTGACCCTGGTACAAAATAATAGATTATACAAATCCATACAATTGAAAAAAAATTCTAAATGTGAGTTTCAAAATACTCTGCAGTGGTAAACTATAAATATCCAGTAGATTGGTTGAAATGATAAGGTTTACATGCTTGTACTAATTCTTAAGCTATGAGGATAGATTAAGGTGACTTCAGCGCACTCTCCCCAAGTAATCGTCCTACAGGTACATATATTTCAAAGTTGTTCAACTTTATTATTTCCAGTTATTATCATTGTTTCGTTCTTAAAAAGAATTTTGTGGAAAGAATGTTTTGGTTTTACTATACTGCACTGAATTCAAAATGTCAATCAATTGATAAATTTCAAAACAAATTCATGAAATTAAGTAACGTACCAGCCTTTGCAGAATAATACTGTAAAATCATTTATTTTCGTGGGTTTAAATTTCGTGGTTTAGGGACTAAAACTGTTTTCGTTGACATTTAATTTCGTTGATTTCTGTCTTTCAAAAAAATATGTTTTTTCATTAAAATAAAAAGAATAATAACAATGAAAATAAAACGCCGTAAATTACTTTAAACGAGTGAAAGAATGTCACCGTAGCTGTGCGTTTTGCAAGTAAACGTCCTTTATATTGTTTTCTTTTTTTTTCTTATAATTTTACAAAGACAATGTTATCTTTCGTATTGTTGATGATAATCACCGACCGATTTAACAAAATTTCAGTTGAATAATCTTTATTAAAATGTGTCTTTGCCGAGTTTGCGTTCTCAGTAATAGAATATACGTAGCGACGATAAAACATACTTCCGGAAAGTTGATATCTAATATGAAAATGAATTTTTATTGTGTAAGAATGGATAAAACTCGCTACCCCGAGCTCTTGCCCGCCTAAACATAGTTTGTCCTTGCATTGTCAGATTTGTTTCCGTCTTGCCGGTTTTTACAAATGATCATGTGTTTGGCCATTTAATTGTTTGTTTGGCTACAACCGTGATTAGACACTTTGGCTTCATTGCTTACCTTTGGAATATACTAGTAGTTGATTTTCAAGTGTTGTAATTCTAGTACCATGTTCATGCAATATAGGTATATGTGGATTTTTTAAGAGACGGATGTCTCCCACTGTTACTACGCATTCGAGATTTTTAAAGGCAAATAAACGCTTATATCATTTTATACAGACAATGAAAATTAAACAAATATGTGTCAATAAAGTAGGGCACGGTCAGTAAAACCTCAATTACCTATTTATATCCATAAAAGTCAAAGCAAATTTTTGTCATGGATTTAATTTCGTTGCTTTTTACTACCCACGAAAATATCGAAATTTAATCCCCACGAAAATTTATGATTTTACAGTACTTTTTATTTCTATATTAATAGATTGGTTGGCCTTTCTACATGTATATCAATGGATTGGTTGGCTTTTCTATATTAATGAGATTGGTTGGCCTTTCTATATTAATAGATTGGTTGGCCTTTCTATTTGCATTAATAGATTGGTTGGCCTTTCTATATTAATAGATTGGATTGTGTTTCTATATTAACAGATTGGCTGGCCTTTCTACATTAATAGATTGGTTGGCCTTTCTATATTAATAGATTGGTTGGCCTTTCTACATTAATAGATTGGTTGGCCTTTCTATATCAATAGATTGGTTGGCCTTTCTACATTAATAGATTGGTTGGCCTTTCTACATTTATAGATTGGTTGGCCTTTCTACATTAATAGATTGGTTGGCCTTTCTATATCAATAGACTGGTTGTTGTTTCTTTATTAATAGATTAGCTGGCCTTTCTATATTAATAGACTGGTTTGTGTTTCTATGTTAATAGATTGGTTTGTGTTTCTTTATTAATAGATTGGTTGGCCTTTCAATATTAATAGATTGGTTGGCCTTTCTATATTAATAGATTGGTTGGCCTTTCTATATTAATAGATTGGTTGGCCTTTCTATATCAATAAATTGGTTAGCCTTTCTATATTAATAGATTGGTTGGCCTTTCTATATTATTAGATTGGTTGGCCTTTCCATATCAATAGATTGGTTGGCCTTTCTATATCAATAGATTGGTTGTTGTTTCTTTATTAATAGATTGGTTGGCCTTTCTATATTAATAGATTGGTTGGCCTTTCTATATTAATAGATTGGTTTGCCTTTCTACATTAATAGATTGGTTGGCCTTTCTACATTAATAGATTGGTTTGCCTTTTTATATTAATAGATTGGTTGGCCTTTCTATATTAATAGATCGGTTTGTGTTTCTATATTAATAGATTGGTTGGCCTTTCTACATTAATAGATTGGTTGGCCTTTCTATATTAATAGATTGGTTGGCCTTTCTATATTAATAGATTGGTTGGCCTTTCTATATCAATAAATTGGTTAGCCTTTCTATATTAATAGATTGGTTGGCCTTTCTATATTATTAGATTGGTTGGCCTTTCCATATTAATAGATTGGTTGGCCTTTCTATATTAATCGATTGGTTGGCCTTTCTATTTGCATTAAAAGATTTGTTGGCCTTTCTACATTAATAGATTATTTGGCTTTTCTACATTAATAGATTGGTTGGCCTTTCTATATTAATAGATTGGTTGGCCTTTCTTCATTAATAGATTGGTTGGCCTTTCTTCATTAAAAGATTTGTTGGCCTTTCTACATTAATAGATTATTTGGCTTTTCTACATTAATAGATTGGTTGGCCTTTCTATATTAATAGATTGGTTGGCCTTTCTTCATTAATAGATTGGTTGGCCTTTCTATATTAATAGATTGGTTGGCCTTTCTACATTAATAGATTGCTTGGCCTTTCTACATTAATAGATTGGTTTGCCTTTCTACATTAATAGATTGGTTGGCCTTTTTACATTAATAGATTGGCTGGCCTTTCTACATTAATAGATTAGTTGGCCTTTCTATATTAATAGATTGGTTTGTGTTTCTATATTAATAGATTGGTTGGCCTTTCTACATAAATAGATTGGTTGGCCTTTCTATATTTATAATTTAATAGATTGATTGGATATCTATTTGCATTTTGCAACTAATAAAATTAAAGAAAAACTCAAATGCTTATAGTGGTACATTATTTTTGTAATTATGTTATAGAGGAATCTCTCAGACTTTCAGAGTGACCATAACAAAGGGGATAGACAAACATAGTACAATAACAGTATCAACAAAGAAAACATATAGTAGAAACCAGCCCTATGTAAAGTTTACCGTGACATCCGTCTGAGGTTTCAAAGAGTTCTGTCGTCATGAGGACAATACCATAGTATGAGAAGGCCGACACCAACCTGTAAAATAAAGACGAAATCAATTAAACATGGATGTTCCACAAACACAATAATTTTAATACCAAAAGTTTGATTTTTGAGTGTCTTTGAGTTTTAAGAAATGATCCTTAATGACCTTGACCTTTGCCACTAAGATGACCTTTGTCTTAAGAAAGTTTGTGAAGTTTAAACAAATTATCTCCCAGATGTTATGTGCAATGCATCCCCCATTTCTCACCAATGCAATGAAAATCTTAAAACCTGGATTACGCATTTTTCCTTTGATAAGCAAAATTTAAATTATTCAATGAATTTTTTAAATTTTTATAAAGGAATAGCTATTTTTAGCCTGAAAGTGACCTTGACCTTTATGAATGACCTTAAGTGACCTTTGACCTGAAGGGGCTATCCTAATAAACAACCATGGGATATATGATGAAATTCTCATAAGCAGCCTATACATCTATGTGTCTTTACATTCACTTAAATTATATATAACACTCCCCCCCCCCCCCCTTTTTTTTGGCACACAATTTCTCATAAACACAGTAAAAAATCTCAAAAGCCGTATTATATGCATGTATTTTTCTATCATTGTTAAAAAATTCAGACCGTTTAAATAAAACACTGATTTTTAATGAATATTAAAATTTCTTATCGCAAAAAAAACTATTTTTAGCCTGGAAATGACCTCAACCTTTGACGATTGACCTTAAGACACCTTTGTGCCAAGGATCTATCCTAGTGTACATTTGTGTGAAATATGATCACATTGGAATGTAGGGTTAAGGAGATATGAGCTCTGACTGACTGACAGACTGACACAACAGCGACTATATGCTCACCAGAAATCATTTGGGGAGCACATCAGAAATTTTCAACAATATTTACTTTCACAGCAACCTTAAACTTCAGCGTAACTCAAATTAAGGACACATGAATAATCAAGACAGTATTGAAGGGTTTAAATCATATTTGATGGCATTCACATACATGAATGTTCAGTGTTTTACCTGCAAAATTCTTATTTTGTTTTTTGGATAAAAATGTACAATTCCCTATAAGATATGTACAATTTCAATCACTCTCGGAAAATAAGTGAATTTTTTCATGTACATGATGTAGGAATATAGTGATTCAGTGTTAAGAAGAGTAAGGTACATTGCCAGTATTAATAAATCTTACCAAATAATCCACAATAATAAAGTGGTTTTCCTAAACTCTGGTTGAAAGAGATCCTTTATACTTCCTCTACTAGTGGCCTGTAATACAAAACAACTCCAATCTATATGTATATCAATTGGTGAAACTTTGATAAATTCAAAATTAATTACATGAATTATACAAGAAAAAGTGAAAATTATGAATCTCTAAAAGAAAAAATCATCCAACAGATTGCATGGGATGAAATAATAATCATTTGATTTGACTACATATGCCTTTACTTTTGAAATAGCCAGATCATTTATTTCTCAAAAATTGACCAAAAACTCCAGCCTCACGATTATCTGAAATTCACTATAATATTGTGTACTAAGATTTACATGATTTAGTTTCTGCATAATCTTATTTCTTAAAATATCCTAAGGCACATTTTATATTTATTTAGTATATAAGTAAAATAAAAAAAGAATCATTAGGCTTGACTTACAAATTTCTCTCTTCTTAAAAATTTTGAATACGTCTTCCACTTTCATAGGCATCTAACATTTTTAATAAAAAGAATTGTAGTATTTTAAATTGAATCAGCTGTACATGTACTGAAAGAAATACATGTACACGTATGATTCAGAAGAAAACTTTATATTATATCTGGGATATAGAATAAGTGTCTTAATTTGTGTTTTGTTACGGGTATGCAACACACATTAAGTGCATTTATCGTAATAATGTATGTAATGCACATTGGCGCATTTCATGCGATAATACCTGAAACAAAACAAAAATTTAGACATTTATTCTATACATACATGTATTAATGCACTGCAATTGTAAATTTCATTCTTGTCTTCTGAAATCGTGTTTTTCAAGGTAAAAGAGTGACTTTAACATTTAGGTCACCTTGGGTTCAGTTTGCAGCTGCAGCAACATGTTTCTGTAGAGTTTATACATTGTGAAGTCACTAGCGTTTTCATACAAAATACAACATCTTCCATTCAATAGTTTCATCTCAGGAAACTACAGTGGTTGTGCATATATATATACGTAAGTTTGAAATTCAGATGAAATTCTTACAGCACTTGAGGATTCTACTAGCTTGCCGAGGGGCATGGGTTTGCCGTTATCTTTAGCAATTCTTTGTAAAGTTGCCATGGCTTTGTCTGTCTGTCCTCTCGTTATGTCATACCTGGCACTCTCAGGTAACCACTGTAAATATAACATTAATACTGTTAATACACTTTCATATACATGTGTATTCAGCTTCATATTTTGTGCGTTTACAAATCTTTAAATCACAATTTTCCGCCTCAAAAATATGCACAGCACAAATACAGCCCAATAATACAGGCAAAATGTTACTCTGAATCATCAGCTTTTTAAGACTCTACCACAAATTGCTCAAAATGCTTTAGCATATCTGACATGGTAGCTCTAAGGTGACTTGGGTTATATATAGAGAATAAGTGTCTTAATTTGTGTTTTGTTACGGGTATGCAACACACAGCAAGTGCATTTATTGCATGAAATGCGCTGACGCGCATTACATGTACGATAAATGCACTTGCTGTGTGTTGCATACCCGTAACAAAACACAAATTATGACATTTATTCTATATATATGCACCATAGTTGTCTGTTCCATTCTTGTTTTCTGAAATTGCTTTTTCTAGGTAAAAGGGCGACGTTAAAATTCATCTAACCGCAGGTTCAGTTTGCAGGTTAGAACAGCCGTCGCGGCATGTTTCTTTAGATCTTATGCATTGTGACGTCACGAGTGTTAATACACGAATTGAAGCACGTTCCTTTCAATAGTAACATCTCAGGGAATTACATAACCTGTGCATATATATATATATATATATTTATTTTTTTTTTATTTTTTATTTTTTTGTAAATAGCTCCAAATAACAATGTACATTGTATTCAATGAAAATATTCCTTTCACACTTCTCCAGGCAAGATTGTCAATCAGATGCTAACTTTCACTCTCAGAGCAGAGTTGTCTTCTCTTTACAGTCAAAACATCCAAGAACCCTGCCTTTATTCATGGTGGATAATAACAAAGAAACTGTGATGTCATAGGAGTGTTACGTTTAAAAGATCTGCTTCATGGCGGCAGGTCTGCGGCAGTAAATATGTATGGTAACAGAACGTAATTTTGAGCTGTCTGGAGTTTGGCTAACTTTGAGCTTCTCCAACAAAGGGGTCATATGAGGTGCTAAATTAGGGTTCTGATCAAGAGGCCCATTGAGATGCCAAATGATACTTCCAGTCAGGAGGACCAATGTGGTGAAGGTTTCTCTAGCCAAGGGGGTTAGTAAAGTGCTTAGAAGGGAGCTTCTTTGGTCCAAAGGTAACAAATAAGAGCGTTCAAGAGAAATTGCCTCAATTTATTCAGTCCAGGAGAATACTATAAATAGTAATATTACTTAGAACTGTAATATTACTGTTAACAGTAATCCCTTATATTATTGAAAACAGTAATGTTGCCACATTATATTACATCTTTCTGTAATATAGGTAAAGCAACATTTTAAAGCTACAAACACAGCTTTTATCACACAATTCTTTCATTCAACAACAAATTCATTAAAAATGAACAAATTTTCATACTGAAAAGTGAAAATAATGTCCATTTGGAACCTATTTTTCACTTTTTCTTCTTTCCAATATCACATTTTCTTCCAATATGTTGAGGAAAAAAATTTTCCTGATGTTTTAAACAATTTTTCAGTATACATTTTAATGAGATACAACTCCTTATCACCCTCATTTCTCCCCGAATCCACTGGTATAAGAGCGAACTGACAATCTAAATAGTATTACTGCTTTCAGTAATATAAAGGGATACATTTCCAAGAAAGATATCTCCAATTATTAAAGTTATATTATTAATTTTAGTAATATTACTGTTTTTAGTATTCTCTTGGACTGTTATTAAAGTTTCAATTTCTAAAATACTGGGCAAAGAAAGATCTAGAGAAGATCTCTAGCAGCTGACACTCAGATACACTGTGGAGGATTATTCAAAATAAAAACTAACGTTTTAGTACAAATCCTAAATACTAAATACTTGGTGATAAATTCTACTTACAAAACAACAAATGGAGAAGATAAGTAGTGGAGTAGCTGAGAGCCCCAGTAACCACTTCCATCCTAATGTTGGCATCACAGCAAGGGCAAGTAACACCTCAAAACAAGCTCCTATAGCCCAAAATACCTGCAACAAAGGACATCAGGCCTAAAATAATGGTAGTGTACATAAAACAAGCTCATATAGCCCAAATTACCTGTAAAAAAGGACATCAGACTAAACTACTGGACAGGTAGAGAACGTAAAACAGCCTCCTATAGCTCAAAATACCTGTAACAAAGTACACAGCAGGGTACATCTTTCAATGGAAATCATGCTCAAGTAGACTAACAGTAAGACTATTGAATCTCTTTTAACTGTCTTGTTAAGTATCAAATAATTCATCAAAAGAAAGTCGGAGCTATGAGAACTATGAATTCAGATCACATTCAAAAGACAGTATAGAATACATACCTCTATAAGTACTACACAAGTGGCTCTGGATGCTGTAGGTAGGAACTCAGCGTACAATGTCACCCTGAAATATCATTAAATTTTACCAAAAAAAAATTCTATGAAACATAAGTAATGTCTCAATAGGCTGAAAATAATAATCGGTCAATTCAAAACTGTATTCATTTATAGCAATGAAGTCATTTAGAGCATCATATATTCATTGATTCTTATATGATACATATAAACATCTAATAGTATAAGATTTACTCACGATTGAGGAGCCCCTCCTATACCAAATCCTACCAAGCCTCTTAGAATGAGAATCCATATAAAGTTTGGTGAGAACGCACTGAGGATCCCAAAATAACATGTGAATACGGAACATAGGATCAACTCCTGTAAATATCCAAAAATAACATTTGAACACGGAACTTGGGATCAACTCCTGTTAATATCCTTTAAAATAACTAGCTTAAATTTTTGGCTCGTCCCATATTCTTTCTATTTGGATATGTGTGGGAGATGGCTTCAATTCCATTCCTGCTGGGATGCAAGTCTATTATGTTATTAAAGATGACAGCCAGCAAATTAAATGAGACTAATAAAAACTATCAATATGGGACTCATCTTTAAAACTGTTACAAAATGTTCATTTTGATTTACTTATTTCTCTTCTTTATTTAGACAAATGGACAAATAAATTAAATTATTATGAACATTCATATTGTAATTCCCTCTTGTATCGTTTAATTAAAGAAAACACCTCACAAAGAGATTGAGAGAATATTTCTTGTATTCAGCTGTTTACTTGATCAAGTGATCAAAATATTCCTTTTAAAAAATTAATTTCATTTCAATTAAATATTTTCATTCAAATTAGGGTCTAATTAATTAATTTGCCTCAGATTTTCAATGACAATGTTACCACAACGTAACAGATATAATTATAGAAGAAGTTATAGAGTTTTGACACTTACCGTTCTGCGGCCATATTTATCTGATACACTCCCCCATAAACTTGAACTGCTCATCATGCCCGCAAACACAACCTAAAATATATGTTAGTCAACTACTATCAACTTGTAAAAACTATTTATTTGCTAAATTTTAAATTCAGAGTTACGCTAAAGCCTTATAGAATAAGCGTCTCAAAATTTGTTTTAATTATAATAATTACGGGTACGCTACAGACAGCAAGTGCACTTATTGTAAATGTAATGTGAGCTAGCTCATCTCATACCATGAATTCACTTACTTTTATGTTGAATAGCCGTAACAAAACACAAATAATGTATTTATTCTATATGTTCACATCACTGTAAATTTCATTTTTGTTGTTTGAAATAGCTGCTTTCCAGTTAAAAAAGATTGATCAAATTTAAATCACCGCAGGTTCAGTAAGAAAAGCCGTAGGCATGTTTCTGTACAGCTTATGCATTGATGTAAGGAGTGTTTAAAAAAAAAGGGAACATATTCCCTTTCAAGGGTTTTATCTCAGTAATTTACATTGGTTTGTACATAATAGTATATATTGTTATTTACTACACCTAATATATAGACAGCAAGATTAAGTAGTATACCGTTTGGACACGTGACCAGACATTATACATACGTTATACTGTATGATTATTTTCGCTGGGGGGGGGGGGGGGATTTCCCGATTATGACATCAAGAAGTTTGCTTGGGGGAAATGTCTTGACATTGTACAAATGCAGTGTGGATATATTCGCATGAGGGAAATTTTCGCGGAATCCCTCGATTGGGGAAAAATGCAAAAATGTCCACGTTAACAGTATATACTATTTACCTTAATGCAACTCCTCAAGCCATTCAGGCCTGAAAAAAAAATTATTGAACAAATACCCCCAACCACAACAGATATTTACCGTAGTAATGAGAGCTTGTTGCCATCCTTCTAGCTGCCATTCACAATGTAGAGCTGGGGATAATATGGCTAAAATCATCATCTCCATGGCGTCTGCCATCTGTAAATAAACATACAATGAAATACACTCTGTCTAAACCATGCCATCATATCAATACACACTCAGTCTAAACCATGCCATCATATCAATAGACACTCAGTCTAAACCATGCCATCATATCAATATACACTCGGTCTAAACCATGCCATCATATCAATATACACTCGGTCTATACCATGCCATCATATCAATATACACTCGGTCTAAACCATGCCATCATATCAATATACACTCAGTCTAAACCATGCCATCATATCAATATACACTCAGTCTAAACCATGCCATCATATCAATATACACTCAGTCTAAACCATGCCATCATATCAATATACACTCAGTCTAAACCATGCCATCATATCAATATACACTCAGTCTAAACCATGCCATCATATCAATATACACTCAGTCTAAACCATGCCATCATATCAATATACACTCAGTCTAAACCATGCCATCATATCAATATACACTCAGTCTAAACCATGCCATCATATCAATATACACTCAGTCTAAACCATGCCATCATATCAATATACACTCAGTCTAAACCATGCCATCATATCAATATACACTCAGTCTAAACCATGCCATCATATCAATATACACTCAGTCTAAACCATGCCATCATATCAATATACACTCAGTCTAAACCATGCCATCATATCAATATACACTCAGTCTAAACCATGCCATCATATCAATATACACTCAGTCTAAACCATGCCATCATATCAATATACACTCAGTCTAAACCATGCCATCATATCAATATACACTCAGTCTAAACCATGCCATCATATCAATATACACTCAGTCTAAACCATGCCATCATATCAATATACACTCAGTCTAAACCATGCCATCATATCAATATACACTCAGTCTAAACCATGCCATCATATCAATATACACTCAGTCTAAACCATGCCATCATATCAATATACACTCAGTCTAACCATACCATCATATCAATATACACTCAGTCCTAAACCATGCCATCATATCAATATACACTCAGTCTAAACCATGCCATCATATCAATATACACTCAGTCTAAACCATGCCATCATATCAATATACCACTACAGCTCATATCATACCATACCATGCCATCATATCAATATACACTCAGTCTAAACCATGCCATCATATCAATACTTAATGTATATTGCTGCTATTAGTAATTTTCTAAGCAACACTTGCCATTCTAAGCAACACTTGCCATTCTAAGCAACACTTGCCATTCTAAGCAATGCTTGCCATTCTAAGAAATGCTTGCCATTCTAAGCAATGCTTGCCAATCTAAGAAACGCTTGCCATTCTTAGAAACGCTTGCCATTTTCAGCAACGCTTGCCATTTTAAGCAACGCTTGCAATTCTAAGAAACGCTTGCCATTATTGGCAATGCTTGCCATTCTAAGCAACGCTTGCCACTCTAAGCATTGCTTGCCATTCTAAGCAATGCTTGCTATTCTAAGAAATGCTCGCCATTTTCAGTAACGATTGCCATTCTAAGCAATGCTTGCCATTCTAAGCAACGCTTGCCACTCTAAGCATTGCTTGCCATTCTAAGCAATGCTTGCTATTCTAAGAAATGCTCGACATTTTCAGTAACGATTGCCATTCTAAGCAATGCTTGCCATTCTAAGCAACGCTTGCCACTCTAAGCATTGCTTGCCATTCTAAGCAATGCTTGCTATTCTAAGAAATGCTCGACATTTTCAGTAACGATTGCCATTCTAAGCAAGGCTTGTCATTCTAAGCAACACTTGCCACTCTAGGCAATGCTTTCCATTCTAAGCAATGCTTGCAATTCTAAGAAATGCTCGCCATTTTCAGTAACGATTGCCATTCTAAGCAATGCTTGCAATTCTAAGCAACGCTTGCCTTTCTAAGCAACACTTGCCATTCTAAGCAAGGCTTGCCATTCTAAGCAATGATTGCCATTCTAAGAAACGCTTGCCATTCTAACCAATGCTTGCCATTCTAAGAAATGTTTGCCTTTCTTAGCAACGCTTGCCACTCTAAGAAACGCTTGCCATTTTCAGCAACGCTTGCCATTCTTAGCAAGGCTTGTCATTCTAATTATGTATGACCTCACAATGACGTTACAGTTAAAAGCATTTCCGGAATAATTAGTTTTTCTTCTCCAGTTTTGCATGTACCCTGTGAGACAGCCTACGTGAGACACATAAGTTGTCTCAAAGGCTCCAATTGACCAATGATAAGAGAGAATCTTATTGTGACGTCACAGTAACGTTGCAGAAAACATGGCATTAGATGTCATGAAACGTTGTTTGAATTTACTTTTTACTTATGTTTCATGGAAGAAGAAATAGATTCTATCACTCTCTACTAAGTGAAACATAATGAAAACTGCCTTAAAGGGACGAATTATACCCCCCACTGAATATTTTTTCTGAGCAGATCCATTTTATGACCTGACCTGACATTAAATTTTCCAAATAGATATTCTCTCATATAAAGTAATCATTCAGGGTTAAGGTCAGAATATCAAATAAAATGCTTAGTATGTTAAATGTTTTATAATATATTAAGACAGTCTTATGAGATTAGCGATGACAAGATTCAACATTAAAAAGTCAAAGGGCAATAACTCTGGTATAACCTTTTTGGCTGCGTTTCCCTTTCTTCATGCACATCTAAATATGATTTTTTATTGTGTAAAGTTTCAATGAAATCGATCTTATGGTTTTGGAGGAGTTGCAATGACAAGGTTTGACATTGAAAATGCATGAAAAATCTAAGTCCAAGGGCCATAACTCAGGTCTAATTTTTTCAACAGCAATCCCCTTTCTCATACACATCTACATATCATGATCTTTCATTGTGTAAAGTTTCAATGAAATCCATCATATGGTTTGGGAGGAGTTGCGATGACAAGGTTTGACATTGAAAATGCATGAAAAATCTAAGGACAAGGGCCATAACTCAGGTCTAATTTTTTCAACAGCAATCGCCTTTCTTCATGCACATCTAAATATCATGATCTTTGTGTAAAGTTTCAATGAAATCCATCCAATGGTTTGGGAGGAGTTGCGATGACAAGGTTTGACATTGAAAATGCATGAAAAATATAAGTCCAAGGGCCATAACTCAGGTCTAATTTTTTCAACAGCAATCCCCTTTCTTCATGCACATCTACTTATCATGATCTTTCATTGTCTAAAGTTTCAATGAAATCCATCAAATAGTTTGGGAGGAGTTGCGATGACAAGGTTTGACATTGAAAATGCCAAAATCTAAGTCCAAGGGCCATAACTCAGGTCTAATTTTTTCGACAGCAATCGCCTTTCTTCATGCACATCTACATATCATGATCTATCATTGTATTAAGTTTCAGTGAAATCCATAAAATGGTTTGGGAGGAGTTGCAATGACAAGCTTTCGTCTACAGACGGACGGACAAACGGACAGATAGGGTGAATCCAGTATACCCCCCCCAACTTCGTTGCGGGGGGTATAAAAATTTACACTCGTGACGGAAATTTCCGTCACTCGTGTAAATTTGCATGTCTCACTCAGTATATTGTGATAGAACCTATTAATCTCACCCTGTAGGGTGAGACAACATTTTTCCTCACACCTAATTTCGCGGACAAATCAGTCTCATGTGAGAAAAAAACAAATGTCAAACCAGCTCTTCATTAGTATTTCTTGTCTAAGTTGTAAAAAATTGAAATCCACAAATGGAGTGTAACGACAATGTTATCTTGATATAACTACTTCTGTATTAGCTGATGTAAATTAAAGATTCTTACCCAGGCAAACCCCGTCAGTATGGATAACTTGATCTGGAATTTCCCAAACCCTATATTGTCTATAGCCTGCTGTAGTGTAAATGACTCTGAAAGGACAACAATAAATGTTTGTAAAACAAGAATGTTCATAAAATAAAGCTATTATAGTAGATTAAAATATTTCTTCCAGAGGGAAGGGATAATACAAATAAAAACACAAACACTCAAATACACAAATTTTCGGCCCCTTGGCCTCTATCAAGTGTAAAACATAGGTAATCACAGATTACGAAGCTCACCTCGTGACAGCAAAATTCAATTCAAACATATTTCTTAGTACATGTATATTGGCTTTTAAAGGCAAAACCACTCAAGCAGAAAAAGTAGGTCAAGGTCATTTTATGAAAGTTTGATCAAAGATACATCCAATATGCAAGTTTGGTACATGTAGCAGTTATACTTTGCTCAATATTGGCTTTATAGAGCAAAATCACTCAAGCGGAAAAAGTAGGTCAAGGTCATTTTCTGAAAGATTGATCAAAGATACATCCAATATGCAAGTTTGGTACATGTATCACTTATACTTTGCTCAATATTGGCTTTTAAAGGCAAAATCACTCAAGCGGAAAAAGTAGGTCAAGGTCATTTTATGAAAGTTTGATCAAAGAAACATCCAATATGCAAGTTTGGTACATGTAGCAGTTATACTTTGCTCAATATTGGCTTTATGGAGCAAAATCACTCAAGCGGAAAAAGTAGGTCAAGGTCATTTTATGAAAGATTGATCAAAGATACATCCAATATGCAAGTTTGGTACATGTATCACTTATACTTTGCTCAATATTGGCTTTTCAAGGCAAAATCACTCAAGCGGAAAAAGTAGGTCGAGGTCATTTTATGAAAGTTTGATCAAAGATACATCTAATATGCAAGTTTGGAACATCTAGCACTTATACTTTGCTCAATATTGGCTTTTAAAGGCAAAGTCACTCAAGCGGAAAAAGTAGGTCAAGGTCACTTTATGAAAGTTTGATCAAAGATACATCCAATATGCAAGTTTGGTACATGTAGCACCTATACTTTGCTCAATATTGGCTTTTAAAAGCGAAATCACTCAAGTGGAAAAAGTAGGTCAGATGCTGCATCCGATGAATGGGTCCATCTCGGCATCCAAAGATGAATCACTTGTGCAAGTTTGGTTACTGTAGCATTAGTACTTTGTCAGATACTGAGCTACCCCAAACTTCTTATCCAAATCACTCAAGCGGAAAATGTAGGTCAGATGCTGCATCCGATGCATGGGTTCACCTCGGCATCCAAAGATGAATCACTTGTGCAAGTTTGGTTACTGTAGCATCAGTACTTTGTCAGATACTGAGCTACCCCAAACTTCTTAACCAAGTCACTCAAGCGGAAAATGTAGGTCAGATGCTGCATACGATGCATGGGTTCACCTCAGCATCCAAAGATGAATCACTTGTGCCAGTTTGGTAACTGTAGCATTAGCACTTTGTCAGATACTGAGCTACCCCAAACTTCTTAACCAAGTCACTCAAGCGGAAAATGTAGGTCAGATGCTGCATCCGATGCATGGGTTCACCTCAGCATCCAAAGATGAATCACTTGTGCAAGTTTGGTTACTGTAGCATCAGTACTTTGTCAGATACTGAGCTACCCCAAACTTCTTAACCAAGTCACTCAAGCGGAAAATGTAGGTCAGATGCTGCATACGATGCATGGGTTCACCTCAGCATCCAAAGATGAATCACTTGTGCAAGTTTGGTTACTGTAGCATTAGTACTTTGTCAGATACTGAGCTACCCCAAACTTCTTAACCGGACGCGGACGCGGACACGGACGCGGACGCGGACGCGGACGCGGACGCGTGGGGTTATAGCATAAGCTCACTCAACTTCGTCGAGGTGAGCTAAAAACGACAATGTACATTGTCGTTTTTTTACACTTGATAAAGGCCAAGGGACCGAAAATTTGTGTATTTGTGTATAGCTATTATGTATTAGCAACAGAATATTTGTAACCCCCACCCCCCTCAATAGCAAATTACCAAAGTGACATCTCTTGCATAAGTATCAGAACAAGAAAACCTGACGTTGAAACACTGACCAAAAGTACATAATAAGATGTACACATCTCCTCTGATAGTTTTTTAGAGGTTAAAGGGTCCTTTGATATTAGAATATGAAATGACCGCAGAGAAGGACTTTCTTCAATACACTAGAGTCTCTAACCTTGATTATCTTGCCAGGGTAATCTTAAATGAAGAAGTTTGATCTTTGTCATCATTATTTTCAAAGCGAAGGGAATAAAAAGACAAGATTATTTGACATATAATTTAGTTTGTATGTAACTCTAGAAGCCTGTCAAGTCAAGATTGTATTTAGTCCAATACCGTTCAGACCATTGACCAAAATGCATATTCTAGCGAGAAAAACACAATAAAGTATAAGTTGGCCTGTCTTTCGGTCTATTCTGATGCAAATCTGGTACCCATCCGATAAAAATTATGGGATAAAGGGTCGTTGAACTCGTATTGGAGCATGCGTGTAATGCTGTCTGGTTGCAGTGACCTTGACCTTTGACTTGGGATCATGACAGTCAGTAGGGTTCTGGTCATGATGATGGAAGTATGAGGATTCTCATGATAACGGTTTTGTCTATTTTCATACATACACAGACGTGGAGAAAGACATACGGACAGACAGATGCACAGTCGTGGAGAAAGACATACCGACAGACAGATGCACAGGCGTGGAGAAAGACATACGGACAGACAGATGCACAGGCGTGAAGAAAGACATACCGACAGACAGATGCACAGGCGTGGAGAAAGACATACGGACAGACAGATGCACAGGCGTGGAGAAAGGCATACGGACAGACAGATGCACAGGCGTGGAGAAAGACATACCAACAGACAGATGCACAGGAGTGGAGAAAGTCATACGGACAGACAGATGCACAGGCGTGGAGAAAGACATACTGACAGACAGATGCACAGGAGTGGAGAAAGACATACGGACAGACAGATGCACAGGTGTGGAGAAAGACATACGGACAGACAGATGCACAGGCGTGAAGAAAGACATACCGACAGACAGATGCACAGGCGTGGAGAAAGACATACGGACAGACAGATGTACAGACGTGGAGAAAGTCATACGGACAGACAGATGCACAGGCGTGGAGAAAGACATACCGACAGACAGATGCACAGGAGTGGAGAAAGACATACGGACAGACAGATGCACAGGCGTGGAGAAAGACATACGGAAAGACAGATGCACAGGCGTGGAGAAAGACATACGGACAGACAGATGCACAGACGTGGAGAAAGACATACGGACAGACAGATGCACAGGCGTAGAGAAAGATATACGGACAGACAGATGCACAGGCGTGGAGAAAGACATACGGACAGACAGATGCAGTACCAAAACATGCGTACTCTGTCACAAAACGTACGTATGTAAAAGCCATATCCAATATGTATGTTGCCTGTCTAGCTCATATCCCTGCCTCCGAGACACTTTGAGTCTGGTCTCAATCAATGACTATATCATTACAAGTGATTTAGTTGACGATAAACACCCGATCGGACGTTAAGTATCAAATCTATAGAAACCTTAACTGTTTATAATGGTCATCTTACAGATGACGGACGGAGTTATCTCAGTAAAATTATTTTTATAGACATAACAAAGCAGGAAATGAGGATATGGTGACATGCTATTTCTCTGTTTATATGTTTGTCAATATCATCAATATCAGCTGTGACTTACGGGGATGATACATGTATATCCATATGTAGTTCTGTAATAAAGGATGTACTGTCTGATACATGTATACATGTATAAATAAATGACAGTTCAGCAGAATATCTTGTTTTTATTTTCTTGTCAAAGTCTGTAAACATTTTGCGAGAAAATTTTGCAGTTGTGACGTGTTTAGTTCTCGTCCAAAAATATAAAATACTATATAATTATCATCAATATGAACACTGGTACTGATAATTACAATAAATGTATGGAGGGGATCATGTATATTATGACACAGTATCCGTGGTCAGTACGTACTGACCGTCCTCTCATCTTCAGGATAACTTTATTTAAAGCCTTCATTAATGACATCAGTTTCCGGTGTAGCGTGTATAAAATAATGACATTTTACATGGAAGACAGATAATCCCAAGCTACCGTCAGTAACTCCTAATATGTATTCTTGTGTGCTAAAGCGTCCACATTTTTTCTTGAATTATGAATAGACACTGTTTGCCTCTAAATCAAGTTGTTAGAGGTTTTCGTGCATCCACCAGGACATTATATCAGTGAAGAGGCTCAAGACCCCTTCCGTCATGAAATTTTACCCCAGCCACGCAAATGTCACTGCTCAAATAGTCAAACCGAGGGTTTTTTTTTCAAAGTAGATAAAACTTCAAACTCAAAGTGGTGACAGGTGGTTAAAAGCTCAACATATGTTACGTAGAATTATCTACATATGGCTAAAACAGACAGCTATGTCATCTTCATTCAAAAGAAATAATTCAGTTTTGCTTTTTATCATGTTTTTTTTTTTTTTTTTTTTTTTTTTTTTTCCTTTTTACAGATGGGCGAACTTGTAAGGTTTAAGTTTGTTACAAGTTTACGGATGTATTACATTGACGTCATATCGTTGATAAGGATGATGAACTACGATGAGGGGAAATACAATTTGATTCTGTTTCAAACCTATGTATTCTACAGTACATCTGACCCAGAACTTATTGATCTTTCTTCTTATATTTATTCTCTGTAGATATCTCACTTTACAAGAAATCCCATACAAATTTGTATCTATGAATTTTCTCAATTAGCTTGAGGAAACTCTTTGAAAGTCTCGGCCTCCCACTTTATATTACAAACACGAATTTGGTTTTCTATGCCTTTTATCTTCACATTTTTATCAGCCCCTCTCGTAATAAAGAAGAATCTACCCCTGTATTATGCCTATTGGATTATTGACATCAGCATTATTAGGTTTGACTTTTGTGTATTGCCTTTTCCATTTGTGTATTCCCTCACGACGTGCACCTCAACAGAACAGTAATTAGGCCTGGGTAAAATCGACAAAGCACTCGCTGAGAGGATGTGTTCAACAAATTGTGCTTTCTTCATCTTTACAAGACATACGATCAATTCTCATTGTGAAAAGAATTTCTCTATAAGAAAATCAAGGTTTCCATGGCGATTATCGCATAATATTAGATTGAGTGTGCCACTAACTTTGAGACTTTGACTTGTGCACGGAAACGGACATTTGAGGACCGGTAATACACATTGATTGTCACCAATCATTAAAGGTCCGGTAACATGGTTAATCAATACGGTCACCAAGTCTTAGTGTAGAACTATTTCGTATAACAAAGATGGACATCTCTTCGGAAAATTCCTATATAGAAAATAATGTCTGTATGCTGTCTGCAAATTTCGGGCACATTAAATATACTGGTAAACCTTTTTAAATGTATATTTTATGGGAATAGCAATGGGGAACTGGTACGTAGTATAGCGATCAATTTGATGAATGGTAAGGTGTTAGGCAAACCAATCTTATACCGACTTCAATAGGCATTTAGCGGGAGTTTTTTTGAATTCCGAAACATGTAAACCGTTATACTGTACAGAAATTGGCTATATATATTTGACAACAAGGCTACTTCTTTCTGACATGGAATTGGGATACTTTCTTTTTGATTTTATGTATTATAGATATGTCAGATACTACTACATGTACATTTGATCACATTAAGCCTATCTTTTCCTTTTTTTGTCGGGGGGGGTTAGTCTATTTTGATTTTCTAATTTCTCTTTATTCCTATAATCGTGTATGTACTTTAAGGAAGTGTTCAACCTTGTAATCAACAAAGATTACCAGTAAAGAATCAAAGACAAGTTTTATAGAAAATATAATTGTTAACTGGTTCTTTTTTTTAATGAGGATATGATCTTGAAGGTATGAGAATTAAATAAAGTAGACTCTCTGCAGCCTCGGAAAGTTGCATTATGACCAACTGCGAAGAAGGGACTGCATGGCAGGTCATAACCAAACTTTACAAGAGAAAACAGGGCCCTGACCATCTGCCCTTCCTGTCTGACAGCAAAATCCAGAAAAAAAAAACTTAGGGATGGAAGAAAATAAAGCCTGTGTTTGTGAAATACGAATGCCCCTGGTGGCATCTTTGTTAGTATAAACTTCATTTTCTGTTAAGTATGTGAAAGGTCAACAATTTTGGTATCAATGGAAAGGTCTTGTCACAAAGAATACACATGTGAAATATGAAAACCATTCAAAAGTTTTGCCCAATGTTAAAATTTTTGAAAAGTAGGTCAAAGGTCAAGGTCATGAGGTCAAAACTTTTGGTATCAATGGAAAGGTCTTGTCACAAGAAACACACATGTGAAATATGAAAGCCCTATCACTTACCATTCAAGAGCTATGCCCAATGTTAAAATACTTTAAAAGTAGGTCAAAGGTTAAGGTCATAAGGTCAAATATTTTGGTATCAATGGAAAGGTCTTGTCACAAGAAATACACGTGAAATATGAAAGCTCTACTACCTTCCGTTCAAAAGTTATGTCCAATGTTAAAGTTTTTGAAAAGTAGGTTCAAGGTCAAGGCCATGAGGTCAAATATTTTGGTATCAATGGAAAGGTCTTATTACAAGGAATATGAAAGCTCTATCACCTTCCATTCAAAAGTTATGCCCAATATTAAAGTTTTTCGGACAAACAGACAGACAGACAAACAAACAGATGGACAGGCCAAAATAAAAATAAAATAATGAAGCCCTATCCCCTATAGATGAGGAAATATGGCATGGTCAAAGTTTTTCTTTTCAAAGTTGTTCAAAGTTCAAGGCAAAGTCAAAGGTCAAAGGTCATGCAGCCATAGTCTCAAATAAAAGGTTATTGCCACAAGGAATCTACATGCGAAATACAAACAGCCTATCATTTACAGTTAAAGAGATAGAACACAGGTTAAACTTTTTAAAAGAAGGTCAAGGTCACTAGGTCAAAAGTCATTGTCTCAAATGAAAGGTCTTGTCATCAGAAATCTTCATGTTAAGTATGTACATGTACCATTTATTGAGTATTTGAGGAAATCAGGTATTGTGTTTAATTTTGAGATCTGTCTATATGAGATTTACTGGCAGATTTGAATTGTCCTAGGGTGAGCAATTTTGCCCCACTGAGGGTCTCTTGGTCCTTTACACACAAGCATGTCTTACCTTCAGGTGAATCATCTTGTTGATTTGAGTTATATGACGGGTTACCATGGCTACCATTTCTCTCCCTCAGTGTGTTTAGATCTGTCAATTCTCCGTTTCCCTCTCCTCGTCCAAGTTCCTGCATTTTTGGGTCGGTAATGTCCATGTCAATCTGGTCCCCCTCCAGATCTTCATACTTCTCTCCCTTTTTGAACTTGACAAGACGACTAAACATACTGATCTATTACTCTGCCGCTCACCAGTACCTGAGGAGGAAATATACAATGTACATAAAGATTAGGCAAAATTCAACAAAATTTAACATACGTCATGAGGTAATCTCTTTCTGGATTCCACCACAGGGCCATTTTAATACCCTGCTGTTGACTCATATGATCTTGTGAGGAGCAACAACTTCCATTTCCCTGGAAGATGAAGAATCTACAACAGCATTATAAAACGGCACACTACCAGAATCCCAACTAGGATAATGAACTAAGTCAATTAATCAGAGATCTTTTAAAATTATGGCCTTCATTATAAATAGCTAAATGATCTTAATAATTTGATATTAATGGTGGGTGCAAGCATTCATTTCCTACATTATCAAGAGTTCCTGAAAAGTATCGGTTTTAACAGATTCGCCAACATAAAATTGTTCGGTCCGATATAAACTACTTTTATATCTATTATTTCGACTGATAAAAATCCCTTTAATGTCCAACAATTTTCTTGAAGTTTTAAAGAAGTCAAAGTTATTCTAGATTGGGCATTTCCATCTTAATTTTGACTTGATATTGCTGACATTTAACACAGCTATAGAGCATACGAAAAACTTGGCAATGTCACTCAGGAAAAATTAACATTTATTTTAACATTGAATTATAACCCCGTCTTAAAGTGATTTCAGTCTATTATAATTCAAGTGTACGTTCCAATGACTTTCAGTCATATCAGTTATAATACTGGTAACATATCATAAATAATGAATTATTAAATGATTAAACAAGACCTATTAAACTAATAGTATAATTCTAATTCATAGTTACTCAAGTTTAAGAAGACAAAATTATATTTTTCCAGTTTCCGAATGCCCAACTTTATCTCATGTAATTTAATATTAGCATCCTCCCAGGGTTAGTTCACAAACGTTTTTCAAACACAAAACTATATCTTTGAATTACAAGGCCAATTTCAAACTATTACTTTAAAAGCATTTAAAATTTCAAGGTTATTCATTTTGATATTTTCAAACTTTAAGTTAAGTAAGCATGCGTAGAGGAATATTATTTTGTTCCCTCGAAATGATTCAACCTTCATTCCTTCTACAAAATATCATTTTGTTAGGGTGAAATATCATTTCATTCCCACATAATACTATTTTGTTCCCAGGAAATAATATTTCATTCCCATTAAATTCTGTTCCGTTCCAATTTATTTTGACGTTGCGAGTTGTGATATTGATTCCCCTCATGACCTTATGAGAAACTTTAAACTTGGACATAACTAAAATATGAATGGTAAGTAAAAGCTAGGGCTTTCATATTTCACATGTGTATTCCTTGTGACAAGACCTTTCCATGGAAACCAATATTTTGACCTGTGACCTAGACCTTGAACTGTTACCTTCTTTTGACATTTCAGCTGTTTTATTGACAAACATGCAAGCAGGGGCATTAGTGTTTCACAAACACATTTTAGCAGTAACTTCATCTACAAGGCAAGCAATGAATTGTTACCTCTAAGTTTGCAAATGAAATATACATACATTTAATAAATAAATTTTATGTACCCCCTCCCACTTATTTTCAATAGAATTACATTGTATATCCCTTGTTTCAGTTCTCCTTCCTGTTTGAGTAATCATACACTGGATATCTTTTTCATGAGATTTTCATTTCAAGTATAACACATCATGATAACATACGCTCCCTTTCCCTAGATTATTGAAAGAATGTTCTTTAATGCATTTGATTTTATCTTATCTTTTATCTTATTGATATATCATGCACTTTAATCAATTATCTGTACATTTTATTTTATGTGCATGTTTTATCACGTTTTGAAATGAGTGATTTTGATTCTTGAATTAAACTTGGCCGCTGACATGAAGAACTTTTAATGTTATAAAGAAAAGGAGCAGTTAAGATAAGGCGTAAAATCAGCCCTGAAAAGTGGAATTTTGAAAATTGAAATTTCATGAACTTTTTTATGTGAAATGTATACCTATACTGCATACCATCAAAATATGAAGTAAATTTTTATCTGTTTTGCATATTAATGCTAATTTTGGGGTCAAAACTTCTCTTTTTCTCATAGAAATCAATAGAAAACGGAAAAGTTTTTTTTTAACATTGTTCCCCCCAGATATACAGAAAGCCACTTTTACTGGAGATGTATATCAATGATACAATTTTTTTGGCAAAGCCGGGTTCAGTATCTCCAGGGGGAACACAACCCCATAGACGAAAAACCAAAAATGGAAAGGGGGGTGCATTTTTTAAGAATCCACTTTTTCGACCATAAAATATAGTACATTTGACTATTTTTCCTCTTTAATCCATAAAAAATGTAACCTAAATATGACTGAATGAATATATGTACAAGAATAAGGAATGAAATAAGCAAGAATGATGTTCATTTCTCCGCCAATGTGTATTTCGTGCTAATAGGCTTACATTGTAGCCATTGAATACAAAATGAGACCGTATTTTTAAGTTCCGGATTGCATTATTTACCGATTAACGGAGATGGAACATTCTAAATCTATTTCTGATTCACAATGTAGACATATTTGATGTCTTTTAATTTATATTTATCCATTTTTGGTAAAAATATTCTAAAATTTCTGCGTTTTTGGTCAATATTATCGGTTTTTCTATCAGTGCACCCCTACCTCTTTTGACCATAATTTTAGAATCTTAAGGTTTCTTTAACAAAATGTAAAACATGTAAAAGGTCTGCAAATACATTATATTTCAATAATGATTCATGTTTTTCTGTATAAGATTCACCATGAAAAAGAAATAAGTCACAAGATTTAATTAGGGCTAAATAGGGCCATTATCTTAACAGGTCCTTTGCTATACATGTATGTTCAGAAAATACAATAGATATATAAGATCATAGACAAACCTTTTTTCTTCAAAAAACGACCAAGAAGAGCTGTTCCCGACGTTTGATCATTAAGGATTGACTCGAGTCGGTTAAAAATAAAAGATAAAACTTTACAATATTGAACTAACTTTCAAAAAATGTTGTGTACAATTTCAGAACTTGTTCTTTCAGAAAAATGGATATCTTAAACATAAAGCGCCAGTATCATTAAAAAAGATAACTAAACAAATTATGCACGCACGAATAGCTACTGGAAAATATTTACTTCGTGTTGTACAAACGTAATTACGTTGTGATGTGCAAACAACGTCTACCTATTCTGTCATCCAAGTATTTTTTTAAAAGTGTTGATGATATCAGGTAGCTTCTCCGGATAATGGTTTATTACAAATTTATATTTTTTAATGACGTACAGATTCTGAAAACTTGATTTTAGCCGCTTTCATTTGATTTAAATATGAGTAGACAAATATCTTTAAGATTCCCACGAGCTATGAAAAATTGACAATTATAATGCCTTGTGCTTTTTGCAATGTTGTCCGGAGCAAACAAAGTAAGATTGCAGTTGGTCAACAAAAGCATCTCTGTATCTTTTAAGTTGATGTAGGAATTTGATTTTTTCACCTTTACATCTCTGAAACATGAAACAGTAAGCAAAATTTCAAATAATTCCATAATCTGCAAATACTGAATTTCATGATAGAAAGTCGGTAAATTTGAATGCATTCCCCCCGCCTCTCTGGGGGAAGGGTAGGTACGTCTCTTCATCTTTCTATATCTCCTTGGTTTACGAACTTTTCACAAACGAAAAGGAGAAAGTTCAAAGATTCAAATAATGTGAATGTTGTTGAAAAAATTTGGGATTTTCAGTAAGAACAAGTAGATGTGGCGATAATATGTACCATCCCTTCTTTCAAACTTGCTGCAACCCTTACGTTCACTGAGCACCGGTAAACAAGAACCAATCATCAGATTTTCATGAAATGATTAGAAGAAATGTGTGTCCTGAGGGTTCCTCATACTTCTGTGCCCGAACGGCCCGCTTGCTCTGAGCAAGCTTTAATGGTAACACATATATACAAAACAAGTGGAAAAATGAACGAAAATAAAGAAGAAAAGATATATACTGACAATTCAATTTTCTTCAACCAAGAATCACTATCTTATGGGCGCCGCCATTTTAGTCAGTTTTTATACGAAAATATTTCTAGATGAATCCCTATTTTTGTAGCTATATGGTGTAGATTCAGTTTTTACAGTGTGTAATATAAAGCTAGGATGAAAAGTAGTGAAATGGTTGAAAGTGTTAGGTTATGACTGCAACAGGGCACTGAAACTTTTTGAATCCTTAGTTTCGTATCCTACATGAAAATTTTTGAATCCTTAGTTTCGTATGCTCTATCAATCTTTTTGAATCCATAGTTTCGTATCCTAAATAAACACTGCAAAATGCGACTAGACAGCCCATGCGATTTTGACGGAATTTTCATGCACTGTCTTCGCTTCGCTTCAAGGGCTTTGCCATAATTCATATTATATGCCCGACCAGTAACAGCTTTTGAAAGAATCCCGATTTATTTAAAAATTCCCCTTTTGAGTACATTGTAGTTAACACCCATGTTTTCCTCCATGTAAGGTCCAGACCCCCTTCCCCCCACTGGTCTTTCAAAAAACTGAAATGATACCTCTGACTGTTCACTCACCAAGAAAGCACGATTAAAATGACGTATCTTCTTTATAACAGGTCTTCATTGTAAATCAAATTAAAACATGAGTGTTACATTCATCGGCGCGGCGCTCAGCTGTCAAATGTGTTTACAAATAATTTTCATTTTTCAGCCGCATTGCGTATGCAGTGTTTAAAAAATGAAACCTTATTCGGTACAGCCCATCCGGAAACGATTAAGCTTTTTTTAACTTACTTAGAATTTTTTACTTATCAAGATTACGAAAAACTCTTATACTACAGTGGCGGATTCAGCCGAGGGCACATGCCCCCCGGCAGTGCCCATCGAAGGGGCACTTATAACATGCTTTTGGAAGCATTAAACTGCTGTTTCCTAACAAAAATCTATGAAATTAGTCAGAAATAACCCCAAAATACCCTAGCTCAGAAACCACCGATTTTGATAAAATTTCCAAAATGTTCTGGGGATAGATTACAAAGTCGGGAAGGATGCATTGCTTCAATGTCCATTGTCTGTAAACATGTACGTGAACAACAACCTACATTTTTTTTTTTTTTTTTTTTTTTTTTTTTTTTTTTTTTTTGAGGTCATTGAACGATTAAAATTGTTTGACCAGATTTGGACCGGCATCTCCAAGAATTTTGCAAACAGTTAAAAATGCATGTTTTTCTTTATTTTTTAGAATCGATTTTAGAAAATTTTACCAATGAATGCCTTTCTATCTTGACGATGCAAAGCATGGGGCACCCATGATCTCTTGTTTTTTCAAGGAAATTTATCATTTACTTATTTTCTTCATCTTACAAAAATTTAAAACAAACAAGCATGGATCTAGAGTAAGGGTTGGGGGGAGGGGGGTTAGATCCCGTCAGGAATTTGCAAAAATTGCTGATTATTTCCTAGCTTTTACGGCTGGGAAACCCCCCCCCCCCCCCACACACACACACCATGGGCTGACCTCTCTGTCCTTTTTAAAACTTTTCTTGATCCACCATTTCCTTAGAAAATCCTGAACATGTTGACTTAGACCTGCATGCCGTACAAAAACAATACAGCATAAAAAATGTCGAAATCTTTTTTTTAAATATGCTATTAATTATCGTTACTGACACTGACTGAATCATCCCTTCTAAATTCAGTTAAATACGCTTCAGATGCCACCAAATTATTTACCTTGAAAGAAATAATATTTTCATTGAAATTTAAAAATGAAGCTCATCTTGATACCCTTGAAATAAATTGTCGTTGTTTAAACTTCGACACGTTAAAATGCTGCATGGATTAGCTTGTTGTCATGGTTACATGTATGACAGTGTTCGAGGACAGGCACCAGATTCCTACAAAGAAAATTAAAACTCAATCTTCATCTTCAACGGGCGTTTAAGAAAGGGTTATAATTTTTCTTTCTAGGAATCAGGTGTCTGTGTGTTCGAGGTACAAATGCTACAGTATACATTAAGGCACGGTCCATTTGATATTCTTGGGGGGGGGGGTCGAAAAAAATAATTTTGCTCTGAATTTTGATGAAAAAAATTAATTTGCTTATGGTGTGACAGAAAAAAATAATCTTGCTCTTACAAATAATCTGAATTTGAAGAATTACCATAAAATTTCGCTAAAATTCTTGAAAATTTTACGGCTCACTTCGCTCGCCGCAGTTTTCAATTTATATCACACTTTTTTTTGGCTCGCTTCGCTCGCCATAGGTTTCCTTCAGAACATTATTCTCTAATTGCAAAGTTCATAAATTTGCAGATATCAAAAGTATACATGTATGTTAATTAATGAAAGAATGGGCTTCCTAGTAAAAGCTTAGATATATTATCAATATTTATGTATTACTATTAATACATGTATAATGCATGTATCGAACCCCATAGAACCTAATTTTATGTTATAATTTAGCTTGGAAGGAAATCTTCGGTTATTCACCAATTTACAATTCTTCATTTAAAATTTGTCTGAAACTAACCTTCCTTTCAGACCCTCTTATATGCATGTACCTTATATAAATTTTGTTTATTGAGAATTGTATTGTAAAAATCTTTTATTTGTCTGGTGTGTTTAGAATGGAATTGAATACTTGCATAAAAATTAAATAATATTTAGAGTTTTGAGTAAAAATATAAATAATTTCTATTGATAAAACATAAACATTCTTAACATTGTTAAAAAAAATTTCCTTGCTCCAACTTTGCGAGAAAAAAATAATTTTGCCCCGGTCCGGAGCGAAAAAAAAATTATCTTGCTCCGACAAAAAACCCAAGCCCCCCCCCCCCCCCCCCCCCCCCCCCCAGAATATCAAATGGACGGTGCCTAAGCATTATTCCGTTATGAAAATGTATTATATGCACAATCTGCGGTTTACCATCATATCAAATGAATGAGCTTTATTCCGTTATGAAATCGTAGTATCTTATATGCATTATATGCGCAATCCACAGTTTATACTTTCATATCAAATGAATGAGCTTTATTCCGTTATGAAAACGTAGTATCTTGTATGCATTATATGCACAATCTGCAGTTTACCATCATATCAAATGAATGAGCTTTATTCCGTTATGAAAACGTAATATCTTGTATGCATTATATGCACAATCTGCAGTTTACCATCATATCAAATGAATGAGCTTTATTCCGTTATGAAAACGTAATATCGTGTATGCATTTTATGCAAAATCTGCAGTTTACCATCATATCAAATGAATGAGCTTTATTCCGTTATGAAAACGTAGTATCGTGTATGCATTATATGCACAATCTGCAGTTTACCATCATATCATATGAATGAGCTTTATTCCGTTATGAAAACGTAGTATCTTGTATGCATTATATGCAAAATCTGCAGTTTACTTTCATATCATATGAATGAGCTTTATTCCGTTATGAAAACGTAATATCGTGTATGCATTTTATGCACAATCTGCAGTTTACCATCATATCAAATGAATGAGCTTTATTCCGTTATGAAAACGTAGTATCTTGTATGCATTTTATGCACAATCTGCAGTTTACCATCATATCAACACTCTGAATAGATTGTTACATGATATTAAAAGAAATAATGGCAATTTTAATTTATTTTACCGCTCTAAATACCTATTCTAAGATAGTCATCCATCCCCCTTTTTTCGTTTTTCGTCTGTGGGACATTGTTCCCCACTCGGTTCAGAACCCCACTTGGTCAGAAAATTTGTTTTATTGATATACGCCTTTGGTAAAAGTGGCATTCTGAACCGAGGGGGGGGGGGGGCAATGTTGTAGAAAAAAATTTCGTTTTCCATTGATTTCTGTAGGAAAAACGCTTATTTTCACCCCAAAAAAATCGGTCTTATTTTGAATAATTTATCCAACCTGATAGAAGATTCATATCTGTACCAAGTAACTTATTTTTACCGAAAATATTTCTCAATTTTTGCATTTTGAAATTTCGACTTTTCAGTGCAGATTTTACGCCTTATCTTAACAGCTCCTTTAAATTCTAAAGATAAAACCAGAGGGTGCTATAGTGAAGTTTATTTTTTTTTAAAGCATCACTGATGAGAATTTGATAAACAAGTGTCTGGCGCATAATAAATTGGTTTGAAAATTTCTTCAAGAAGGTATAGTATTGGAAGTCTTCGGCTTTATTATATTCATTATTTGTGTGTTAAATGAATTTTCTTAAACCGGTTTGGATGAAATATGTAGGAATATGTCAACAGCATACACGTCTCAAAAGTCACGGAAGTAAAAGATTGCCGTTTCAATTTTAAATCGGCTTCTTCTAATGATAATTCTTATTCTAATGACTTTGTCTTGCCATCTCGACTTTGAGACTGAGTAAGTGATGGGTATTTTTTTTATGTTTATATCAAACCACATTAATATAATTAACAAAGGAGGGGATAAAGTGAATGAGAAGACAGAATGGAGGATTCTTTATATAGACCTCATCATAATTTTCCGTTATTGGTTGACTGTGTCTGCACAGTGTAATGATCTGCAGGAGCGAGGCGTTCCACATCACAACGCCAACATGTCAATGGACCTAACGACACAAAGGAGACGAAGGTTAACAGAGAGCGTTTGGTCAATGTGCATTTCTAACTGGAGTTAATACGACAACTAAATTAAAAGGATACAGAGGCATTGAAGATACAATTAAGGTATCCGATGTACAATAGGAACCAAGATGTGTGCAAAAGTTAAGGAATACAAAAGAGAAAAAACAAGTGGGCAAAAAAGAAAACTCTAGACAAAACAATAAAAATAAGACTGCAGTAACATAGCAATGCCTACTCTGTAGTGTTCTGGTGTTTTTCTATGCGTGCTGTGACAAAGTCTTGTTGGAGATTCCCTCCTTTCCTTTCTTTGCTGTTTGTTTTATTTTCATTATGGGAGTATGTTCTGCTGTGGTCAGTGCTGGATAGACTTGCACATTCTTTTAATTACATCAGTCAGTTCAATCAATTAGAAATCATGAAATAGAAATACGTAATTATTGTAATATTTACGCCATATTTGAAAGAAAGATATAATATTTAAGATAGGGATTTTCATAGAAGAGTTTATCAAAAGGGAAGGGTAAAACTATGTTCAAAATTGTCACCATTAATAGAAAGAGTCCGTTTCCCTAGCTAAAACTTTTGACTTTTTAGCCCTTATATTTTACCCTTGATTTACCATTGATGAACATCCATATGAATCGAGGTTGAATTTCGTTACCTAGAAGGCTGCTCTCTGATAACAGGAGTACGTTAGACCATCTCTGTTCATGCGTGGCGCCAATTTTATAATCCTGCTCTCTGTATTATGCGAATATTTCTATGGTTGAGCATAGTTGTCCTATGTACATTTAAACATTCTCGGGAAACTTCCATATGGAAGTCAAGCTTAGCGAAATGACTGCATCACACAATCATAAGAGTGAGTGGGCTCTCATATTCAGCTTCAATGAATTATTGAATTATATTGTTCTGCAGAACAAGCAAAGCTTAGCCCAGCATTGACCCTTGTTAAATGACCTAACACGACCTTTGTCCCAAAGGATTCCTTCGAATCAACATTTGCGAGAAATATGATTAAATGCTGTTGTAAGGTCCAGGAGATATGAATTTTCTCATTTAAAAAAGTGATGATTCGAAGCAGTTCGCTTCCTAAGCAAACATTTTTCAAGTCAGTCCCACCTATCTATTGTATACCACAATTTCTAAAACGTGGGTCATGTAGCATCATATCCCACCTATCCTGCTATGTCTGTCGGTGCATTTTTGGATGTAATAATTTTCAAACTCATAAAATGATGGTATTGAATTTGAACACGTTTAACATTTGTATCTCTTGGTGAGTGTCACTGCTGATGGACCAGGAGTCCCCGAGGACACATGCAGCCATGTTCGATCAACTTTGGTTTGATCGTCTATCTCTTCTACGCATTCGAAAATTTCTGTTGTCAAAATTTCTTGAAATTTCTAAAACGTGGGTCCTATAGCATCATATCCCACCTATCCTGCTACGCCTTTCGGTGCATTTTTGGATGTAATAATTTTTAAACTTTTACGTTATTTGGATTGAGGATCACTGACGAGGGTTGAGTACCCGAAACGTACAGGCTAGTCCATGCTGCAAATTTCTCTGTTTAATAATGATGCTATTGAATTTGAAGACGTTTTTAACATTTATACCTCTTCATGAGTATCACTGATGGTGGACCAAGAGTCCCCGAGGGCACATGTAGCCAAGTTCAATCAACTTCAGTTGATCGTCTATCTCTTCTACGCATTCGAAAATTTCTGTTATCAAAATTTCTTGAAATTTCTTAAACGTGGGTCCTGTAACATCATATCCCACATATCCTGCTACGCCTTTCGGTACATTTTTGGATATAATAATTTTCAAACTCTTATGCCATTTAAGTACCCGATGCTTGCATGTCTAGTCCATGCTGCAAATTTATCTGTTTTAAAATGACGCTACTGAATTTGAAGACGTTTAATATTTGTACCTCTTCATGTGTGTCACTGCTGGTGGACCAGGAGTCCCCGAGGGCACATGTAGCCAAATTAGATCAACTTCGGTTGATTGTCTCGAAGTTGATCGTCTATCTCTTCTACGCATTCGAAAATTTCTGTTGTCAAAATTTCTTGAAATTTCTAAAACGACGGTCATGTAGCATCATATCCCACCTATCCTGCTACGTCTGTCGGTACATTTTTGGACGTATAATTTTCAAACTCTTATGCCATATTACATTATTTAGATTGAGGATCACTGACGAGGATTAAGTACCCGAAATTTGCATGTCTGGTCAATGCTGCAAATTAATCTGTTTTTATACGCCCGTCATTTGACGGGTCGTATTATGGTATGGCGAAGTCCGTCCGTCTGTCCGTCTGTCCGTCCGCCTATGGAACGCAATAACTTGAATATGCGTCAACAGATTTTTACGAAATTCATACATTATGATTAGACTGTGGAGAGGAAGCCGCCTTTCGATTTTCACGTTCATTCAATTTGTCGTTACAGAGTTATGGGACTTAGATATTTTAAGATACAGTGAAAATATACTAAAATAGTTAAAAATTATTTAAAAATCTATTTCTGGTCGAAATGTTTTGAAATTTTGTATACTTCAAGTAGAAAGGATGTTCTTTGACATATGTAACGGGTTTTTAATTTTTTTGTCTCATAACCGAGATATTGTGTGTAATGGGAAGGGGGGATGGGTTATATGCACATATATACATGTTAAGCTTAGGGCAAAATACAAGCGCATGGAACGCAATAACTTGAATATGCGTCAACAGATATTCATGATATTCATACATTATGATTGGACTGTGGAGAGAAAGCCGCCTTTCAATTTTCACGTTCATTCAATTTGTCGTTACAGAGTTATGGGACTTAGATATTTTAAGATACAGTGAAAATATACTAAAATAGTTAAAAATTATTTAAAAATCTATTTCTGATCGAAATGTTTTGAAATTTTGTATACTTAAGGTAGAAAGGATATTCTTTGACATTTGTAACGGGTTTTTGATATTTTGGTCGCATAACCGAGATATTTGTAATGGGAGGGGGGGGGGGTTATATGCACATACATGTTAAGCTAAAGGCAAAATATAGGCGCATGGAACGCAATAACTTGAATATACGTCAACGGATTTACATGAAATTTTTACATTGTGATAAGACTGTGAAGAAGAAGCCGCCTTTCGATTTTCAGGTTCATCCGATTTGTCGTTACGGAGTTATGGGACTTAGATATATTAGATACAATGTAAAAATATACTAAAATAGTTAAAAATTCTTTAAAAATCTATTTCTGGTCAAAATGTTTTGAAATTTTGTATACTTCAAGTAGAAAGGATGTTCTTTCACATATGAAACGGGTTCTTAAATTTTTTTGTCACATTATTCGGAAATAATGTGTAATGGGGGGGGGGGTTATATGCACATACATGTTAAGCTAAGGGCAAAATATAGGTGCATGGAACACAATAACTTGAATATGCGTCAACAGATTTTCATGATATTTGTACATTGTGATCAGACTTTGAGGAGAAAGCCGCCTTTCGATTTTCAGGTTCATCCGATTTGTCCTTATGGAGTTATGGGACTTAGATATTTTGGTGTTGTGAAAAAAAATCCCAACGGGCGTATCTTGCTGCGTGAGCGTAGGCTTTATTAAATGATGCTATTAAATGAAGACGTTTAACATTTTGCAACTAACAAGACGATACTTTCTAAACAATTATTATAGTCTTTTCCAAGTAATACGGAAATTATGATGAGGTCTATATAAAGAATCCTCCATTCTGCCTTCTCATTCACTTTAATCATATTCATGTGGTTTGATATAAACATAAAAAAGATACCCATCACTTACTCAGTCTCAAAGTCGAGATGGCAAGACAAAGTCATTAGAAGTAGAATTATCATTAGAAGAAGCCGATTTAAAATTGAAACGGCAATCTTTTACTTCCGTGACTTTTGATACGTTTATGCTGTTGACATATTCCTTCATATTTCATCCAAACCGGTTTAAGAAAATTCATTTAACACACAAATAATGAATATAATAAAGCCGAAGACTTCCAATACTATACCTTCTTGAAGAAATTTTCAAACCAATTTATTATGCACCAGACACTTGTTTATCAAATTCACATCAGTGATGCTTTAAACAAATAATAAACTTCACTATAGCACTGTCACGGACAGACGGGCATCGCATATTGGTGACGGACAAGTGATATAATTATTGAAATATAAGAAGTTCAAATGTCTACATTCATTACATTTACTATGCAAATACATTTAACGACGATACAAATACACAGTTCCACAATTCACAGTCTACATCACATCACAATACGTCACAACACCAGCGCGTAGCCACTGTCACAGTTCATGTCCACGTTGTAAGGCGCTCGTCGTGGTTTACACCATAGAGGCAGGTACTCTAAGTATACATCATGAAGGCCTAAAATATTTTAAGTTAAGTTATACAATAGATGTTCAGAATCAAGATTCCATACATGATTATGTTTATACACTTACTGCACACCGTAGTTCAAACTACACCGTGAATTATATTCACTAATTTTACGTACGCATTATATGCAATGTTATACACACTACGAAATCGAACTACATAACTGTAATACACATTTCTACATTACAATAATACACACATTTTACTCAGTATGGAATACGAGACCTGATAGTATTTAATACTGTTTTTAACAAAATATGAAGTGAATAAATTTCACTTATTTCTCAATTGTAGATACAACATCAAAGTATGAACTTTCGTACAAATAAATATACAAAATATAGTAAATTCTTACCTCAGAAGTGATGGCTGTATCGCTCACTGGTTTACACCAAACACATAAGGAATATATTGAAATTTTACATATTCAAAACGGCGTGGTCAAGAAAAGCGTGCGTCCACACCGAAGTATTTAAAATCTAAAGTGACCACATGTCCAGTATAACTGGTCAGTCTTCACGGTGAATTGCACTGAGGCTCTATACGCGCTGAATATATACATATATACACGGTTGAATAAATGAGGGTCTAGAAGGCTAAGTCAAATCAAAATTTGAATGTGACAAGCACCCCCTGGTTTTATTCTTAGAATTTAAAGGAGCTGTTAAGATAAGGCGTAAAAGCTACCCTGAAAAGTCGAAATTTCAAAATGCAAAAATTGAGAAATATTTTCGGTAAAAATAAGAAGTGACTTTGTACAAATATGAATCTTCTATCAGGTTGGATAAATTATTCAAAATAAGACCGATTTTTTGGGGTGAAAATAAGCGTTTTTCCTACAGAAATCAATGGAAAACAAAAACATTTTCTACAACATTGCCCCCCCCCCTCGGTTCAGAATGCCACTTTTACCAAAGGCGTATATCAATGAAACAAATTTTCTGACCAAGTGGGGTTCTGAACTGAGTGGGGAACAATGTCCCACAGACGAAAAACGAAAAAAGGGGGATGGATGACTATCTTAGAATAGGTATTTAGAGCGGTAAAATAAATCAAAATTGTCATTATTTCTTTTTATATCATGTGACAATCTATTCAGAGTGTATTCCGATCAAATGATTAACCGTTAGGAAGGAAATGAATGAGAAAGTTGTCCATTTCTACACTGTGCGTATTTCGCGCCTGAAAGCTACATATGTGGCTGATAAATACAAAATATAACCGTTTTTCAGTTTTCGGATTGCGATTTTTGCCGATCATATTGATATAATAACATCAAGGTTAATTTCTCTTATCCAAGTTTGACATTGAAAGGTAGAGAAGTATAATAAACATCAAATTTGTGTAACCTAATGCATTTTTTGTGAATTTTCGCTCGATATTTGACGTTTTCTCTCATCAGTACCCCTACCTCTTCAACCTTTAATTATAACATCTTATACCAAATCTATTTAAATAAAATACCTACTAAGAATCTTCTAATACTTTATATTTTAATCCCGACCACTTTTAACCTGAAATAGAAGGACAGCGCACGAGAAATAATCGAGTGATTTCAGGGCTAAATCAAGCCCTTATCTTAACAGCTCCTTTGTGTATTTACTTTACAGAGAGTACTCGGCTCCAAATTTCCTGTAGGATCGATTCAGTAGCATATCCAAATAAAATTCATGTTCTAAATAGCATTGGAGGGATGGTGCTTAGATGTTTACCTCCTTTTATTTCGATAATATTTTTGGATGAAATGACAAGTTTTGGAAATAGCCAAATAAAATGCATGATCTCAAATAAGAAATTCTTAACAAGTCTTTAGATGTATAACAATAAACTAGCTGAGGACAGAGCTATATGCCTATCTGATCCAGAACAAGGAAACATATAATCCGTGTGTCCAGAATTTTCTTGTACTACGAGTGGAATTTTCACAGATAAAAAGTGCAGCAGGCGAAAAAAATAAGTCAACTCATCATTTACCATCATAATAGAAAGATTATTTGAGACATAGACCTATGTAAAATATCAAGTATTATTTTCAATTATAATCGATCAAGATTTTTTTTTTCAATTATAATTGTAACTAGATGGCTACTGTTGCAAGCAACAGACGGATTCCTCCTTTATTAGACCTTCCTCGGAACTGAAGTGCTAAAATCCGAATAGAGAAGATGGAAAAAAGAATAGTTGCTTTAGTATCATGTTGACTTCAGCAAATGAGTCAAAAGAGCTTATGTCTAATTTGGGACTCTTATTTATTTATCAACAAAATAGAAGAAAAAAAAAATAAATACCTTTTATGTTAACGAAAGCTTAAAATTCCTTGCTCAATCAATATCTAATTCTTTACAATGACGTTCTCAAAACAGAATTGCACAATGATTTTGCAATGAGATAATTTCTATTAATAGAAAATGACAACAACTTGTAACTACTGATATGTAATGCTACTAAGAATGAAAAGAAAGAAACAGGGAACAAGAATAAAAGAGTTATCTATCTTACTATGTAAAATTCACATAAAAAGTACTACTTGTGTGAAGAAAAATAGTTAAGGACAAAATCCTGTGAATTCTACAAGAGTAAATGTTTGTTATGACCTTGAAAAAGTTTATTTTACCTTTAACCAAGGTCATGGATAAAAGATAAGCATTTGAGTTTATTCTCATCAAGATTCCTTTTCATCTAATCAAAGCTCAATATTTCATCAACAAAAGTCTGTTGTGACCTTGAAGTCGAACAGATGACCTTGGGTCAAGGTCAAGGTGAAAGGACTTGATGCAAGGAATATTTGCGCCAAGTTTGAACTGTCAAGGACAAATGGACTTTGTTCTATAGGCAAAAATTTGTTGTGACCTTGAGAATCAAAATTTGACCTTGGGTCAAGGTCAAGGTGAAAGGGCTTGGCTCAATGATTGTATTTATGAAGTTTGAACTGTCAAGGTCAAGTAGTCTTTGTTCTATAGGCAAAAGTTTGTTGTGACCTTGAGAATCATAATTTGACCTTGAAACTAGGTCATCATCAATGACTACCTATAAGTAGCCTACCATCCAAGTTTCAACTCAAAATCTCGAAAACTGTAGGAATTGGCACTGTGCCAATTTAAAGTTCCATTTTCAACTCAAAATAGCGCGAAAACCGTAAATATTTCATCGAGCATGTAAGCGTATAAAAGTTTGCAAATTTTCCAAAGAATGATATAAAACAAATTTCGTTCAAATCGTGTGATTAATATAGAAGTTATAAGAGTTTAAAGATTTGACATTTGATGACATCTAGCGAGGGCATTGGTGAACTTATCGACAAACAAAAAATAGTTTAAGAAGATCTTCGTCTGCTCTTTCCAATGGTACCATTCTTTTTGCTCTGTGTTGAAAGACCTTTGAATAAAGTGTCTGGAAATGGAAAGGGGTAAGAATAATAAGAATAATAATAATAAGAATAAAGAAAAGACATTGCAATAACAGAAAGGATTCCGACGGAATAGTCGGAATCCTTAATAATGAATTTGAAGACCTTTGACATATTAATGAGTTAAAGAAGATCCTGACAATAATCTCAATAGCACTTACAATAGCGCACCAAATTGAGCATCGACGGACCCCAGCAAGCTAGAGGTGGGACCAGGTGCCCGGGAGGAGTAAGCATCCCCTGTTGGCTAGCCGCACCCGCCGTCGATGTTTAAGCACGAAAATGAAAACAATATATAAACTTCATGCACTGTTAAGAATCTTTTCTGTAAAAATGCGCAACTAAAAGGAATTTGTGTTGCTAACTCCATTCTGGTCTGTCTAAAATGTAATTCGAGTGATTTCAGAGTTTTCCTAATACTTTCATGGAAAATGCTGCCTTCATTAAAAAAAGTTTCAACATGAACTTGAGGTTTCTTTCTTGTCAGGAGTGAATGTACAAAAAATTCTTGTACGGTCTTATAATAAGTGTGAATCAATAAAGATATAAAGGTAAAAAAAGAGCTTAACACACAATATTTTGATGAAAACTTCAAATTAAATGGCATATATTTTAATTGGATTGCGAAAGATCATATTTTCGTACTCATAAAATCTACACTGTTTACAATGACTTTTCATACTTATGAAAGAACCATATCCTGTTTGCTGATTGGTTGGTTTTAAGATTAATGACCCAGAGTAACCAGATCACACGCTGACGATAAAAAGAGACCCGAATTGATTCTGTACATAACGCTTTTCATGGTCTTGAATTTGAAGACGTTAAACATCTGCTAAAATGATTTTTAGGTGAAGGTACAGTTATAATTAAGGTAAGACAGATTTATTACCATTTTTATTAAATTTCTGATTAATTGTTAAGCTATGGCTACTGCAAAATATACTAAAGGAGACAAAAAAAGCAAATTTTGCTACTTCCAGGGAGAATTTCATGCATAACGATAAGACGTTGCGCTATGACGAAAAATTATAAGGAATTAAATAGGGAAAAAAATGAAAAAAAAGAAATTCTTTGTCTCTACAATATTTCCATTTATGTTTCCACCTAATGGACTTCAACACGGTCAACCGAAATTATTGCTAGAAAAATTGTGTCTTTAACATTTTTATATAATGTTGTTTGGGCTATACACAGCAACTACACTATCCCAAATAAATAAGTACCGCTGTACTGTACGCGCAGTTCACTTCGGAAACTGGATAAATGCGATTTCGATCATTGAATAGATATTGCTTAGTCGTAAATTGTGGGTTTATGCAATCATATAATACAGACAAAATGCTTTTTTCTAGATCGGGCGTTTTCAATGTTAAATTTCAGCGTGACGTCGCCGAGTTTTACATTGAACCTATGGAGTGCGTCACGACGCCATGGAAAAAAATAGCAGTGGAAATGGCCCATCTAAACTTGTTATGTCTGTAAAGTTTGATTGCGTGCACTGACTATTATATTATCTTTAAACCGATATTTACGACTAAGCGAGATCTACTGAATGATGTCACTTTCATTTAAATTTTTGCATGAATCGCGTTTGTCCAGTTTCCGTAGTGAGTTGCGCGGACAGTAGTTGCTTAAAAGCGCATTCTAAAATGCATTCATTTTAGCTCACAAAATGTATGAAATTGAGTACAAACTTTCTGTATATTTTCATTATGATGCCCCTCCTCCACTAAAAAACAGTTTGTTCCCAAGCTTTCTCTTAATTTTGACTTTCTTTGCAAAAATACATAATACATTTTGTTTAGAGTAATTCTGATTTCTTTTTAATTGTAGATGAAAAAATCTATATACGATATTTAATTTGTATATGTGCGAATGTAAAATGAAAACGAAGAAAAACCGCCCCATATATTGTGATAATGGTTAACGATAAGATTTATACATGTATAATTATATTACATACATTACTAGAAAAACCATTCTAAACCCTACTCTTTTTTTTTACAAAAATGTATATTATTATTGGAGAAAAAAGATCAAATGGCGAAAAAAATAATCCTGGTGTAAAAGAAAGTCAATTTCCCAAATAAATGTTTTATTTTATGAAAAAGAAAAACCTTTGAGATCCCATATAATTCAAATCAATTGATAATCATTTTGTTTCACAGTCAATTAATTATAGAGTATCTTGACAAAATAAAGCTTTAGAATAAACATGGGCGTTGAAAATTATAAATTTTTTGACAATACATAAACCACATAATGGAACTATACTTCTTTTTTTTCCGTATTCCATATTTTGTGGAACAAATGTATGAAGAAAATTGTCACCAGACAATGAACATGTACATTATATGGATAAAAGGGTTATAAAATGTGTTTTGCATGAGAATTTAACAAATAAATACTTGTGTACAATTCAGAAAATATCCAGAATTTTATACGACATCTAGCACTTTGACAGAATACTAAAGACAGAATAGTATTTTTGTTTGAATACCGGTAACTCAATACAGGCTTATTTTATTTGCACTTTTTACATCATTTTGTGACATATTTAGTTGTTTGATGCTGTGGTTTTGAAAATTTATTTTTCAAATGAGGTAATAGGGCATTGTCCTATGACATATTAAAATTAAAATTTCGAACATGCAGTCGTCATTACTACATGTTCAAAATTTTGATTTTAATATGTCATAGGACACATTTATTATCATACATTCCATTTTCTCCTGTCAGAAAAATGAAAGTGTAAACATACATGTTTTAACTTGCTTGTCAAATTGTCAATATTGAAATATATATTCTATAGTACCAATTTTATTTTACTAGACACGTGTTTCGGATATTTGCATAGAGATGAATAACATGGATTTCTGTCTCCTCAATGCTCTCTTAAATAACAATCATTAATTGAAAAAGAAATAAAACAAATCACAACTTCTGTTCCGAATCATGTGTTGACATTATGATTTAGTTAGTGCAGAGCATGCAGCGACGCTGTCATCTGCTCTTACATTTCATTTCAAAAACAGTATTCACACATAAAATGAATTTTACAGTACTAGTTACTAGAGTCAAGACTTCATTCAAATGTCAAACGTCTTCAAATTCAATAGCATCATTTAGAACAGGTAACCTGACATGCACGTTTTCGGATACTAAACCCTCATCAGTGATCCTCAATCTAAACAATGTAATATGGCCTAAGAGTGTGAACGTTATTATGTCCAAACATGTACAGAAAGACGTAGCAGGATGGGTGGGATATGATGCTAAAGGACCCATGTTTAGAAATTTCAAGAAATTTTGATAACATTAATTTTTGAATGCGTTGAAGAAACGATCAAACGAAGTTGATCGCATCATATCATAGTTTCATTTCGTATAAACTTCATTCTAATATGACTTGATTCTTTTTCCCTATTAAGACAACAGACGCGAGCCGGGCTCTTTTCTCCAATATAGGCCCTATAGCGATAAGCCACACCTACCCATTTTCTGAAAGCAGATAAACCGGCAGGAACTGGTTTTTACCAAGAATCGATTTCATAAAAAGGTCTAAGTTTGGTCATCATTAGAATAGAAATAAAAAATGACAAGCCGGGCTCTATTGTCTCATGATGCCCTCGCGTCCTCAGCCAATCACATTTATCACCTCGTCGCTGACGCGGCTCGGTAATAAATGTGATTGGCTGAGGACGCTCGGGCATTATATGAGACAATAGAGCCCGGCTTGTCATTTTTTATTTCTTAAATATATAATACGGAAAGGTTCCAACTCTATACCTTTTGAAGAAATTTTCAAACCAATTTTCATGCACGAGACACGTGTTTCGAATATTAAATACTCATCAGTGATGCTTCCAGCCAAAGTGTTTATCACACGGCTCCGAACCTTATTATGCAAATTATATGCATAAAATCGGAAGAATCTCGAGTCAAGATTTTACCTTACACACGACGGAAAAGAAAGTCCGTTCCTATTCTAATTTTATAGTAGTCTCGTCTAAAACATTCTCTCGTGGACTTCCGTTCGAAATTTGAACACGTACGGTAGAAATGCTTCTTTCATGCAAGTAAACCAACTGTTCAAGAGTACAGACACATGGCTCATCTTAAGGTATGTTTTTAAATTGATTTATGTATCACGTGGAACACATATGATGGGATTTTAAATTCTTCTTCTTATCAGAAATACTCGACCAGGGAGTGCTCCATGTTTTCGAGTGAATGAGTTTCATGATTAATTATCGCTGTAATCGAATATCTCACAAATATTTGTTCTTTAAAGTCATTTCTGTCTTTCATTACATCTTCATGAACTTCTAAATTTAAGTGCACACCATGAATTTGAATAAATTTGATGTCAGTGTTAGTTATAATCAGTATCAAATATCAGTTCTGTAGCCTAGCTAGTGTTGTAGTGTTGGTGAAAAAGTATTTGAATGGGTTTAAAATTATTTAAAGGGGATGAATTTCAAATCAATTGAATATTTTATTTATTCTTTACAGTAACATAACCTTAACTGCCAGACAGAAGAAGGAATATACTCTGAGAAAGTCTTCATGCGCATGTGTGCATCAGATCCAATGAAAGAAAGTGCATCAGAATAGTGGAATGCTTATAGTGCTACTAGTACTGACTTGTAAAGTTGAAGAAATACTGTGGAATATGATATTGCAATTGTACTACCATATATGATGTTGGCCACCATGGTGTGAAAATAATTCACTTGTGAAAGGAGAATGAAGAAAATTGTTCAAGTGCATATTTCTACATGTACATGAAAAACATATTCAATGTGTACATCGACCACGTATTCCTTGTGAAACTGTGATCCAGTATGAAATGAGAATTTGTGTTATAATGTAGAGGAATTCATCATCAATAGAAGAATTGTGAGATCGACAGATGGAACTGTATTACAGCCTCTTGCAGTAAACATGCTGATATAGCACTGAAGGGTAAGTTGTACATATACATGTATACTAATATACATGTTATGATAATTTTGTAAATCTGATAATACAAGTACAAATGACATTGTATTTATTTCATATTTTACATGTGTATCCCTTGTAATTCACCTTAAATGGATAATACTTTTTAATGGTAAGTTACATGCTTTCATATTTCATGTGTACATGTATTGTTTGAAACAAGACCTTCTCATGCATACCAAAATTTGTGTCCTGGTGACCTTGACCTTGGAAAAATGACCTACTTTTTAAAATCTTACACCATGGCCATAACTTTTGAATGTTGAGTGAAATATAGACCTGTGCTTTCCTCGTGACAATTTCCAATGATGCCAAATTGTTGTCTTTGTGACCTTGAACTTGGAGATTGACCTACTTCACTATTATTTTTCTAAAGTAATATTATGCTTTTAAGTGATAGGGCTTTGTATTCCTTTTGATAAGGTCTTCCTATTAATACCAAAATTTTGACCTTGTGACCTTGACCTTGGATACTGATCAATTTTTGAATAACTTTAACCATGTTAACCTTGCCCTTGGTCATAACATTAATTGCAAGTGATAGGGCTATCATATTTTACATGTGTATCCCTTGTGGTAAGGCCTTCACATCAATACCTGAATTTTTACCTTGAGTCCGTGACCTTGGAGTATGAAATACTTTTCTACATTATATCTGACAATAAGGGGATTCATGTTCCACAAAAAAACATGGGTTTAATTTTTCTTAGTCCTAAGCCTTGACATAAAGTAGGGCTCTTACACGTGAAACACATTTTTAGCTCGAGATACTGGTCATAGTCGAGCTTATGCGGTACCCCCTTGTCCGGCGTCTGTCCGTAAACAATTCTTGTGCTTGCAACTCCTCTGAAATTATAAGAGACAGAAATGTAACTCTTTTTGCATGAAACTTGGTCAGTGGTCTAGTTGTGCAGTGTGCACCTGACATTTTGTTTGAGCCCCTGACCCCCAGGGTCCTAGAAAATGGATGTGGTCATTTTCTCCTGTATGATCCTATGTAATCTTGTATTCGCAACTTCTCTGACACTATAAATGATGGAGACTTGATTCTTTTTGCAATACAATGAGTCTGTGTTCAAGTAGTGCACCTGATATTTTGTTTGAGTTCCTGGCCCCAGTGCCTAAGAAAATGGATGTGGCCATATCAGAATTCACTTGTCATTAAGTGAATTAAAAAACAACCAGGAGAGCTACAGTCTCGTCAGAGACTTCTGGTTTGGATTGGATTAGACCTTTCACATTGGGAAAATTGGCAATATTTTCTTCAAAATTGAATATGATAGATTTGGATGCCTTTTCATTTTAAATTTAGCATTTTTTACTTTCTTTTTTTTTTAAAGAATTTTCTATGAGGTAAAATTGGTCAATAAATAGGGAAAATTATACTGTTTTGCATAATTTGAGAATGACCGATTGAAAGCCCTGTAATTATATTTGTATGTTAGTACTATTACAGAAACTTTACATGTCATGTAATTTTATATACATGTACATCATAATGATAAATGTATGCAAAATTCATTCATTTTAGAGCTTATTTAATATCAAAATGAAGATATTAATTCATTACATCTTTTACTTTCAGAGTGAGACTGACAGCATCTTCTGTACATACATGATGGCTCATTTCTCATTCCTCATTTCTTGGTATCAGATTGAACATCTACCTCGTCCTTAAGTTTTACTATAGACACTAGAGAAATCACTGTTTGATGTCTAGAACATTTGAATTTTGAACATGTTTTGTGTTTACTTTCATGTGCTTACCGGTACATGTACATGTATGTACTAGGTTATAAATGCATTGAAAACTTTTTACTTGAGAATAGACCTGCACCTGTTGAATGGGGATATTTTTTTTATTTATTTCATTATTTTCATAGCAACAATTTATGACTTTAAATTCTAGGTACATACCAGTATAGACAGGGATGTACATTGTATATAAAGTTAAATACTTCCCTGATATAGACTAGACATGTAAACTCATATAAAATATTAATTTCGAAAAGAAATACTATGATAAATTATAGAGAAAGAAAAATATCCTTTCACAAGTACAAAAACATTATGTTGTAAATTGATGATACCGGTACTATTACATTTATATATATATTGCAGTTATAATGATTCTTCTTTCAGAGTTTGAATAAAATTTACATTTAAACTTAATAAATCTTATAACTGATACTTATATTCTTCTTGAGACTAGAACACAAATATTCTTAGAACACTGTGATGAAGAAATCTAGTGAGAACATTGTCATATATGAAATAATGAATTTTCTCTTGTTAAGCAAACTTGGTTGATCATCCTTTCATCAATACTGTTTAGAGTGTCTTACCCCATACTGGTAATCATGAATAAAAACATTGATACTTTAAGTTCATTACTCTGCTACACAGTATACATTTGTGTAAGAATATCTAGTAGCCTTGACCTACATGTTCATGTATACAATTGACCTACTTTCCTAATACTTTGGATTTGCTACAACACTGGTCTGGCAAATGATAGATAGATGATATGGTATATACATGTATGTGCATTGTCAGATTGTGTCAAGAAATTACTCAAGATAGATTTTGATTCAATATGTGACCTTGAACTACACGTTTGACCTTCTTTTCGTTGAATTAAAGAATCTGAACTTGGAGAGTGATGTATATATATATTGAAGAATTTGAAACATGAAGTATCAGAGAATCCTGACAAAACTGAATCATTGGCAGTTGTGAAATGTCTGAGATAGTCTATTTTCACGTCTAATGCTTAAGGTGCTGGAGAAAGACGTTTTTCCTTTCATTCCTCAGAAAATGCTAGATTTTTCTGCCAGTCATGCTGAAGAATATTTTTGCAAAATATTCCGAGCTGGATTTACAAAAACCCCCTCCCTAAAAACCAAATGGTTGCACATGTTAACAAGAATGGAAAAGAGAGAGAAAACCATGCGCATAACCAGGCGTACCGTTAGAACGCAGTTGCTTCCACGTCGTTTTGCAAAAAAAAAAAAGAATGAAAGAAACATTGACGTAGAATACTGCCCTGTAAATGAGCAAAATTCATTAGATTCTGATACTTTGCCCCTTGAATATCCACAAGGGCTTCTACCTAGACCCACTTGAGGCTGCTTACACTTGAAAAGTACTCTAGCTAAGCGCCTGAAGATGAATGCATATACATAAAATGTATACACTTCGTATGAGAGGGAAAAAAATTCCGTTATTGTACATGCATGTATTTGTTAAAACGGTCAGAATCGAATGAAATTACATTTATTTATATAAAGTATCGTGATTCTATGATATGAAAAAAATATGTTAGTTTGCTGTGGTTGGGGGATTCATTTAATATATTGAAATTCATCAAAATTTTGGAAAAATTCAGAATATCATTCCTTTTGGTCGAGACAATTTTGTAGATTACAGGATTTGAGTTTAGAGGGGGCGTGGCCGGAATACCTCAAAGTCCTGTAGCAGGTTCTTTGGGGAACCCCACTCCCCAGCGGAAAATTATCTCACATGATATGTAATGTATATAGTGAGCCAGCGAATTTTTTTCAATTATCAATTACTTTAATATATATCAGAAACAGACCGGTAAAAAAAAATAAAAATAAAAATAAAGGTTGAGTCGTGGTGTTTGAGCCCAAGTAATTCCTTATTTTGACGACTTTAGTGAAGAGGGGAGGGGGGGGGCATGCCAGAGGATTGGTAGGCAAAAATCAGGATAGAAACAGTAAACTTGTTAGAGAATTTTAGATGTAGGTGCCGCCGTGTGCACCCCCCCCCCCTCTCCCCGCGCTATTGAATCGGATGGGGGCTAATGTATTAGAAATTATAAGTGTTTTCCTGCTGTTATCGAGAAATATAAAATTAAAATCTTATGGGTACAAATGTATGCAAAATTGATAATGTATAGATCAATCGAAGCGGGGTAAACGAACCGCAACGATAAACTTTGAAACGAACTATAAAAAGTGAAATTCGTGATTCTTCAGTGCAGTAACGAATTATCCATGGCTTGAATATTTAAATAGCAAAGTTCAAAAAAATTTAAATGACAATAACATTGGGAGCCGTGTATCATGCGCCACCCAAATTCATTTCACTAGGACCCTCTGGTTTCATTTTTAGAATTTAAATGTGTGCATTTACTTTACAGAGAGTGCGCGGCTCCAAATTTCCTGTAGGGTCGATTCAGTAGCATATCTAAATAAAATCTATGTTCTAAATAGCATTGGAGGGATGGTGCTAAGATGTTAACCTCCTTTAATTTCGACGATATTTTCGATGTTATGGCAAGTTTCCGAAATAGCAAAAAATATGTATGATGTACAATTGATAAAGGGCCAAAACAAATTTAAAGCTTCTTTCGGGCGACAGAGCTGGAAAGAAGTAATTAATACATTTAACAAACATCAAGTCACGGGGAATGATTTTAACTGCTCCACACTGCATCAAGAAAGAAGTGTTTATATTAATAATACGGAAGTGTTAAATGTATTAACTTTGAAAAATCAGAAAAAATAGCACAAGAAATATCAGTCATCAAACTCTATTCAATGATAGAAGTAATATACAAGAATGGAGGGGATCTCCAACCAGACCCTGTTCAAGTACCAACAGCAAAACAAAGAAAACACCCGATGCGATAACATAAAGAACGAAAAAGAAAATACGACAAAGAAACATCAAACGCAAAAGACTACACATAAACTAACGAAACCAATGGGTGCCGACTTAGGACGGTCATCTGTTACGCAAGTAGCAAATGGTGAAGTTATCCGGATCACGTGCGCACATCCCTCCAAATCTCTGATTACCAAAGGGTCTTGAAGAACGCACAATTATAGTGTAGAACTACCTCCTCATTATTAGAAGACCAACAAAACAAGAGAGCTAAACACAAGGGCCCAAGCAAAACACATATGAATATGTAAATGGATATAAAAAGGGGGATGGGGGAGTATGACATCTGGTGGAAATTCTGCGTTAATCAAAAAACTTTCAACTTCTCCTTTTTATTCTGAATTTCATGTTTCTTGTAAGGAGTGAAAGTCAAAACATTTCTTCTACTGTCTTTTCATTTGTGTGATTACATCTTTAAAAATGTTGCCAAAAACTACTGAGGGTTGATGACAAGAGTTTGAAACATTGTATTTTGATCAATATTTTCTCATTTTATCTCTTAAAATGTATGAACATTGTGTACAACTTTTCTGGAATTTTTTATTATGATAAACCCCCACAAAAGAAAGATAGTTTGCTTCCAAGGTTTTCTTAAAATTGACTTTAATGCAAACATTGACTTTTTATGCAAAAATTTGTAAAAATATAGACAAACACATTGTTTTGAGTAATTCTGATTTCACTTTTATTGAAGATGAAAAAATGTATAAATGATATTAAATTTTATATGACTTAGTACGAATGTATAATGTAGAACAGAAAAACTACATTCGTACATATGAAACTTATATATCTTTTATAAATATTTTCGTAAATTATGTTACATTCCCTCCCTGAACTAGTATATTGTGATAAGGTTGATGCATTATATATTTTATGCAATACTAAGAACAATTCTGAACCCTACTTCTTTTTACGAAAATGAATATTTTATTGGAATAAGGAACTAATGGCGAAAAAACAATTCCTGTAGTGAGAGAAAGTCAGTTTCCAATAAGAATGTTTGATTTGGGCAAATCTGTTGATACCGTATGTGAGGAAAGTAAACGTGGATAATAATATACTCAACGTGTTCTGTACCATTTTATGTTTTATTCATTGCGTTGAGAGGGGATCGTTCTTGCGATAAGAATTCTGCCAAATACGCAATTGAGTCTTTTAGAGTATGTTAGTAAAGCGAAATGATATTATCTCACGCGAGCAAAGCTCAAATGAACAAATGTGATAGCGCGCTGTCAATCATAAAATTCTGAAATTGCCATTTCTCCGAATCTCGCTAAAGCTCGGGGAGTAAGAATCCCAAAACTCATTTCAAATAAAATCATTATTATGATTAATTAATATGAAATAGAAATCCATTTGAGATCTTTATGATAATCATTTAGTTTCACCGTCAACTAATTATAGAGTATCTTGACAAAATATATATAGCTTTAGAATAAAACACGGGCGCTAAAAATTGCAATATTTTTGACAATACATAAACCAAATAATGGAACAATATTTCTTTTTTCTGTATTCCATTTTTTTGGAACCACTGAATGAATGAAAGTTGTACCAGATAATGAACATGTACATTAAATGGATCACAGGGTTATAAAATGTGTTTGGCATGTCATTTTTAAAACAAATACAATTCAGAAATGGAACCACTGCCTGAATGAAATTTGAACCAGATAATGAACATGTACATTAGATGGATGACAGGGTTATAAAATGTGTTTGGCATGTCATTTTTAAAACAAATACAATTCAGAAAATATCCTACATTTTTAAAGTCTCTTAGGACTTTGACAGAATACTAATTTGTTTAAATAACTCAGTACAGGCTCGTCTTATTTGCTCTCTTTAAATCATTTTTGACGAGTTTTCTGCTATTCAATACTTCGGTATTGATTTTGTGGTTTTTTGTAGAAATTTGATCGACTTTTACTCAAGTAAGGGGATGGGTTAAAAGTAATCATGAATTCCATCTTCTTTCAGACAAGAAATATCGGCCATCAAATACTGTTTTGTAAATTTTCGAAAGCCTAAAAATTTAAAAAAACAAAAATAAAAACAGGAACAAGAAATGTACGGTCTGTTGACTTTTTGAGATCAAAAGAATGACAATGTGAACTAACACTCACTCGCATGGTTGTACACACTTTTTTTTTCGGATACATAGACCATTGAATGCTGCTTTGTCCTCGAATAATTTTGATGCCATACAGCGCTCACTAAATTACATTTAAACACGGCTGGGAGAATATAATTTAATTTTCACTTATGAATTTTAATCAAACTATTTGAAATTTATTAATTTGAGATTTAGATTTGAAGAGATAGAGAGGCACAAAATAACCAATCAAAGAAAACCGAAATCCCCAAAACAACAATGAACTGACGGCTTTACGTTAGTTTGATATGCCCTAGCTGATGAAAAGGTATCTTTAAATCAAGCGTCTGTGATCAAATATAAAAGAATGTGTTCGTGTACTTCAGTGTTATTGTTTTGTTTTAAATAGGATCTTCATACTTTATTTGATACAATAGAAGAACTAACATGACAACATATAATATTGGACATTTTTCATCTTCGCGGACTTCGCACTTCGCAGGAAATGTGTCACTAAAGCAAAATGTTGATTTCATTCTGATGAACTTATAATACTTTTATGAGGAATTCATTTGTTTTCATGTGTGAAAATACATATTTAAAACTCTCCAGTGTTATTTCGTCCATTGTGTGTTGAGATCGTACTTTTTTAAACACATGTGATTTCTTTTATATGATCCCTAAAGTTCGAAGTTCGGAGTGAAAAGTCCGAAGTACGTCAACTTGAAAAATGTCTATTTAAAAACTACCTACAAAACAGCCACAAACACCCTTAAAAAATAGGTCAAAGAGATCAAACGCATTCACGAGCCACTTGTACATTGTGCATTCAATTATTCTATTTATTCATACTTTAACTCTAAAACAACACTATAGGATTATTTACGTATTTGCCGTCCTTAGTATCCAGGGGAAAGATTAATTGTCATTCATCTTTATCAACTTTGATAACCAAGATGATCAAAATGTCTTTTTGTGGATTTTCATAGTAGAAATTTACAAATTACCAAGAAACCTTTAGCTCAGGGTTTTCGCTTTCACAAACTAGTAATGACTTTCTGGAAATTTTACAAAAATCATCGTCAACTTCTTTTGAAATTCGGATCCATACAAGCAACAGAGTATATTACTTTGGGTATTTCACAACCTGTATTTTATGCTGACATTATAAACAAAATAAGAAGGATCAAAGGTAGACAAAATTACAATCGAAATTGTGTTGAATCATCAAACGCCTTTTATACCTTGGATATGATCCTTCTATCACCAGACGGGCACTTGGCTTGGTACTGGACCAATCTACAGCCTTTTACCAGTGTACTCTTAAGAATTGCACTCGGACTTACTATGATGACAGGATTCCATGACGGGCCCTGTCCAAACATCTTTAGAGAAGACAGGTCCCCGACCGTCTGTCCTCTCTGAATCTCCGTTTGCATAAATCATGCTGTCTGTTTGTATGTTCATCTTACAATGAGAAGGCTATTTTAAACCCCAATTGTGCGTTCCTCGAGACCTCTGGGTAATCGGAGAAGAAGGGGGATTGTGCGCTCGTAATCCGGATAACCACCCCGTCTGCTACTAGCGTGGCATATGGCCGTCATAAGTCGGCACCGGCTGTTCATTTGTCTCGTTTGTGTATTTGTGGACTTATGTGCTTAATGTTTCTATGATGTGAGTAGATGTTTCTTGTCCCTTTTGTGTCTCTTTCTGTGGGTATCTGCTCTGTATTTTTTGTATTTGTTGTTTTGGAATTTTGTTGTGGGTGCTGCAACCGAGTGTCCTTTCTTTTAGTTGGCGATGAAAAGAGTAGGATAAAAATGTATGAAAATAAATTCAGGATTTTTTACTCAAATGCAGAAAATAATGGCGTAACACCACATCTTTATTTAATTTAAAATAAAATAATAGTACAGAAATAGTATGTTTGACAAAGTCCGAAAAGACTAAAACGCGTTAGTGATCTTCTTTAGTAGCACACTTTTTGCCCCGACACGGATCTAACCTTGAAGGAGCCTGGATTCGATAGAGGAAAATCAAGAACATCATCTATACAAAGTTTGATAAAAGCCTTTCAGTGGTACACACTAGCAGTGAAAAATCTTAAAATCTATGAATATAATGTAATATTTCGATATCATTAAAACCTTCGAAAATTCTAAAATCGTTTTCATTTTACACAAAATCAGTACCAGTGAATTAATAAAGGAAATACATTTTGAAGTACAAAAAATGAGTATCACTGACGATGTCTAAAATATTCCAAAAACCGTTTCAAAAGAAAATATAGCTATGTATAAAGGTTAACAAAGGGCGGGCGATTTACGCCGCGCTACGTTTTCATTGAGTAAAAGATACAACCGAATGCAATTAGAGAAACAACTAGATGGCTACTGTTGCAAGCAACAGACGGATTCCTCCTTTATTAAACCTTCGTAGGAACTGAAATGTTCAAATCCAAATAATGAAGATGGAAAAAAAGAAATAGTTTTTTCTAGTTCCCTATTTAGAAAATAAAGTTGTTAATCTGTTGCTGAAAGTCGAATGACCTTGAATATGACAATTTGACCTTGAACCAAGATCACGACTAAACATTGATATCCTGAGCTTATTTGTATTCTACAAGTAAATGCTTGTTATGACCTTGATAATGAATACTTGACCTTGAACCAAGGTCACGGATAAATGATAAGTATCGAAGGTTATTTTCTCAAGTCTGATCTTAATCTGATCAAAGTTCAACATTTTATCAACAAAAGCCTGTTGTGACCTTATAATCGAAAAAAAGACCTTGGGTCAAGGTCAGTGTGAAAGACCTTGATGTGTGGAATATATCTGTAAAGTTTGAACTCTTAAGATAAAACAGTCTTTGTTCTATAGACAAAAGTGTGTTGTGACCTTGAGAATGAGAATTTGACCTTAGGTCAAGGTCAATGAGAAAGACATTGACTTAAGGATTATATGAATAAAGATTGAACTCTGAAGGTAAAATAGTCTTTGTTTTATAGGCAAAGATTTGCTGTGACCTTTGACCTTGAAACTAGGTCAACATGAAATGTTTACCTAAAAGTAACCTATCATCCAAGTTTCAACTCAAAATCTCAAAAACTGTAGAAATTGACACCACTGTGTAGCATCACGTGACTTAAGTTGGTGAAACCACGAATAAATAAAAAGCTCAGTTGGAGGAAAGAAAACAGAAACTGCAATGATTGCTTTGATTAAATGTTATCTTTTCATAGCCTATATCCTTGTCTAAAATGATACCTACTTTTACAATCATGGACTACTTAGTAAGTAGAACGCCGTTGTTTTTACAAATATTGTGACAAAAGTAAACCACCACAACATTGTGTTTAACATATTTCGACCTAGTCCGACTTGCAGACCTACGACGGTGTTATCTGTTTTTTCGTCTTCGGTCTGACTGCTATGCATAGGCAAAACCTGAGAATTTCTGTGCGAAAATTTTTTTTGCAAGTCGTCCTTTTTTTTGACAAATTCCATTCTCCTCAACCAAAAATAACTCACCTAGTCCTCCTGCCCCTAAAAATCCCCTCTAAGCCTGGTTTCACCTCTTCTTCTCTTCCGATTTTCCTCTGATCGACGACAGTTTGTCATGCGCACAGGTGAAACCAGGCCTAGAGGGGATTTTTTAGGGGAAGGAGGACTGGGTGAGTTATTTTTTGCTTGAAGAGACTGGAATTTGTCAAAAAAGGATGACTTTCCCGATTTTTTTTTTTTCGCACAGAAATTCTCAAGTTTTGCCTATGCATAGCAGTCAGACCGAAGACGAAAAAACAGATAACACCGTCGTAGGTCTGCAAGTCGGACTAATTTCGACCCTGACGTTCCTTTTGTCACAATGTTTGTAAAAACTACAATGACTTCTTGATTGACAAACAAAGAATGATCAAAAGATCATTTTTACACGGACATCGGCTATAAAAAGATAGAATTGAATCAAAACAACCATCACAGTACATGTTTTCTTTCCTCCAAACGAGCGGCATGCCTCCATTTTGTGTTCTTGGTTTCACCAACTTTAGTCACGTGATGTTACACATTGTGACACTGTGCCAATTTAAAGTTCCATTTTCAACTTGAAATAGCGCGAAAACAGTAAATATTTAATCGAGCATGTAAACGTACAGAAGTTTGCAAATTCTCCAAAGAACAATATATAAAACATTTTTCGTTCAAATCGAACGGTTAGTTTAGAAGTTATAAGAGGATAAACATTTGATCTTTGATGACCTCTAGCGGGGACATTGATGAATTTATCGACAAACAGAAAAAAGGTTTAAGAAGATCTTTGTATGCTCTATCTAATGATACGATCCTTTTTGCTCTGTGTTAAAAGACCCTTCCATAAAGTGTCTGGAAATGAAATGTGGTAAGAATAATAATAAGAAAGAAAAGACATTGCAATTACAGAAAAGATTCCGATGGAAAAGTTGGAATCCTTAAAAATAATAACTACGAGGTTTACCAATCAATCAAACAACATATATATAAACTATAGCAAAATGAAAGGAGATGGGCAAATTAAGAATCGACTCTGACTTTGGAGACCAAGAAATTACAAATACACCTGCGTCATTGTATTATAATGGTGAGAAACATTCAACAACATTTATATCCTTAACAAGTCTATATAACCCTTTTTGTTTTGCTGTACGTTCTACAACCTACAGCAATCACGTCCTTTTCCCCTTTGGGTTATTATATGTGTTGACCTCACTCATTGATAGGAATTTTTCGTTGGACGAGCTAAATTATTTTCATAGATCATGCGATTCAAATTCTTGCATAATTTTGACCTCTATAAATTACAGACAGTTTGACAGTATAGATAATAAGTTACTATTGTACGCTAAAAGTATCGATACCAAGTTAACTTATGCATTTTATCTCGCAATTTGGGAAATAAAACAATTAAAATGATGGAAACTGAGATGTCATACCTGTATTTCTATTTCAGATAACAAATCTCAAGATGCAATCTAGCAGTATAGGAAGACTATTTCTATTAAGGACATTCCCAGCAAAAGCTGTAGCTGTGTGTTTTGTAGCTTCTGTAATCATTATGATATATTTAACGAAGTTTGAGTCAATAGCATCAATTGGAAGAAAAATATGACCCTCGAGTGGATAAGGATGATGAATTTGCGTATTTCCTTCCAAATCATACTGAACACTGTTTATCAATGTCGGATGTTACCTTACCCAAGGACCTTGACCTTTATCAGATGTCCTTACAAACATTATCATGTCTTTATCAGCGACATGTCACTTTACTGCAAAGTTTATGTACAGATCCGAGGTGATTCGGGAACGTGACATATGGCGGCTTCCGAATTTGCGTGGATGAAGATGTTGTGCCTCGTTCTGGATGTACTATTTACAGCTATAACCATGCTTTGAGTGAACGTTTTATAGATCAAATGAATTCAAATTTCAATTGTAAAGTAATGTTCTTTGGAGAGGAAATGAGTACAAATCGTGGGAAATTGATTGATAAGGTTATAAGTGTTCTTTCTCGACAAAGTGAAGAAATAAGTGTTTTGATATTGAAATTAGATTTTAATGACATTTCTCACCTTAACCAGCTTTCCTATTTTATCCTGAAATCAAAAATAAAGCAAATGATTGTAGAGATGCATCATAACGAAACTACGGAATCTGCAAAGAAAATTTCAATTGTGAGTTACCTCTCCATGCTTCGCCAATTGAATAATTCCGGTTATCAAATATATTGGAATGACAGAAACTGGGAGTTTGTTCAGAAAGGGAATCCAACATGTTTCACTGTAAATTTGTATTTGGGAAATACAAACAAACCTACGATTTCAAATAAAATTGACCTACCAAATTTAGAACCATTCGGAGCAATGCCCATGAAAAAGAGCGAAAAACAAAAATACGAAAGTATATATTGGGGCTATATCTCTCACCATCAAATATTGTGTCAAACAATGGTACGCATTGGGAATATCGTAGACGGAGGATGGGATGTATGTCATGATATTCTGTTTCGTCCCCGTTCACCATGCTTAGTGTATTCATTTGGCATAAATTATGATTTTTCTTTCGATGAAGACGTCACAAATACTTACGGATGTGAAGTACATGCATTCGATCCAAGCATGAATTTAACTGAATTCAAGAGATCGCATCTGAAATTCTACAAAATCGGTATTGGAGAAGCTAATAAGGAAATCACATTCCAGGGAACTATATGGAAACTGAATACATTGAAAACAATTCTTGAAATGCTTAACCACACAAACAGACGGATAGACATATTAAAGATGGATATAGAAGATAACGAACTGCAAGTGCTACCAGAAATGATCAGGTCTGGCGCAATGAGGAATGTTGCTCAATTCTACTTAGAGTTCCACCATTATTATGACCTTGGAACCCTTAGACAGCTTCATGGTCTGGGATTTCGGATATTTTGGTCACATCAAAATCCTCAAGCGGAAGTGTACGAGAATAATCGGTCAAATTCCTACGGAAATGATGTTTACTTTGTCAATATCAATGTTCCAAACTAGACTATACAGTATAGTTAATTTGGCCTGGCAGTTTGTTGAAATTAGGTATATATAGACACACATTTATGGAATCCTTAATCTAAATTCACAGCATTCTTATAATGTAATAAATTAATTGAAAATGTTGTACCAATTTGGATATTGAAAAAATGATACTCGTATAGTTATGGGCCCTTACAGTTGACATTGAACTAAATGGGAATAAGTAAGTTTTTCTTTTAAATTTCAACAGAATGACGGGACATCAAACATCGATTGGTCAAAAATTTCTGAAAAATTTATTTCATCAAATTTCGCTGAAAAATCAAAAGTTCACCGAATATTTTCTCTGCAATAAAGTTGTTTCTATATTTTTCATTCAGGAAAACTCCTAAACACGATCTCTTTCAAATATTTCTTATTCCGATATCTTCTGAGCGAGTACAAAGTTTCAAAAATAGCATATAACATAGAAAGGAAGAGGACGTGATTCGATCCATACGAGGATTCAGATCTTTCTTACAGAATGATCAATGACATTCCATCAAAGAAGTACCTAACAGTTATTCAGCCTCAAAGTCGAGTGGGTAAGGCCAAATCGTGAAAACTCCCATCGGAAAGGTCGCGAACCCCGAAATGAACAACATTTCGAAGTGAGACCAGGTGCCCGGGGAGAGCCAGCGTCACCTAATTGCATGTAAAAGAAGGGAGGAGATCTCCAACAAGACCCCGTTGCAGCATCAACAGTAAAACACCAAAACACCCGATGCAAAAACACAAAAGACGAGTACAGCACGAGACGGAAAAGAGACATACGACATGTAAACATCAAACACAAAAGGCTACACATAAACCGACGAGACCAATGGGTAACCGGTGCCGACTTTGGACGGCCATTTGTCACGCAAGTAGCAAATGGTGTGGTTATCCTGGATTACGTGCGCACAACCCTCTCACTTCTCCAATTACCCAGAGGTCTCGAAGAACGTACAATTGTGGTGTAAAACAACCTCCTCACTGTAAGATGACATCAAACAAACAAGACCGCGAAACGTAGAGGCCCCAGAGACACAGATGAATATGTACATGGATATAAAAAGAGGGCATGCGTAATACAGTCCGTGCTCTGCCGGCTGTAGCGAGCTCATGTATGTAATCACCCGAGGAGTCCGACTGACATTCAGAGAGGACAGGTGGTCGGGGCCCTGTCTTCTCTAAAGAGTTCTGCTCATTTACACTAGATGTTATTGCGGAGTCGCAGTTGATGAGGTGACACAACGAGCATCTTTTACTGTTGCACTTAGAAATAATTAAGAACCCTCTGTGTCTATTGTTGAATGTAGAGCCTGCGCACCCGTCGCAACAGCTCCATGGAAACCTGTCAATTTCGGTGATTGTCTCGATGTACATTTTGATGTACATGTCTTGTTTGGTGATGATGACAGCCATTCAATCACAATGCAGAATATCACTGATCATTCTGGAAAGGGGGATCTGATATGCCTTTATTACATCCCCGTAGCGACCGAAGAACTTTCTCAATGATGATTGCAGCCGTTGTGTCATATGGTGAAATAATTGTGCAAATTTTCAGAAAACATGAAACCTGGCAAAACCATTCTTTAGGCCATTCTTTACAATATTAGCTATGGACCCATCTCGAAAAATCAAAATGAACGCTATTTTCAAGACGGCCGCCTTTTATTGGATACTATGAGTGCTCGTTAGAAATAATAAAATAAAATGAAACTTTCATGAAAATGCCATCCCGCTCCATTTTCATGTTTGTTTGTTTTGCGACGGAACACTTCCCTCTGTGAATGTTTTGACAATTAATCAATATGCAGGTATAATCTATTGTTTGTACTACTGAATAGGTGTTCAGTTTTAATTACCCTTTCCCACTGCTTATTTGTATAGTATAGTTTTTCATTAAATGCCTTACATCATATAGATTACACTTTCTGAATTAAATTTTATTTACACGATAAGATTTCTGTTTGTTAGTTTGAATTAAATTGAATTAAAGAAGTTGGATGATTCAGAATTTTACATTGCTAGAACCATGGAAGTGTAGTTTAACTACTAGTATATATCCTTTCTTGTCTCCTTTGAATGAAAATGAATTGTGTGGTGTAACACATACGAGTAACCGGGTACTCGATCGATCGGAAAACCCTAAATTAATTTAATTGCATGACAACGATACACAAAAAGTACACAAAATATTGGGTCCATATTCCTTGTATGAGATTATTGAATTATAGATGCATTGATAATGCTGCTTTTAAAATGGCAGATATAGGGTTGTTCGGAGTGGTCCATAGCTTAACATACTTCTTATGGCTATAGCTACTTATCATGAAAGGGAAGTTAGTTATGTGGAAGCTGAAATCGTCACGCTTGTCATAAATGGTCGTTTGCGTCGAAAGATAGAAGTATATCCAACGGATCTGTCACTCTCTGTTATCTCCTTGATCGCTTGTTCATGAGGAGAGATTTCATGTAGATGATCCTTAAAGCTCGGATTATTGATGGACAACACGTTATCTATGTATCTGAAGGTAAAATTGAACTGAGGTGTGAGGTGCTTTCGCCCAGTCGAAAGCAAGGTCTGGATGAAGTCAGCTTCGTATGAATATAAAAATAAGTCTGCAAGCAGTGGGGCGCAATTGGTACCCATGGGGATGCCGACTATCTGCTGGAATACAGTTCCTCCAAACACCACAAAAAATGGTGTCAATCAAAAACTCAAGCATCCAGATGTCTTCGGTATACTTTTTGTTTGAATCAGAGTGTTCCTTTACGAAATGGCTTCTATTGTCTGTTTTAGTATTTACATCACCAGGCTTCTATAGGCTGTTATCTAAATTTGGTTTGAGTAAGTGAACAAATGCTGGATTTATCATCTGGAAATAAATATTTTCTTCCATCAAACTTTTACATTCAGAGAGGAAGGAGCAATAACTCTGTTTGGAGATTGATAAATATTTTACAAACAGGAAATTATTTTTAGGTCACTAGAGCTTCGCTCAGATGAGCTAAAAAAAACACGTAAAATATTCATCGTCTGTCTTCTGTCGTCCGGCCGTCGTATGTCGTTGACTTTCTCACATTTTCAACTTCTCCTCTGCAACCGCTTCACGGAATTTCAGGGAACCTTACAGGAAGCAAGAACTCCAGGTCCTCTATCAAGTTTGTGTTTTTCGTGCCAATCGGTTACCCAATATGGCCGCCACAGGCTCTGATTGGCTGACACATTTTCGACTTCTCTTCTGAAACCGCTGCACGGAATCTCTCGAAACTTCACTGCAGGAAGCAAACACTCAATGCCCTCTACCAAGTTTGTGTTTTTTGAGCCAGTCGGAAAAACAAGATGGCCGCCACAGGCTCTGATTGGCTGACACATTTTCGACTTCTCCTCTGAAACCGCTGCACAGAATTTCACAAAACTTCACAGGAGGCAAGTACTCATTGCCCTCTACCAAGTTTGTGTTTTTTGAGCTGATCGGAAATCCAAGATGGCCGTCACAGGTTCTGATTGGCTGACACATTTTTTACTACTCCTCTGAAACTTGCAATGTATGCTGTCTTAAATATCTATTTATTTGAATAATGAGGTCCAGGGTCATCGGGCCACACGATCGGAGTTGAGAAAAACTGTGAATATATATTTATCTTCACTCGATTTATACATTTTGGGGCCCGGGGCTGTCACGGATGTGACGTCATGAAAATCCTGCAATCACTATAGCCGAGATCGCTACACGAAACTCGCCTAAAAATCCTCTCCTTTAGAAGAATTCTTAATCCAAATCCAGTTCGGACAGGAAACTCAGGCTCAGTTATCATATGGAAACCATGATTTTACTTGTATTTTTCCCCAACAGTGAGCTTGACCTTTGACCTATTGACACCAAAATCAAAAACTTCTGAACTTCTAAAAATAAACCTTTAACCCAAATTTGTTATGGAGAAATAAAAGGGTTCTTGAGTTTACATCTGTAAACCAATATCTTGAGAGTGTTTTCTTTATAAGCTCAACTGGTTTATTTGGTTGAAATTGGAACACAAACCTGTTTCTCACATTAACAAATTCTGTATATTTTAAAAATGCATCTTACAACAAATTCATAAATTAATTAAAGATAAGAGCTAATCATATTGATATACATATAACAACAAAGCTTATTTTCATATAATAAAATATGACTAGAAAAATAAATAATAAAACATGACTACTAAGAGAACAATCCTTTAAGTTTTTCCCGATCCTGTGCATTTTTTTCTTTTTCTAATTCTTCTAAATGTCTGAGTTCTTTACTGACAGCATTAGCTAAACTTGTGTCCAGTTCTGCAGTACGTACAAAATCTTGCCGAGCTTCAGAAACATTCCATGCTCCCACATGAGCTTTGGCTCGACGAAATAAAGCTTTTACATTATCTGAAAAAATAAAAAATTCAAATTATTTTTCGATGAGAGTGATGTTGATGAAAAGCAGGTCATATGTATCGCATTAAGATCAAAAGTTATTGTCATTGACAATTTAATATTTCAAGTAGTAAGATTTTGTCACATGGAATAATTCATATTGAGTCCTTGTGGAATACAGAGTTATTTCCCATTGTAAATGGTACCTGATGGAAAATTATTATGACGTTATAAAATTGGTATGGTTCCAACATGCCACCAGCAGATTATGTCACAATCAATGGCCCATCAAACATTACTTTGATGTGTAATTTGATTATGACGACATAATGAATAAATTTGCCAACAGGTCCAATATCGTATGTTTTGCAATCCCTTAATCAAGTAACATCATTTCCCAGAGTTTAAGGACCATTTTCTTAGAATTTTATGACACCACATCAGTATATGTTATATACCTTCCGAAACGGGAAGTAACTCAAGTTATCAAAAATACTGAATATGAAAGCCTTTAGCTAACCTTTTATTAGTACATAATCAGTATAATCAGATTCTATCTATTTGATTACACAATGATATATCTTATTTTTCATAAGATACAGGTGTCATGTCACTTCAAAGCATTCTCATTTGATGTAAAACTCTAACCCATGTAGTTGAGAAGTCTTGCAAAGATTTTCTGACCCTACCCATTTTACCCAACCCCAGTGGTAAGATGCCCATTTTAAAAGCCAGGTGCATACTGTAAACCATCTATTATTCATGAGCGTTTTATTTTCACAATATTCACAAGGTCAAACCATTAGTTAAAGGCTGCAAATAGGTTTTCATAATAAGATATGTAACGAATACATAAATACAGACTTTTCAAATTTAGTAATACATGTATTGGTTTTGAGCCATGTAGTTTTTTTTTCAAACACCACAGGCATGTATACAATATATAGACAGAGGACATTTTTGTATATAAACCCAGAACATTGAAGAGTATATGTCGGACAAAAATTGAGATTTGATCGATCACTTGACCTTGTTAATAGACAGATAGTACAGTGTATTTTGCCACATCTTTGGAGGTATATTGTCACATGTTTATAAATGATCCAACATATTATGACTGCACTTTTAAACCTGATATTTTATATTCAAGAAACAGTTTATCATGTCTATAATATCGTTTGAGAAATCATTCTGGAGTCAAATGAGAACCAAGTAGTGTCCTCCATAGGGAAGTTTAATATAAATTTTTTTTGTATTCGTGCTTTTCCACTTGATAAAGGCCGAGTGGCCAAAAATTTGTGGATATAGAGTGTTCATTGTAATTTATCAAATGAGAATCGTATTTTTTTTTCCTCAGCAAAAGCCATGTACGCATAGTCCTACACTGTGTTATATATAGTTCTTTGGATTCAGACGTATATCCTAAATATAACCAGACTTGTCAGAATGACAACATAGCTCGCCGGTGGCAACCATATGTAAATTGCAACAACAACAATAAAAAAGGTCTTATCACAAGGAATGCACATGTGAAATATCAAAGCCCTATCACTTACCAATCAAAAAATATGGCCAAGGTTAAAGTTTTTCAAAAGTAGGTCAATCATCTCCAAGGTCAAGGTCACAAGGTCAAAAATTTTGGTATCCATGGAAACGTCTTTTCACAAGGAATACACATGTGAAATATCAAAGCCCTATCACTTACCATTCAAAAAATATGGCCAAGGTTAAAGTTTTTCAAAAGTAGGTCAATCATCTCCAAGGTCAAGGTCACAAGGTCAAAAATTTTGGTATCCATGGAAACGTCTTGTCACAAGGAATACACATGTGAAATATCAAAGCCCTATCACTTACCATTCAAAAAATATGGCCAAGGTTAAAGTTTTTCAAAAGTAGGTCAATCTCCAAGGTCAAGGTCACAAGGTCAAAAATTTTGGTATCCATGGAAACGTCTTGTCACAAGGAATACACATGTGAAATATCAAAGCCCTATCACTTACCATTCAAAAAATATGGCCAAGGTTTAAGTTTTTCAAAAGTAGGTCAATCTCCAAGGTCAAGGTCACAAGGTCAAAAATTTTGGTATCCATGGAAAGGTCTTGTCACAAGGAATGCACATGTGAAATATGAAAGCCCAATCTGTATTGGTTTAAAAGTTATAAGCAAGGTTAAAGTTTTTGTGCACGCGCACGCCGACGCAGACGCCAACGCCAACGCAGACGCCGACACCGGGGGTATGACAATAGCTCTCCGGACATTGTCCCGGCGAGCTAAAAATCCCATCCAAGCAAACTTTGTATGACAGTAGGAATGAATTTATTTGAAAGTGTTTTAACTTTTTACTGTCTTCGTGCATCGTACATATTAATTGGTTTCTTTGGATAAAATTTTACTGGACAAAACTCTTGCATAAATAAACAAAATAAACAATCAATTAATTAATCAATCAAGGCTTTTTGATACATTCAAGTTGATAGTTTTGGAGACAGACTTTTTTTAATAATTTTTTTTCTTTCTGATACATACAAACTCGCAAACATAAATTGCTGCAAATTAGTCACTACAATTAACACCCAATCATATGACAACATCAAAACTTTAGTTACCCTTGTAGTTCAATAATTTATGTTAGATGAATGGTACATCTATGTATTTACCTGGATGTATATTTAGTACATCAGCGGCCATTTTCACAAAAATATTTATAAGATAAACTTGAGGATTCGTCGTAACTTTCAATTCATCACATCTCAGTCAAAGAAATCGCAATATTCAAACAGTTTTGATTTTCTTTCTCTAACTACTGAAATATTCAAAATGTGCCATAAAATTTAAATATTGAATATGGATTTTTAGAAATATATATACTTGAAAGTTACGACAAATTCTCAAATTTATTGTAAGTACTTTTGTGAAAATGGCTGCAGAACTATATCCTCACCTGGATCTCTGGTCAATACATGAGTAGTATGTTCAATCACAGGATAAAAGTCCTTCAGAAATAATTTACACTGGCAGAAATTGAGTAGAAAAGGAGTCTTTGAATCTTCTAATGCATTCCATTCCGTATCTCCTGGTTTTTCTCTACAATTAATGATATTATAGAAGCTTTATAAGAACACTTTGAGAAAAAATTCCTGACAGATAGATTTTTTTTACCTTAAGTTCAGCTCAAGGTCAAGGACTGTCTTTGTCAAACAATCTAGTAATGATGAACGTTTTCTTAAAATCCAATTCCAATTATTATATAGTCTATTTTTATTTCCTCTCTCATTGGCTGAGCATTGTATCAGGAAAAGTCATTATCACATCGTATTGACCTATGAGCGGTCATAACATTAAATAACACTTATGTAAAAAAAACGCCTGCTTCCAGTTTACTGTAACATCAAACATATGGTAATCAAAGATTACATAGCTTGCCGTAGCAGGTTATTGTTAAAAATCAAACAACATCTAAAATCCAAAAAGATATCACCTAGAGAGTTAAAAATACAGCCAAAGTATAAGTTATCAAAAAGTAGATTAAAGGTTGAGGTAAAGGTCTCTACATCATTGGACATTGTCTCAAATTAAAGTTCTTGGTAATGATAAATATATGCATAAAATATATAATTCCTTTCCCTTATAGTTGAACAGATATAGACCATGCAAACTAAATATTTAAAAGTAGGTCAGAGTTCATGGTCATTTGGTCATAGGTTATGGTCTCAAATGAAAGGTCTCATCACAAGGTACCAGTATCTACATGTGAAATATTAAAGCAATACCCCTTATAGTACAAGAGGTATAGCCCATGTTAAAGTTTTTGTATAGAAAGTCAAGGTCACTAGGTCATGGGCTCAAATGAAAGGTCTCGTCACAAGGTATCTACATGTGAAATATCAAAGCCCTATCCCTTATAGTTCAAGAGATATAGCTCAGATCAAGTTTTTGAAAAGTAGGTCAAAGTCCAAGGTCAAGGTCAATAGGTCAAATGTCTTGGTCTCAAATGAAAGGTCTTGTCACAAGGTATCTACATGTGAAATATCAAAGCCCTATCTCTAATAATTCAAGAGATATAGCCCAGGTTAAGTTTTTGAAAAGTAGGTCAAAGTCCAAGGTCACCAAGGTCATAGTCTAAAATGAAAGGTCTTGGCACAAGGTATCTACATGTGAAATATCAAAGCCCTATCTCTTGTAATTCAAGAGATATAGCTCAGTTTAAAGTTTTTGAAAAGTTGGTCAAAGTCCATGGTCAGGGTCATTTTGTCAAAGGTCATGGTTTCAAATGAAATTTCTTATAACAAGCTATCTACATGTGAAATATCAAAGCCCTACCCCTTATAGTTCAGAGATAAAGCCCAGGTTAAAGTTTTGTCTACGGACGACAACAACGACAAAGACGATGCCGAGGGTATGACATTAGCTCTTCGGACTTTCGTCCTGGCGAACTAAAAACACATAAAAAATCATTTCTGTGACATCATTTACATCATTTCATAAACAGTATCTAGGACACAGAAGCTGAGATTTGGAACCAATTCCATTTTCACTTTAGTATAAGCTGCTCCAGATATCCTAGTTACTCTCAGTATTACTAACTTGAGTATTAACTGCTCCAAATAGCCTAGTAATGCTAAGTAAAGGTAGGGGTTTATAGTCTCGTTCGCTTTAGCCTCACGCGACTTCCACAATTACCTCCCTGGCGAGACCTGTACAATCCAGTGCATTCTCAACTCCCTTGGGAGTATACAAGCAGAGCTGCCGTTCAGGCGCTAATGCTTTTCATTCACATTGCCAGCTCGTCTCATGTGCCAGGTACCCGGTTTACTCCTGGGTAGAGAGAGTGCAACGTAGTGTAAAGTAACTTGCTTAAGGTTACAATGGTTTGCAATGTCCGGCGACGGTGAGATTCGAACCCACGACCCATGGATTCATAGTCCACCACGCTAACCACTACGCTACCAGCACTACAAGTATTACTCACTTGAGTTTAAACGGCTCCATATATCCAGATAATTCTAAGTATTTCTCACTTGAGTTTTAGCTGCTCCAGATATCCTAGTAATTCTTAGTATTACTCACTTGAGTATAACTGCTCAAGATATCCTAGTAACTCTATGTATTACTCAATTGAGTATAAACTGCTCCAGATATCCTAGTAATGCTAAGTATTACTCACTTAAGTATGAACTGCTCCAGATATCCTAATGCTTCTGAGTATTTTTCTGCTGCCTCTGCATACTTCTTTTCCTTAAACAACCTGTTTCCTTCTTCCTTCAGTTGTGGTATTTTGTTTTTCTTCTCATCCTCTGTCATTACCCAGGATTCCTTCTCATACTCCCCAGGACGTTCTACTCTGAGCAATTCTATATAACAAGAGAGAATCCACATTAGATATTGGTAAACTTGGTATAAAATTATCAAGAAAAAAGTTTGAACAACCTATTGATTTTTGTCAACAAAAAAAATATGGAATAACAATTATTTTTGAATTATCAAATTATATTAATTTTGCATAGTATTACATGCAAATTTACATAAAAGCATAATGGTACAGCAAAGTCTATTTGTATGTCTATTTCACTAACATTGTGGTCAAGTATAAGACTCAGGATTTACAAAAAATATCACATTGCTGGTGATTTCCTGCAACTTTTGTCCATGTCCTCTAAATTTTCAGAAAATTTTTCTTATAAAGGAAGAATCGCCAAAATATTGAAAATATCCTGACTGTGGTTTCTCAAAGAAGACAAAGTTTGTCATAAAGACAAAATAGCTCAGTGGTGGGTGTTTGCTTGTAAATCATTAAGCAACATCCAGAAAAAATGCCCTATTTTTGTCAAAGGTCAAGGAAATTTTGATCAGATCAAAACTGATGGTATCAAATGAAAACTCAGGTCATGAGAAATCTACAAATGAAATATCAAAGCCCTACCCGATCTGGCTGAGGTAAAGTGGCCAAGGTTAAATTATTTTAAAAGTAGGTCAAAGTCCAAGGTCTAGGTAAAATGTAATGGTATCAAATGAAAGCTCTGGTAACGAAATATCTACATATGAAATATCAAAGCTACGGTCTTTATGGTCTAGGAAATATGGCCCAAATTAAAGTTTTTTGGACTACCCAGTTGATGCGGACACGGCATTGATACCAATACCAACTTTTCAGGCATTCATTCCTGTGAGCTAAAAGTTGCTACAGTTAAAGGACCTTCATAGTTACCTACTAGGATAACCAAATAAACAATTCCTGGCAGCATCTTCACATTGTCAATAAGTTGTAATAGAGAAATACAACACCTATATAGTTACTCACAAGTTACGCATATGTCTTTCTCATCACAATTTCATTCAGAAAAGTCTCCAACTGAATCTGGCGACATAGAAATAGGTACTTCTATGGTGATCTGGGTTAAAAAAACTGGTACCTTTCTTACTAACCACTTCACCACAGAGGAAGGAGCTGACATCAACTTTAAAACTTTTCATTTGCTTTCAACTGCCTAAGTCTAAGACTTGGTAATTGTAAATTTCCATACTACATTTAATGATGGTAGATAGATAGATAATTTAGATAGATAATTTATTTCTCGTAAACCAATATTACAGAGGTACAGAGAAGTAAGAAGACGGTTTTATACATAGCAATCTGCACTGACTGGTGCAAGCTGATGATATGGAACCAAAACATGACAGCCTAACTTATGAGTAACTATATTTGTCAAAAGGTTGTACTTCTTGATTGCAACCCATTCACAGGTGCCTGCAAAAATGAATGCCCCCCCCCCCCCCCCACACACACACACTATCTTTTCAAGAATCATGACTAAAATGGCCTTGAAGTCCCTTTTCTTAACTTCAAGGACATTTTAGCCATGATTCTGAGAAAGAAAGTGAGGGTGTTTGTGTGTGTGAGGGTGTGTGTGTGTGTGTATTGGGGGGGGGGGGGGGGATGATCAAATTTGCAGACACCTGTGAATCCATTTACAGTGTGAACATGGTGAAGATGTGTGAGGATATTCTGGCAGTGGTATGGATATAAAGTATTAAAACAGACATACACTACTACGTCTTACCCATTGTGAATGTGAGAGGCTGAGGATTTTTGATGAGTACATTAAGGTCATCATGACCTACTCCTTGCTCGGCAAACGACATCATACCACAACAGTGATGGCCCTCAGTATGTGATGCATGGTTATGGCTATGCTCAGATTTCTTACCAAATATCTCGCGTAAACTCTTGGATACAACCGGATATGACGTTACATGCTAGAGGAAAAAATAGATTGAAAACAGTGTAAACCAAAGGCTTCATTATAACTCATTACAATTTTTAAGTTTACTCTTGACCAATCTAATTTAAATCAGCTTTTAAAATCCGCTCACTGTGTGTAGTAATCATAGTGACTCACTGTGTGTAGTAATCGTAGTGACTCACTGAGTGTAGTAATCGTAGTGACTCACTGTCTGTAGTAAACGTAGTGACTCACTGTGTTTAGTAATTGTAGTGACTCACTGTGTGTAGTAATCATAGTGACTCACTGTGTGTAGTAATTGTAGTGACTCACTGTGTGTAGTAATTGTAGTGAATCACTGTGTGTAGTAATCATAGTGAATCACTGTGTGTAGTAATCATAGTGACTCACTGTGTGTAGTAATCATAGTGACTCACTGTGTGTAGTAATCGTAGTGACTCACTGTGTGTAGTAATTGTAGTGACTCACTGTGTGTAGTAATCATAGTGACTCACTGTGTGTAGTAATCATAGTGAGCGGATGCTAACAGCTTGACTCTTGACATTCAGGAAATGTTTCTGACAATTTTCCATTCTTCAGAAGATTTTAAACATATAAAAAGAAACAAGATGATGTCAAGACATGATTCCGATAAAAACAAAACAAAAAAAATCTAAAAGGAGGTAAAAAAAATTACAATTTCTCAAGCAGAGACACCTTTAAAGAACTCTATTTTGGAGTCCAAAGTTATAAGGTTTCTGGTGATCCAGAGAGCAGATTTCTGCTCTAAGGTGGATACAAATTTTGTCTGATAGATGTTTTGTGGTGAAAAGCAGTATAAAAGACAAATTAAGGCACAGTCCATTTGATATTCAGGGAGGGGGGCCTTGGGTTTTTTGTCGGAGCATGATTATTTTTTCGCCCTGGAAGTTGGAGCAAGAAATTTTTCTTCAAACATTAGTGATGTGCAATATATTAAGAATGCTTGTGTTTATCAATAGAAATTCTTTATTTTTACTAAAAAATCTGAAATATTAATAAATATGCAAAAATCTAATTCACTTCTAAACAGAGATAAAAGAATTTGACAATATAATCCTCAGTTTACAAAATTTATAAAAGGTACAAGTTAGAGGGTTGGAGGGCAGGGTCTTTTAGACAAATTTTCAAATTTAGAATTGTATTATATATAAATTGGTGAAAAATTGAAGTTCTCCTTCAAAGTTTGTATATAAAATTAGACTCTATGGTGATATGCATCTATCATGTCTATTAAAAAATCAATAGTAATACATTATATTGATAATATGCATTCTTTTGATATTTTCAAATAGGAACTTTGCCATTAAAAAAATCATGTTTTGTAGAAAACTATGGTGAGCGAAGCAAGCCAAAATTTTTTTTAAAATATAAATCGAAAACTGTGGCAAGCGTAGTGAGCTGGAAAATTTTTAGGAATTTTAAGCCAAAAATTTATGGTAATCTTCCAATTCAGATTACTTGAAAGAGCAAGATTATTTTTTTCTGACACACCATAAGCAAATTTATTTTCTTCATCAAAATTCAAAGCAAACTTATTTTCTTCGACACTAAGACATTACACATTGTTAAAACTTTAATACTTTAAAATGTAATTTTGATGTTATACATAAATTTCAAGTACAAGTACAATTTTTACCTTTGTGTCACAAGTAAATGACGATATTTCCCCCACTCTCATGGTACTAATGCACTCTTCCCACACTTCTAATTTGAATTTTTTACCCAAGATAAGTTCCATGGGTTTAGTGTGATTACGGCTATCATCCAGAACTGTCTTGTCTTCATTGCACATTGCTGTTTTGTAGTGGAAATAAAGCTGTAAAATAAGAAATTTTAATTATTTTTTCACAATGTTCAAATATGGATCACTTTGATAGTTGCCTAATTACACACCATTTGCTACTTGCGTGGCAAATGGCCGTCCAAAGTCGGCACCGGTTACCCATTGGTCTCATCGGTTTATGTGTAGTCTTTTGTGTTAGATGTTTACATGTCGTATGTCTCTTTTTCGTTTCATACTATGCTCGTCTTTTGTGTTTTTGCATCAGGTGTTGGTACTGCAACAGGGCCTTGTTGGAGATCCCCTCCCTTCTTTCATGTGAGAGGTAACTTTAATAGATGCCAGCGTAAATCTTATTTGTAAGGCAAATGAAGAAGATAACAGATATGTAACGAATGATTTGCCAACATGAATTACATGTACAAGATTTTACTGTTGCAAATTTTGTTTTACTGTTTCATCAGTTTGGTAAAAACAGGTATGAGCAAGCTTAGAGTAAAAACATTTTACATTAAAATATGAATTCTCATGTAAAATTGAATAAAATATGATGCCTCAAAAAAAGGAAAAATGCCTATAAATTTGAATATTTGACCAAGCAGTCAATAGTTACATCAATATTGGCCCTAGGGCAATAGTTATAAAACTATTGACCGATAACGTCACATCGTTTGTGACATCGAGTCATTGATAACGCTATTACCGGTAACTCTACCTATTTTTCCGCGCTCTTTCTCTAGTAGATGAAAATGATCATAAACATGCCGGGCCAAATGGTTCGTTGCTGCAGTTTTGAAGTAAGGTATAACAGAACAATTATTGACTAAGGAATGAGGGCAATATATGATTTGTTGGACCTTCAGATAAAATGTAACCCTCGGCCTTCGGCCTCGGGCAATACTTTATCTTCAGGTCCATCAAATCATATATTGCCCTCATTCCCAGTCAATAATTGTATAATATGTACAACCAATGTCATTCCCTTAGATGAAACTATTGAAAGGAACATGTATGCAATTTCACATGAAAACGCTCATATGATGTAACAATGCAGAAGATCTAAAGAAACATGCCACGACAGCTGTTCTAGCCTGCAAACTGAACCTGCAGTGACCTGAATGTTAATGTCACATTTTTACCTACAAAAACCTGATTCCATAAACAAGAAGTAGAATAAATGTCATACATGTAATTTGCGTTTTAAATTGTTATGGGAATGCTAACACTTAATATTACATGTACAACAAACGCACTTGCTGTGTGTTGCATTAACGTAACAAAACACAAATAAGCCCTTTTCACATGACTGCGGCCCAGTTGTTTTGGACAGCAAAATAAGTACTTTTCCCGTAATATGACGTCAAGGACAATCAATTTTTAACTGTGACATAACGAGCGTCGGTACTTGTCATCCATAAAATGCTAGTCACGCAGTTATGTGAAACAAAACAAGAGGCCCAAGGGGGCCACATCGCTCACCTGAGTTGCAGACAAAGGGTTAAAAGTCACAAAAATACTACTACAGATCAAAGCCCTTGACAGCCATATTTGTTGACCTATCGACAAGAAAAACACAAACTTGGCAGAGGACCTTGAGTACTTGCTTGCTGCAAGGTTTCCTGAAATTCTGTGCAATGGTTGCAGAGGAGATTTCGAAAATGTGTCAGCCAATCAGAGTCCTCAGCAGCCATATTTGTTGATCGATCAGCACAAAATACACAATCTTGGTAGAGGACCTTGAGTACTTTCTTCCTGTAAAGTTTCATGAAATTCTGAGCAGCAGTGGCAGAGATGTTGAAAATGTGTTAGCCAAACAGAGCCCTCGACGGCCATATTTGTTGACCGATCGGCACAAAAAACCCAAACTTCGTAGGGGACCTTGAGCACTTCCTTCCTGTAAAGTTTCATGAAATTCTGTGGAGCAGTTGCAGAGGAGATGTCGAAAATGTGTCAGCCAATCAGAGCCCTCGGCAGCCATATTTGTTGACCAATCGGCACAAAAAACCCAAACTTGGTAGGGGACCTTGAGTACTTCCTTCCTGTAAAGTTTCATGAAATTCTGTGCAGCGGTTGCAGAGGAGATGTTGAAAATGTGTCAGCCGATCAGAGCCCTCGGCAGCCATATTTGTTGACCGATCGGCATGAAAAACACAAACTTGGTAGAGGACCTTGAGTACTTCCTTCCTGAAAAGTTTCATAAAATTCTGTGCAGTGGTTGCACAGTAGATGTCGAATATGTGTCAGCCAATCAGAGCCCTCGGCAGCCATATTTGTTGACCGATCAGGCACAAGAAACACAAACTTGGTAGAGGACCTTAAGTACTTCCTTCCTGTCAAGTTTCATGAAATTCTGTGCAGCGGTTGCAGAGGAGATGTCCAAAATGTGTCAGCCAATCAGAGCCCTCGGCGGCCATATTTGTTGACCGATCGGCATGAAAACACAAACTTGGTAGAGGACCTTAAGTACTTCCTTCCTGTCAAGTTTCATGAAATTCTGTGCAGCGGTTGCAGAGGAGATGTCCAAAATGTGTCAGCCAATCAGAGCCCTCGGCGGCCATATTTGTTGACCAATCGGCAAAAAAAACCAAATTTGGTAGAGGACCTTGAGTACTTCCTTCCTGTAAAGTTTCATGAAATTCTGTGCAGCGGTTGCAGAGGAGATGTCGAAAATGTGTCAGCCAATCAGAGCCCTTGGCGGCCATATTTGTTGACCGATCGGCACGAAAAACACAAACTTGGTAGAGGACCTTGAGTACTTCCTTTCTGTACAGTTTCATAAAATTCTTTGCAGTGGTTGCAGAGGAGATGTCGAAAATGTGTCAGCCAATCAGAGCCCTTGGCGGCCATATTTGTTGAACGATTGGCACGAAAATCACAAATTTGGCAGAGGACCTTGAGTACTTCCTTCCTGTAAAGTTTCATGAAATTCTGTGCAGTGGTTGCAGAGGAGATGTCGAAAATGTGTTGGCCAATCAGAGCCCTCGGCGGCCATATTTGTTGACCGATCGGCACATTAAACACAAACTTGGCAGAGGACCTTGAGTACTTCCTTCCTGTAAAGTTTCATGAAATTCTGTGCTGCTGTTGCAGAGGAGATGTCGAAAATGTGTCAGCCAATCAGAGCCCTTGGCGGCCATATTTGTTGACCGATCGGCACGAAAAACACAAACTTTGTAGAGGACCTTGAGTACTTCCTTCCTGTCAAGTTTCATGAAATTCTGTGCAGCGGTTGCAGAGATGTCCAAAATGTGTCAGCCAATCAGAGCCCTCGGCGGCCATATTTGTTGACCGATCGGCACAAAAAACACAAACTTGGTAGAGGACCTTGAGTACTTCCTTCCTGTCAAGTTACATGAAATTCTGTGCGGCGGTTGCAGAGGAGATGTCGAAAATGTTAAAAGTTTACGCCGGACGGACGGACGGACGACGACGACGGACGGACGGACGACGGACGGCACGCTATGACAATAGCTCACTTGAGCTTCGCTCAGGTGAGCTAAAAAAACCTCGGTATTTTCAATGAAAATTGAGGTGCCCCCCTTCGGTACAAGTGAAGACGTTTCGGTACAATGTTAAAGACATTTTGGTACAATGTTAAAAGACGTTTCGGTACATAATTTTTTATGATATGGGATAATAATAAGTTTGTGTTTGGTTTTTGTTTTAATAAGTTTTGTTGCAACATTAAAAATTGACGTAATATGTGGCATAATTTTATAAATTGCTCCTCTTCTGAAATAATGTTTATGAAGCACAGTGATTGGGATAGGCAATCAGGTGAATCTGACAATGGCCCCATATCCTGGAACATCAATGTGCCATTTACAAAATGAATGTGTCATTGTTGAAAATAAATGTGCCATTTATAAAATAATGATTAGCAATTTGAAAAAAAAATAAAATAAAACAAACATAGATCTGCATCATCTGCCGCTCCAAGGCAAATGTCCATGGTGTCTAGACAGAATTTTCTGTACTTAAACATGGGAAATAGGGGGACGCATCTGACCCAAACAGTCTCAAAAGATCGTCTTAAAGATTTGTTGCGTGCTTTGAACCTGAATTTATAACCAGAAGTCTCTGATGAGACTGAAGCTCTCCTGGTTTTTTGTGCAAGCCTATGGCCCACAGGTTAGGTGTAGTTCACTTTGTGTATTAATCAGTCATTTTCAAAACTATAAACAGAAGTCCGGATAAAAGTTCTAAGTTTATTTAAATCGTAACATCTTAATCATAGCAGTATGAGAGCACAACTTAAAACTAAAAAAGCTGAAGTGTAGCTAAACTGAAACTGGAGTGGTCGGCAAAAATGCCAAGTATATATGTGGACGATAGGAAATTCCTAACACCTGCACAAAATAATAAGTAATTGGTTTTTAATTAAAAAAACATTTTGAAAATTAGATTCTTCCAAATATAAAACCTTAATGGCTTTTAGGGAGAGATTTCCAATTAGCATCAATTAACTCATATGGAAAACAATGGCTAAAGTACTTGCAGGTGTGCCAATTACTGCAGTGTTCTCAGCATCGTTGGAATCGAATTAAACAGATATCAGAGTTTACAAACTAAAATTAATTGTCTCAATATGAAGTTCATTCTTAAAGTCAAGGTATTAAGTTATAATAATTCCCCTTTTACTATAGTAAACTCAAGTTAACAATTTCCATATACATGTAACTAATTAATATGAATAATTAATTAGCTCAATTATTGTTGGGGAGAGGCCATATGGTTACATTTGCTTAAATTAATCTCATTTTCCAAGACCCTGAGATAAGGGACTCAAACAAAATACAAGACCAGAGAATGATTACATGATGGAAAAAGAATTAACTCTCTATCAATTATACTTTCTGAGAATTGGTGTTCAAAAGATTACATGATAGAGTTATACATGCATAGACGAAAATTGCCACACCCATTTTCCATGAACCTGGGGGTCAAGGGCTCAAACAATAAAAGATGCACATCTAGACCACAGACTGAGAATAAAGCAAAAACAATTATCTTTCTATCAATTATACTTTCTGAGAATTGGTGCTCACAAGATTACATAGAGTTTAATATAGGAGAAAATGACCACACCCATTTTCCAAGACCCTGGAGGTCAGGGGCTCAAACAAAATATCAGGTGCACATCTAGACCACAGATTGAGAATAAAGCAAAAACAATTATCTTTCTATCAATTATACTTTCTGAGAATTGGTGCTCACAAGATTACATAGAGTTATATAGGGGAAAATGACCATGCCCATTTTCCAAGACCCTGGGGGTCAGGGGCTCAAACAAAATATCAGGTGCACATCTAGACCACAGACTGAGAATAAAGCAAAAACAATTATCTTTCTATCAATTATACTATCTGAGAATTGGTGCTCACAAGATTACATACTTAGAGTTATATAGGAGAAAATGACCACACCCATTTTCCAAGACCCTGGGGGTCATGGTCTCATACAAAATATCAGGTGCACATCTAGACCACAGACTGAGAATAAAGCAAAAAAAATTTCTTTCTATCAATTATACTTTCTGAGAATCGGTGCTCAAAAGATTACATAGAGTTATATAGGGGAAAATGACCACACCCATTTTCCAAGACCCTGGGGGTCAGGGGCTCAAACAAAATATCAGGTGGACAACTAGACCCAGTGATTCATTTTGCCCTGCGTATTGCGTATTTTACGCATTATAATCATTAAATACCCATTGATTTCTATCGAGCGCGTCCCGTGTACGCATAAATAGAATCCAAGTTTCCAGTTTCTATTTTTATCGCTCAAGTTTCCATTTTCTATTTTTATTGCGATTCCACTTTTCGGAACACTTTGTCTCTTTCATCTGTTGCAATAGCGTTTAGAGGTGTACTGAACAAGGCGCCTAACAACGAGGATAAAACAAGCACTTTGATTGGCTGATACAAAAATACCAACCAATGAAATTATCCCTTATTCAGCGACTCGCATATGAAACGAAAGTTGGCCTCTTCCCCGTACGGCCACGGGCGAAATGCCTCCCAAAAAAACACTTAAACTTATGCCAAAACAAGGTAAATTGAATTTTCTGACTACTATAAACAAGGACACAAATAAGGACACAAATAAGGACGTAAACAAGGACGTCAATACGGCCAATGACGACATCAATAACAATGATAAAAACGCAAACAACGATCAAACTCGGAGTGAAGCCGATGACTCCCAGGCTCAGTCCCACGTTCAGAGTCATAGAAAAAATGTGAATGAATATTTACTTTATTTCACATTGGTTACAATTGTGACCCATTGAATTTGAGTTCTGACCCATTGATTTCTGCCAGACGAGTACACTGTACCCATTGAAACAATTTTCAAAATGAATCACTGTAGACCACAGACTGAGAATAAAGCAAAAACAATTATCTTTTTATCAATTATACTTTCTGAGAATTGGTGCTCTCAAGATTACATAGAGTTATATATAGGAGAAAATGACCACACCCATTTTCCAAGACCCTGGGGGTCAGGGGCTCAAGCAAAATAGCAGGTGCACATCTAGATCACAGACTGAGAATAAAGCAAAAACAATTATCTTTCTATCAATTATACTTTCTGAGAATCGGCGCTCAAAAGATTACATAGAGTTATATAGGGGAAAATGACCACACCCATTTTCCAAGACCCTGGGGGTCAGGTGCTCAAACAAAATATCAGGTGCACATCTAGACCACAGACTGAGAATAAAGCAAAAACAATTATCTTTTTATCTACTATACTTTCTGAGATTTGGTGCTCACAAGATTACATAGAGTTATATAGGGGAAAATGTCCACACCCATATTCCAAGACCCTGGGGGTCAGGGGCTCAAACAAAATATCAGGTGCACATCTAGACCACAGACTGAGAATAAAGCAAAAACAATTATCTTTCTATCAATTATACTTTCTGAGAATCGGTGCTCAAAAGATTACATAGAGTTATATAGGGGAAAATGACCACACCCATTTTCCAAGACCCTGGGGGTCAGGGGCTCAAACAAAATATCAGGTGGACAACTAGACCCAGTGATTCATTTTGCCCTGCGTATTGCGTATTTTACGCATTATAATCATTAAATACCCATTGATTTCTATCGAGCGCGTCCCGTGTACGCATAAATAGAATCCAAGTTTCCAGTTTCTATTTTTATCGCTCAAGTTTCCATTTTCTATTTTTATTGCGATTCCACTTTTCGGAACACTTTGTCTCTTTCATCTGTTGCAATAGCGTTTAGAGGTGTACTGAACAAGGCGCCTAACAACGAGGATAAAACAAGCACTTTGATTGGCTGATACAAAAATACCAACCAATGAAATTATCCCTTATTCAGCGACTCGCATATGAAACGAAAGTTGGCCTCTTCCCCGTACGGCCACGGGCGAAATGCCTCCCAAAAAAACACTTAAACTTATGCCAAAACAAGGTAAATTGAATTTTCTGACTACTATAAACAAGGACACAAATAAGGACACAAATAAGGACGTAAACAAGGACGTCAATACGGCCAATGACGACATCAATAACAATGATAAAAACGCAAACAACGATCAAACTCGGAGTGAAGCCGATGACTCCCAGGCTCAGTCCCACGTTCAGAGTCATAGAAAAAATGTGAATGAATATTTACTTTATTTCACATTGGTTACAATTGTGACCCATTGAATTTGAGTTCTGACCCATTGATTTCTGCCAGACGAGTACACTGTACCCATTGAAACAATTTTCAAAATGAATCACTGTAGACCACAGACTGAGAATAAAGCAAAAACAATTATCTTTTTATCAATTATACTTTCTGAGAATTGGTGCTCTCAAGATTACATAGAGTTATATATAGGAGAAAATGACCACACCCATTTTCCAAGACCCTGGGGGTCAGGGGCTCAAGCAAAATAGCAGGTGCACATCTAGATCACAGACTGAGAATAAAGCAAAAACAATTATCTTTCTATCAATTATACTTTCTGAGAATCGGCGCTCAAAAGATTACATAGAGTTATATAGGGGAAAATGACCACACCCATTTTCCAAGACCCTGGGGGTCAGGTGCTCAAACAAAATATCAGGTGCACATCTAGACCACAGACTGAGAATAAAGCAAAAACAATTATCTTTTTATCTACTATACTTTCTGAGATTTGGTGCTCACAAGATTACATAGAGTTATATAGGGGAAAATGTCCACACCCATATTCCAAGACCCTGGGGGTCAGGGGCTCAAACAAAATATCAGGTGCACATCTAGACCACAGACTGAGAATAAAGCAAAAACAATTATCTTTCTATCAATTATACTTTCTGAGAATTGGTGCTCACAAGATTACATAGAGTTATATAGGAGAAAATGACCACACCCATTTTCCACGACCCTGGGGGTCAGGGGCTAAAGCAAAATATCAGGTACACAACTAGACCACAGGCCCAATATAATGCAAAAAGAATATATTTTGTACTATTCACAGATTCAGAAGATTCGCGCTCACAAGAAAAGTTTAACAGACAGACAGACAGACAGACAAACAGACGGCCGGACGCAGGGCGATTGCATAAGCTCGACTGATCTTTGACAAGTAGAGCTAATTAAAAATTTCCCTGAACCTCACCCTCCATAACAAAATGCAGTCTAATGTAAATTGTTGTAAACTAAAGGCAAAACTCAAGCGGAAAAAGTAGGTCAAGGTCATTTTATGAAAGTTTGATCAAAGATACAACCAATATGCAAGTTTGGTACATGTAGCACTTATGCTTTGCTCAATATTGGCTTTTAAAGGCAAAATCACTCAAGCAGAAAAAGTAGGTCAAGGTCATTTTATGAAAGTTTGATCAAAGATACATCCAATATGCAAGTTTGGTACATGTAGCACTTATACTTTGCTCAATATTGGCTTTTAAATGCAAAATCACTCAAGTGGAAAAAGTAGGTCAAGGTCATTTTATGAAAGTTTGATCAAAGATACATCCAATATGCAAGTTTGGTACATGTAGCACTTATACTTTGCTCAATATTGGCTTTTAAAGGCAAAATCACTCTCAAGTGGAAAAAGTAGGTCAAGGTCATTTTATGAAAGTTTGATCAAAGATACATCCAATATGCAAGTTTGGTACATGTAGCACTTATACTTTGCTCAATATTGGCTTTTAAAGGCAAAATCACTCTAGCAGAAAAAGTAGGTCAAGGTCATTTTATGAAAGTTTGATCAAAGATACATCCAATATGCAAGTTTGGTACTTGTAGCACTTATACTTTGCTCAATATTGGCTTTTAAAGGCAAAATCACTCAAGCAGAAAAAGTAGGTCAAGGTCATTTTATGAGAGTTTGATCAAAGATACATCCACTATGTAAGTTTGGTACATGTAGCACTTATACTTTGCTCAATATTGGCCTTTAAGGTATCCGTTGTACAAATAAATATCAAGTGTATTATATAGTTAGAATCATGGCATATTTTTACCTAAATATACCTAGTAATATAGGCCTTTCAACTAAATTTTCAAATCCAAGAATATTCCTTTGAAAGTGCTTCACGACATTTGAATCTGTGTCTGGAGAGCATTAAAGAACTTTGAATTGATAAAGACGTTCGAATTTTTGAAAATTTATTAATTTTAAATACCAAATTCTAAATCTGCTAAGAAGGGAAACAATTCAAACTGTACTATTTGACAAACACTTGCTTCCCGGGACACCTCTGGATTAACCGAGTTTAACGGGCTCCTTTAAATTGAGAAACGCACAAGAAAAGAAATGAAAAGTAACGAAACGAAATATTTTTTTTTCTTTGGCAAAGAAAATATGTATACAGATTTTTATTATTCGAAATTCAAAACGTAGAAAAGGAGGAAAAGTAACCGGATAATTTAAATGTACGTTTGGGTATGTTATCCATGAGTTCAACCTACATGTGTACGGTAAATAATTTGAAAGGTCAGGTACATTTTCTGTCAGTTTCGTTGTAAGCCCAGGAATACCATGAATAGGATCCGGATTCTCCTCAAGATACTTTGATACGGCAAACGAAGTTCCCTGGCCTTAACTCGAGATGCGTAACGGAAAAAAAGTTATGCCGACCAAACGCTTCGTAGAATTTAAAGAATGCATGTAGGTCATTGATGTTCATTCGCTCGAAAATTGCATGAATTTTTTGCTTTGTACCCATAAAATTACTTAACAAGACACTTAGGTTGGATGGACCCCCCCCCCCCCCCAATACGTAACATTAAACATTTACGGAGTTACCCGAGAAAACAGTCATGCCGACAGAACAGAGCTTTTTTAGAAATAAGGACAAGCTCAGAGATAGTTTAGTTTTGCCAATTCACCCGTTCTTTGCATGTACTAAAGAGCGAATTCTTATCATTTTGTGGACTGGTAGAAATATTTTCTAGACTGTTTTGCCATGCATAGGAGTATAGTTACTTATTGAAGTTATATCATCCCTTTTTGTTACTTTCTTGTGAAATATCAAATATCAAAACCCAATTGAATTTAAAAAAATCGATTAGAATTCTGATTATGAAGTTTTTACGATTATACAACACTAATGAAAACCAATACATGAAAAAAAAATACTTTGAATTGTCTCATGGTAGACAAAAAAGTCATTCAGTGGGGCCATCTACGACACTTTCTCTCATGGGAATGCAGGAAGAACCGGTTTCAGTGGCGGATCTAGGATTTCAGAACAAGGAGGGGGGGGGGGGGGGGGGGCAAGGTTTCAGCTCGAAGAAAATTATTCACAGAAAAACTGACAAGCAAAAAAAAATAAATAAATAAAAAAATATATATATAAAAAAAACCTGAATCTCAAGACTGATGATCTAATTAGGAAGTGTGTGGGGGGGGGGAGGAGTCCAATCCAACTGCATGTACAAGATATAGAGTTTCTTGATACGTTTACTTTACGTTTATAGGTAGACTGGCGAGCGCAGCGAGCCGGAAAAAGATTAAGATATGAAGTTTTCATTTTTTTTTCAGTTCAGTCATCCATACATGTATATACATCTTAATTGGCGAGCGGAGCGAGCCGTCACAGTAAAATTTTGAGAATAGATGGTTACATTTGTCATAAGAATACAATCTCTCTCTCATTTTCCATGCTCTATATTTTGTTTTTTGTTTGTTTTAATTTGTTTTGTTTTGTTTTTTTAAAGATACAGTATCCCTGAAAATAAATTGATTTGAAAACGTAAATTTTATTCCGAAGGGTCTAGATTGAGGAAAAAAGGAGCCATGAAAAGTTTTATTTGAAAATATGCAGTAACAACCATATTATTGCCGAATTTGTATAGTTAAATCTCCATATATCGCTATTGTAAAAACGCAATACATTGTAGGTGGCGCCAGTGGAATGAATTATAGAGCTGCGCAACCCAAATTCAAAATGATGTTTAGTGCAAATGTATGCGTTAGATTCGTCTGAAAATTCTTTTTTGTCATACCTATGATTTTGAAATACAAATTTGGAAAAGTCTCATCTTTTTTGCAAGTATCACGGTGGATGGGGTGAGGGTGGTTCAGACTACCCCCTCCCAAACCCATCACACTTTAGATCCACGCTTGCAAGTTTAGGTGACATGTTTTGATTATACGTTTATTCAATTCAAACTTATATACATGTATATAGCGTTCTTTAAATCTATAAAGTATTGAAACAAGAAAATATAACAAAATGAATGAAATGAATGTTAGAAGAAGACAATGCATATCATGCATATTCGCAGATTTTATCATTTATCGCAGGGGGGGGGGGATGTTACCCTACATCTTTAATTATCAAGGGTTTAAATTACAAAATAATTTCATTTTGATAAGAAGATTTGTAACATTGAAATATTTTCAAATACTATAACACATTATCGGATGTTTGCACCGTAAAATCAGTATTTGCCGTCCGCAAACATTACGTCAGCATCTACTGTCTAGGCAGCTCACAAATCAGAAAGAAATGAAGTTTTTTTTCTTCTTTGTCGGCAAATGTTTTGATTAAAATTCACATATTGGGGATGAATCTCGAAGTCTTGCAACTAACAGACATGGTGTAAGTCTGTACGGCCAATACTTTTTATTATTATTTTTTAAAATTTATTATTATCATTTTTTTTCTCGCTAGTTTCCGATCACTATTGATGCTGTCTTTGTTATGCGTACATATCGACCTATTTTATGTAATTTTTTTTATAATATTATGTCAATGACATTTATCTAGATACATACATGTATATCTGCCAATTTTAATTTTCATCTTTATTTTTCGTTTGCTCATCTTTTGCCATTATTTTCCCATTTATATACGTAGAGCTCCTCGTTAAATTTTAACGAAATCGGTTACAGTTATGTCTAGATTAAAACTTGTCATTCAGTTTTGTTTGATGGCCTTTCTTAAAACACAGCTGAAATGTAGATACTATTATACGCACTGGTTCCCGCGGCACACGGGAGGAGAATACAAGGGAAAATATCACCGCTATTTGATCGTAAACGAATGATTTAACGGTAAAATATTTTTTTTTTTTTTCGTTTCATTTCGTTTCTTTTCATTTCGTTTCTTAGTTTAAAGGCCCCCGAGTTTTACAGATATTATTAAGGAGTTACCTCCCTTCAAATGTTTTACCACAAGGAATTTTTTTTTCGGTCTAAAAATCGAATGTGCAAATTTGTGCTATCTTTCTCTGTCCATTTATTGTTTTAAGTACATGAAACAAATCAAAGTATTGTGCTTAATCATACCAACTTTGTCCAACAACCAAAAAGAGATAAATAAGTGAGAAATTTCATGATTTGAAGTGATTTTTGCCCATTATGTTTATGAAGAAGCTCGAAAAGTCCCAATTTCTGACACTTAGAGTACAAGTTGTCGTTACTCTCAGTCGAAACCTAGCGGTTGTTGAAAGGCCTACCTAATACAACATAAATAATGTTTTCTATCACCAAAGGTCAACATGCCGACCGTCACTCAAGCCACGGAAACTATCGAGACACTGCCGAAGATTACCGAGATAAATTTAAAGCTGTTTAAATAGACGAGAGGTCCGCGAGATCTTCATTTGTACATTGGATACGTTAAAGCAAAATCACTCAAGTGGAAAAAGTAGGTCAGATGCTGCATCTGATGCATGGGTTCCCAAGATGAATCACTTGTGCAAGTTTGGTTACTGTGCCATCAGTACTTTGTCAGATACTGTCAGCTACCCCAAACTTCTTAACCAAGTCAATCAAGCAGAAAATGTAGGTCAGATCCCAAGATGAATCACTTGTGCAAGTTTGGTTACTGTAGCATCAGTACTTTGTCAGATACTGAGCTACCCCAAACTTCTTAACCAAGCTACTCTGAGCTACCCCAAACTTCTTAACCAAGTCAATCAAGCGGAAAATGTAGGTCAGATGCATGGGTTCCTCTTGACATCCCAAGATGAATCACTTGTGCAAGTTTGGTTACTGTAGCATCAGTACTTTGTCAGATACTGAGCTACCCCAAACTTCTTAACCAAGCTACTCTGAGCTACCCCAAACTTCTTAACCAAGTCAATCAAGCGGAAAATGTAGGTCAGATGCTGCATCCAATGCATGGGTTCCTCTCGACATTCCAAGATAACTCACTTGTGCAAGTTTGGTTACTGTAGCATCAGTACTTTGCCAAATATTGAGCTACCCCAAACTTCTTAACCGGATGCGGACACGGACACGGACGCGCGAGGGTATAGAATAAGCTCACTCTACTTCGTCGAGGTGAGCTTATAAAGGAGAAAATGGCAAACAATATGAACGTATTTCAAGGAGGGACTAGTTAGGGCCGGAAGTAGGGTGAGCCCGTTGCAGAGATACTTCTTGTCATCAAGGAATGTAACTCTGCATGGGAGATTGGGAGATTGTATCAACTGTAATACGACTCGTCATACCCAAATGCAGATTTGGATACGATGAGTCGTGCTATATCAACCGCCAACCAAGGTGGTAATTTCAATGGAAACTGAGGAGCTTCTTAGTATCTTACTTTTGGTTGCGCTACAGTCCGGGAAAACTCAAAATTCGGCAACGTTGTCAAATTCAACAACTCATTGCTGAATTCAGCAACTTTAGGTTGCCGAATTCAGCAACTTTTCACTGAATAATAAATCAGCATTAAACTACAAAAATCGGCATGTATATGCTGCCACTTTCTTGAATAACTCGCCATTCTAGACTGATCGGAACAATGCTCGGACACTTGGACTATGTTCATTGCTTGAAAAGACTCAATTTTGATATTGGAACCAATCAAATATGTTGATATGACATTACAGATCACTTCTCATGTTTTGATTGTTTAGAACTGAAATTGACCTAATTCACGTTAATTGAGGAGCTCTTCTGTTGGAGGTTAGAAAAGTAATGAAATTTACAAAACACGAACCAATGCTCGGACACCTGATTTAGGGGTAAATTTCTCCGAAAGTAAGGTATAATTTCATTAAATTTAGGTTCAAAACTTGAAGTAACATTAAACTGAATGTAATGTGCACAAAATTTTATTACTCAACATGTTTTAAACACCGACATTGCAGTCATTGTATTACCAGCTGATAGGGAGCAGTCATTATTTTTTTCAATGTTATGGAAGTGTGCAAATAGAGTCACATATACTTCATGTATATGAAATGAGAGTCTATATAACATTTAAACTTTGATATTTACAAAGTATTTCAGAAGGAAATATAAGTATTTGCTAAACAATACTTAATTATTCATATATGAAGAAAGTTATAAAAATGAAATACAGGTAAATTTGAACTGCTGAAACTTGGATTTTTAGCCACTTTGAGACAATATTTTATTCCTCGCTACAGATATGGCAAAGCCAAACTGATTTATCAGATAAACTTTTGTCAACTGCACGTCTTGCTGCTGGTGACAGGCATTCGTGGTGGTACCATCTATCACAACTGTCGCATCCTACCCAGAATATATCATAATCCGTCATGCAAACCTCGCAGAGAACTGCTGTAGGCTGAGCTTCCTCCATGTCTTGCTCTGGCTCTGTTGGAACCTCTGTCTCAACAGGCTTACTGTAAACTGCCTCTGCCATCTCATGGGACCTTGTGTTCTTTCTACCCTTCTTTTTTGGAGGAGGTGGAGGTTCAACCAGAATTTCGCTCAGTTCTTTAGATACTAGTCCAAGCTTGACAAGATAGTTTTCCTTAGAATGACCACATGTTTCACATGTCTCGATGGTTGGATTTTCTTTATCTGCAGAGAGGGGCTTGGACTGCTTCTGAGAATTTAAGGCAACAACCGCTTTATTGTTGAAAGGGTAAATTCCTGGGTCAGAGAAGGATGATGCTATAGTGGATCCAGTGATGTTGTTGTAGGCCTGATGCAATAAACGAGGAAAGAGGTTTCGAGGGAGAGTTTTACATCCCATGTACCCAATTTTGATGGCCAAATCTGCAAATTTCTGCTTCAGAATATGAAAGTACACAACATCAAGAGGTTGAAGTAAATGGGATGCATGGGAAGGAAAGTACAGCAGATCAACTCCATGATGCTTCGCCTTATCGATGAACTGGGGATTCCAATGCGAAACATGATTATCTAAAAGAAGAAGTACTGGCCTCTCTTTGCCTAGGGATGGTATAAATGCCTCTTCAAACCATTCAAGAAACAAAGCATTGTTAATGAAGCCACTGTCGGTAGAACGGAAAATGAACTTGTCTGGAACGCCTGCTTCATATGTGCCACGTGGGAGACATCCTGAGAAGATAATCATAGGTGGACATGATTCCCCTCCAGCAGATATGGCCTGAACTACTGTGACATGACCAGACATGGTCACTTGTGTCTGATATGCGTGCCTGGTACCCTTTGGAACTATCACCTTCTTCGAAGATGTAAGTCGTCCAGAAAAGCCAGATTCATCCATATTATACATCCTAGATGGCTTGTCATTTAGGTCAAGTTTGGACATCATATCTTGAAGCAATTGATAGAAATGATCAATTTGACCTTGAGAAATAGTGGCCCGGTTTGATTCTAGTGGATGGGACGACCTTATAGAGATGGAATTTTGTGACGCTTTAAGAATTTGGTAATAAACTTGTCCGAGGGACCTTTCTCCAGATTTATACTTGTTGGTCTAGGGCGCCTCAATAGGATTTCCTTAATCAGGATTCGAAGATTTTGCCTGTTTAGGGGAAGTCCCCTCTCAGCCATATACACAGAATAATTGACCACACTAACTTCTTCATCATATGATAATGATGGTTCTCTTCCAAAAGATGTATTATAGCCTGAGAATTTCCCTTTCACATGATCATATACAGTAGATTTTGGGATGCACAATTCATTTGCAATTTTCCTCATAGAAAGCCCTTCTTTGTAGAGTGCTACTGCCTTATTTATTTCCTCCTCTTTGTGTATTTTTTGTGTTCTTGGCATTTTTAATCTGTAAGTATTAATGTAAGTGATTGAGAATTTGTTTGTTTCTTTTCATTTGATTTTGTTTGCTAAAAGGGCTTTATATTTATTTAAAGAGGTATATCCTTATATATTCATGCTCTCTCTCTCTTTTAATTAGCAACCAACTTAGATTAGTGACCAAATATGTTTTATTGTCACAAGAGCTTTAAAATGAAGGCAATATTTTAATTGAGCAACATTAGAACTCGAAATAATGGAGATAGCAAGTTCCCTTTTGACATATATTGATTTTCAATTTTCCAATGAGTACTCCCTGACATAGAAACGGGGTCACAAAACCACTTTCTTGCTAATTGGGTCATTGAATTTGGTAAATTATTGAAGTTAAACAATATTTAATTTATTTGATAGCTATAAAGTCAGAAAAGAATTTTCCGTACCATACAGAGAGAATGGGGAAAAGAAGAGTATTCATTAATTTCTCATTTCGTCAGAAATTCGTCTGCAATCCGTACTAAGAGAGATAACTCTAATGACTCTTCTGTGAAGGAGATAAGAAGAGTGTTTGGTATTGGACTTGTTGTCGTGTGTAATTTTTTTGTGTGTGCGAGGGATTAAGCTGCCCGTGGGGGAAAAACAAAAATGTGTCCGAGCATTGGTAGTGTCCGAGCATTGTTCTCATCAGTCTACATGTTTTTGAGCAACTGAGAAAAAATTCTGTAGAGCAATTAAAAAGTTGCCCATTACAACCAATGTTAAATCAGACACAAATCTGTATTTTCAGTCCTGATTTTTTTGCTGTAAGGTTGCCGAATTCGGCAATAAGTTGCCGAATTTGACAACGTTGCCGAATTTTGAGTTTTCCCGAACTGGCTAGAAGAAAGAGAAAGAACCCCCTCAGTTTCCATTGAAAATACCGAGGTTTTTTTTGGGGGGGGGTGTAGTAAATAGTTTTACTTTAGTTCCATCTTTAAATTCTTCTTGGTCCCCTTTTCCTGGGTACAAAATTTGCTTTAAAATGCCTTTTTCTTGCAGCCTTACGAGTGTTTCGGCCATGTTTTGTTTACCGTGCCGACGAGTTATCTTCCCCTTAAAGAAATACCGGACTAAAAAGTTAAATCCGGAAATCTGGGTATCGTTTGAAGATTTTCGCCACTTCTAGTTTTTATCCCCTATTCGGCACTTCATGCCTCGAATTAACCATATGGGCCTACACAACAAAAAAAAGTCTTAAAACCAGAGTATTAGTAGGACATTCTCTCTATTTTGGGGGATTGATACCCATACCCCAATGAGGGGAAATTTACAACATTTTACTTAGAATAATAGAATCTATCCCCAGATGTGATCTGGGACAAGGAAATCCGACCCGAGTGTCCAGGATTTGCTTGTACCACGACGAGGCTTGTCGAGTTGTGGACAAACGCAAATCCTGGACACAAGGGTTGGATTTCCGTGTCCCAGGTCACATCTGAAGATTGATTATTTTTCTCCCACTGTCTAAAAGCGCTAAAAATTAGATTTTATGTATTCTTTTTCATAGTTTTGATCGGCTAACGCAGCAATCGTGTATGACGTCATAATTGACGTTACAGTCAAAAGGCACGTGAAAATGTTATCTTACCCCATAGGGGTAAGACAAGGATATCTTTTCCCAGCGTTTCCATGGATATCCCAGTCCACAGTGGGAGAAAGGGGATTTCTAAACTACTCTGAAAGTCTAATGACAAGAAAGACAAGAAAATGAGTTTTGGGCGCTATTAAGATATCACAGGACTTTTAAAAACATTCTTTTAATAAAGAAGATATAAATAAGTAAAAATATATCAAGTTTGTTTAAAATAACAACGTTTGTGGCTTCTATGTGGCCAATAAGTATTTACAAGAAAATCAAAAAGGTCTAATGACAAGAAAATGAAATGACAAGAAGGACAAGAAAAGTTGTTTTAAATGTTTTTAGTTATATCTGGACTATCTATTTACTTCTTTATGTATGTTATCAATTAAAGGGATATATTTGAATGGCAATCTATCAACTTTATGAAAAATAAAGTTATGTCTTTTAATACCCCACCCCGTGTATTGAAACCACCAACATTCTTTCTTTGTCAAAGACCGTTTCCAAAAATTCGTTTATGCAATTTCTATGATAAAATGTTAAAATTGTCATGCATTATAAATTCATTCAGCTCTATATTCCATATAAATACTTTTTCTTGTCAATCTGTTTTCTTGTCTTTTGATTTTATCATATGACTCTTATGATTTTCTTGTCAATAATACTAGTAAACGGCCGTGTATTGAAGCCACCAACATTCTTTCTTTTGTCAATACAGTTTCCATACATTTGTTTATGCAATTTTTATGATAAAATGCTTAAATTGTCACGCATAATGAATTTATTCAGCTCTTAATTCGTTAAAAATATTTTTTGTCGTCATTCTGTTTTCTTGTCTTTAGACCTTTTCAGTTTTCTTGTCAATACTTAAACGGTCCGGTCGTAGAGAAGCCATCAAAGTCACTTTTGTGAAATTATTGGCTTATTTTTGTTTCTATACCCACTATCCATCATTTAAACATAAAACACATTATTCAAATGGTCCTGAACGACTTTAATACTAAATACTAATACTTATCCAGATACTACAGATACTAAAAATTATCTACGTATAATTTTTATGTACTTTTGTGTATTGAAATCTTTGTAAAAAGAACACTTAATGTATTTATATAATTGAAATTTTTGTAAAAAGAACACTATAATTTTAGAAAAAAAATATCATTTTCTCGTCTTTCTTAAGACTTTCTTGTCATTAGCCTCCATGGTTTCACTCCGTCCGGTTATAGTCACATGACCTTATATGGGCGTTCCTCACAAGGTGTGAAGAGGTCGAATCTCCCCGCGTACAGGGGATGATTGTTATACAAGTAGAAGCGCTGGGTAACTGAAAAGGTGTGAACAACTTGTGAGGCATCGTTTGTAGATTCTATCTTGTTTGGCGTTCACCGGTTTACTTTTGGAATTCAGTGGGGGAAAAGGGGGGGGGGTATTGTATTACTAGGCTATCCTCATAAGAATCATGTAGTTTTTGTTTCTTAATTTGTTTGTTTGGGGGTTTTTGTTTGTTTGTTTGTTGTTGTTTTTTTTTTTTTTTTTTGTCCTTGTTTATTTGTTTGCCTTTGAGAGAGAGAGAGAGAGAGAGAGAGAGAGAGAGAGAGAGAGTATTTCATTATAAGGTATATCATGCAATTCAATATTCACATCTATACAATCAAATATAATGTTCATATTCTGATAAACTTTAAAAGGCCGGTTTATTTTCACGGTGAAAATGTGCATTTCCGATGTTGGCTGAAGTTAGTCGTTGGGTGCCACAAATCTTTTCTCCTAATCAATTTCCAACTGAATTTTTTCTTTGGACTCATTAATTTGTTATTTTCTAGTATGAGAATTTAGTTTATCTTGATATATATGATATATACGTCCCTGGTATTACATGTTTGGGGTTTTGCTGTGGGTGCTACAACCTAGTATTGTTGGTGATCCCCTCCTTTCTTTTCTTATGTAATTAACATATATTGTCGCACGGTCTACGTTGTAGATGGTAATTTACACCTTTCCAGACGGTGCAATATTTTTCATTGTAAAGCAATGATTGAATCAGTGATTGAACTAATCATTGAATGATCAACTGAGCCGTTAACTGTCCTTTCCGTTGCCTCCCGTTTAAAAACATAGTGTAATCAAAGATTACAAAGCTCACCTCATGGCAGCTACACAGCTTTTAGATATGTTAAAGAAGATGGACCACAAACTGAATAAAATGGATTTATTGGAATGTAGACTTGCCAAAATTGAGAATATGATGAATCGCATGGAAGTTGTAGAAAATCAGGTGAAAAAGTGCGAGTCTTCAGTAGCTGCTTTAGATAGAGATTTTAAAGAAGTGAAAAAGAACCAAACTGAGATGGAAACATGCATGGACGGTCTCGGTAATTTATTTGATGGAGTCTCAATAGAAGTGAAAATAATCAGTACGGAAGTAAAGAAAGAGGTGAAAGAAATGGGAAAAAATATGAGAGACGTGAAAGCCAGTATTTCAGATAACAGTAACGGAGTCAAACATATGCAAGAGGAGCTTGTGAACACACGTGATGAATTACGGGAGGAAATTCTCGATCTTAGATGTCGCTCCATGAGGGACAATCTCCTTTTTTCGGGGATAACAGAGGAAGAAGAAGACTGCGAAGAAACCGTGAAGGAATTCATACGGACAGATATGCGTGTCAGAAAAGAAATTGACTTTGAACGTGTGCATAGAATTGGGAAATATCCGACGAATCCAAACTCCCGTCCACGTACCATTGTTGCGAAATTTTCGCGCTTCAAAGACCGGGAACTCGTAAGGAGGCAAGCTCCGAAGACTCTGAAGGGTACGGTATTCTATGTACAAGAACAGTTCCCAGTCGAGGTTGAGCAACGACGTAAATCACTGTTTCCGGTAATGCGCGATGCCCGAAGACGACATAGAAATTAAGGTGAAGCTTGTTCGCGATCGACTGTATATCGACAGTGTCGAGTACGTGCACCCAGAAGGACATGACGATTTCATCCCCCGACAGAAAGCCTGATCGTCGCCTGTACGACAGGACCGTAAACGCGCGAGAACTTGATCGACTTAGGACAGACGTGAGGGCCACAGTCAAAGTGACTGTGATCTAAACATTAAATTCCTGTCATGGAATATAAACGGAGGGCTTGAGAAAAAACTGAACGACCCATCATTTTTGAATTTTATATGTACATATGATTTGATATTTTTGTCAGAGTGCTGGATAGAAAATACTTTTGAATATGAAATACCAGGTTTTAATTGTAGATATGTACCACGAAAGTTATGTAGATCAAAACAAGGAGGTGGAATGGCTTTACTAATTAAGAATGAATTAGAGGAATACTTAGAGATAGTAGATGTTTATTTTGACACAATAATTTGGCTTAAATTAGATGGTACAGCTCTTTGTATGAATGAGAATTTATATTTCTTCTCTATACTTCATAACAAACAAACAAACACAATATATGCAATTGCCCGACGTGTGTTCTTTGCCGGCCATATATTATATTGCTATATTCAGAAACATATACATGTACATTTAATATACAAATAACAATCTATTCATTCACACATATAATAGATTTGTTCATATTCTATGTATTAAAGTTATAACTTTATAAACACACATGCTTAGTTTTTTCATAAATTTCTAAATATCATAAGCATGATTTAATGCCAGTAATCTTTTAGGAGTATTCATGACCGGCCAGGAAAAACCATAGATAAAGCCAAAGTAAATTCACTATGGAAACCTGTATCTGTTGCCTGTGCCATTTAGCACGGTGTCATGTCATCAAAATTACTTAAGTGACAGACCTCACTATGACATATGCAAATAAAAAAAAATATATATATAACAACGTGTGAAAATTTAATAAATGGAAATTAAAACTTGACTGCACGGAGTTCGGGCCTAGAATGACCAAACCTTTGGTATAACATGACATCGATACTCACATCACGTGAGTACGATACGCTTTCTCATTGGTTATTTTGAACCTATCAGAAAAATAATTCCCGCTTTACTGACGAAACGCGAGAATATTTTATTCTTCTCTATACTTCATAACAAACAAACAAACACAATATATGCAATTGCCCGACGTGTGTTCTAGATATATCAAAAAGATAGGGGAAAGTGATGAATAATATTTTTCACAAATGAATTTAGTCACATGCGGGAAAACAAAATCATTCGAATAAAACATTAAACCCTTAGTTTTATCGACCTTCTAAAAATAAGCCAAAATACATAAACAATGAGCCTACAATTTTAACGACCTTGTTACAGACAGCCTAGATGTCAGAGAATCGGCAATGTAGCCATCTTTCGCAGACTCTGATCTCCATCTGCCGTGACGCTTCCAACAACGCTCGTTCACTTGAGCATTTGCGGCCGCCGTGGCCCCACCTGCCCGCAATGAATGCAGGCCTATATCTAAATTACCAACAACAGGCCGTAAACGGCCGATCAGACACTCTCTACATCTGGTATAGCTTAATGGCTTGTTCTTATATATCAAACTACATTTTTGTTTGGATTTGAATATGGGACGAAATAAATACAGATCAGAAGAATTATCAATGTGTGCCATGTCAAAATATTTACGTAACATGATATAAGGACAAGCCGATGAAGCACCCTTAGCTACAACAACAGAATCCCCTAATCTATATTGATCGGTTTTGCTTTTTCTAATACAAAGAGAAAAATGATCATCAGAAAAAGTAACATCGTTACATTTCAATGAAATGAGCTCATCAAATCTTAAAAAAGCTGCAAAGGCAATAAGAATCATTGTGAGATCTCGTGTGATCAACAAGTCGTCTGAATGACGGTACGTGTCACATAAACGAATCAAATGGTCAACGATGACTGGTTCTTTCTTGGAAATTCGCTTCGATGCATGTCTTTTCGCAGTTTCAACGAGATTGTTCACGAAAGAATTCTGAGTCGGATCCGGATGACCGTGAAGTTCATGTAGAAACTTGATAGCATACTTCGTAGATGAAATCACGCTAAACGAGGATGAGGCATCTAACAGCTGAGTAAAGTATAAGGCAACTTGAATCGGAATCGCTGGCATCGAAACGAAACTTTTACTGTGGCAGAACTCTTCCCATTTACGAAAATAACTGAAATATTTCGCTGTTGTATTATCACTTCGACACATTAACAAATATTTACACATATTACTGCACAAACTGTCGTTGGAGTCCGGATCACCGCCACTTAGTCGAAAAGACTTCTGAATGGTGTCCTTTAATCTTTGACCTGAGAATGGAATAAGCAGGTGTTAAAAATGCATATTAAGTAAAATTCAATCTAAATGCCACCATTTCGAATTCAAGAGGCTTGCCGAAAACCCCATTTTTGCCTCTACCCGGAATCGTACAGAAACGCCCTAAATTCAAAGGTCTAGATACATTTTGTATTTTACTTGAATCAGTGTGAAGTAAAGGCCAATATGGCGCTGAAAACCAACGTGGAACTACCAATGTGCCACTACTTTGATCAGTCTTCACTTTAGACAAAACCTTGCATATGAGTCTAGGGGGTGGTACTAACCAGTTGTTCTCATTTGCCCAAGAAACATTAAAGGCGTCTACACCACTTGTACCAGTACACCACCAGCGAGAGTTAAACTTTTGGCACTTACAGTTATAGTCAGTGGCAAATCTGTCGAAAGAGTGAGGACCCCAAATATTGTCTAACATGTTAAATATCAAAGGGGCAATTTGCCAGTCATCGCTATCGCAACACCGACTTAAAAAATCGGAATGAACATTTTGATCCCTTGAAATCCAAAATAAATTCATGTCTATGTCATCTGTCTTACATTTGGTATGAATATCAAGTGCAATCTTTTGCAAATCAGGTTTCTTACTACCTACTTCTAAGATATGAGCAACATTTTTGTTGTCAGAAAACCACTTTATGGTTTGCCCTTCCAGGCTTGAACTCAACGAGTTTAAAACTCGATTAACTGCAACCAGCTCCCTCCAAGTAGAGCTCTCTGTTGCCTCGGGGGGTGACCAACTACCCACAACCTCCGAACCACAGCAACCCTCAATATAACCACCAAAAACCGGTGTCTGAGGCGTCACTGTAGACGATACTGTCAAAAGTATCAACATTTTCAGGTAACAATGACCTACCGTTCAGAGAAGTTACGTTTTCACGCCAGAAAACCAACTCATCAAGAGCGTTTTTATCAACTAAAACTGGAGCATCCCAACTAGCTCTTGTCAGTAAAGAATGAAAAATTGATCTAGTTCTAAGACGCACAATAGTGCCAAATGCGATTTGCATTGAAATAATCTGACCCGCTACCGCAGCGAGTGTTCGAGCACTAATACATACCTTTGAATGACACACCTGATTGATCACCCGATCAAGTGAGTTTATCAATCGAACCACTCGTTCGTGACGGATTTCTACTCTACCTGTATTCATATACCAACAGCAACCTAAACAGGATATAATTTGCGTAGGTGTCCATGTGCACTTGTCCTCAGCTATGAGGAAACCAAGTCTCAGTAAATCAGATCTAATACGCTCACTGAGAGTACATGCTTCAACTAGATTACCTGCTCCTGCTAAACCATCGTCCAAATACATTATGATCTTGACTTCGTTTTCTCTCCAGTATTTGATAAGTGATCTAGTGACCTTGGTAAATATGTGTGCCGCACTACTTACCCCAAAAGGTAAAACGTTGAAGACAAAGTATCTTGTCTGGCCGCTGAATTCCCAGGAAAATCCTAGGTATTGTCTATGATGCTCGTTAATCTCAATATGATGGTAAGCAGACTTTAGATCAAACGAAAATATCCAGTCTCCTTGACTAAACATGTGACGGGCGACAGACCCATCTTCTAATCTAAATTTGAACTTGAACAAGCAGAGATTGATATGTCTGCAGTCTAAAACAAGCCTGGCCTTACCTGAACTGTTGAAAGCAACAGTCAACGGATTCACCACTGTAGGGACACTATAAACCTCCGTGATACAAGCATTATCAAGGAGCTTTTGAATTTCCCGTTCAACAATATTAGGATTGATTCTGGCGGATCTATTATTCCTCAGTACCACCGACTTTGGTAATTGAAAAAATGGCATCATATAACCCGACCTAATAACGTTCAAGACATAAGTATGTGCACCTATAGAAACCCATTGATCGATGTGATTTTTAAGTCTACCTACTGGACTGTCAATAGATATATTCAGAGACTTGTCTGAACAAAAAAATGATAAAGAATTTGTACTTATCTTCTGCGAAGTAGCATTCTTAGCAGCCTGACACTCCTTTCTCCAGTGACCAGGTACCCCGCAGGAGAAACAAACTCCAGGTTTTGGTGTATCAGAACCCTTGTATGATGACTGTTTAGCCGACGACTGTTGTTGGGTAGGGTAGGGTGACAATCTGTTAGCTTTACGACTTCTCTGGACACGTTCCTCCTTGGCGATTTTCTCGCACCTCGCCTCGGCTTTGTGTATACGCTTCTCGTCATCACTATCTGAGGCTAGCTGGTGGGTTTCATATTGTTCAACAACTTTCCATCCATGCTTGGATGAATCGGCTAACTTTATTAACTTTTGACGATGAGATAGCAAGTCTATACCTTCCGATATTTTTGTCCGTGCGCATTCAAGTGAGGAGGAAGAAACGGGTTGGGAACTAAGGGCTGTGTTAGCCGCCTGTAGCTTCTCACATACATCTACTGAGTGTTTATACTGCTGCTCGTTGCCCTTACGTTTGAATTGATACGCAGATTTAGCAGTCAAACCTTCGATTTTTGCTAGATGGACGGAACTCATCTCTTTCTGTTGTTCAGAAAATCTGGTTTCAAAGTCAGACAGCCTGGCTGTAATAAGAGTATCTAAATGCTGCAGGAGATTGTTCTGGGATGCGTTCGTGTCGCTAGAATCGGTATGCATGGCTCTAAAGGCATCAGGTTCACTGTCGAACGAACGCGACATGTTAAATGGCCGGCCAGTCGTGCAATCCAACTTGACTGCACGGAGTTCGGGCCTAGAATGACCAAACCTTTGGTATAACATGACATCGATACTCACGTCACGTGAGTACGATACGCTTTCTCTTTGGTTATTTTGAACCTATCAGAAAAATAATTCCCGCTTTACTGACGAAACGCGGGAATATTTTAATCTGTTGTACATATATTCCTCCTGACAAATCATCTTTCTTTAAACAATACAATTGTGACATTTTCTACGAATTAGAAAACCAAATTGCAGAGTTTTCTGAGAAAGGAAAAATTATGATTGTTGGAGATTTGAACAGTAGATGTTCAACTTTAAATGATTACATTGAATGTGATAGAATGCACGATAGGCTATCTGAGTATTTGTCACCGCTTTGTGATTACAAGGAGGATGATAGATTAATTGATCGTATATGTCCTGACAAGTCGGTCAATTCTTACGGGTTAAAGTTGGTTCAATTGTGTATTGAAACCGGTTTGAGAATTTTGAATGGTAGACATAAAGGTCAGCTGGCAAATGATTTTACTTATTGTGGTGCTAACGGCTGTAGTGTCATTGATTACGTTTTATCTACGGCTGATATGTTTCAGTATGTTCATAAATTTATTGTAGGTAGTTTCAATACTTATTCTGACCATGCACCATTACATATTGAAATGAAACTAACTTAAAATGTGTTTGATGATAGAAAAGACAAAACGTCGTACAACAATGATCATATTCGTTATCGTTGGAATGAGGAATTCGCAGAAGAAAGTAAACTATTTTTAGAGCAGAATTTGCATTTGCTTCAAGATTGTTTTACTGGGATTGATGTAACACAAGAGACTCAGTTAGAGAATTGTGTAAAATCTTTTGTGGAAAATTTAGCTACTTTGATGTCTAAATTTCATAAGGTACCAATTTTTCATGGTGATAGTAAATATAAGAATCAAAATGATGTTGTAGAACCAAAACAAAGTCAACCTTGGTTTGCTTGTGAATGTAAGCGTCTCTACAAAATTTATCGTAAAGCGCTTTTTGATTTTAATAGAGACAAGTCAGTTGATAATCACCGCTTTTTAATTTCAAGTAAACGAAAATACAAAGTTAAAAATAGTAAATATAAGAATCAAAATGATGTTGTAGAACCAAAACAAAGTCAACCTTGGTTTGCTTGTGAATGTAAGCGTCTCTACAAAATTTATCGAAAAGCGCTTTTTGATTTTAATAGAGACAAGTCAGTTGATAATCACCGCTTTTTAATTTCAAGTAAACGAAAATACAAAGTTTTTGAACAGAGATGTAAAAGAAAATACTTGTATGAAGAGGGCAATATGCTAGAAAGTATAAAAAAAAGTCGAATCCTAAACTTTTTTTCTCAAAATTTGCTAAAAAGAAAGCAAATAAGGTAAATGTTTCCCTAGAGGACTTGCATGGACATTTCAAATCTCTAGCGTCTGTTTTGAATCATAATAATGAAGATTGTGTAAACAGTATAGAAACTGATGTTGTTTTTGAAGAATTAGAAAAAGAAATTAGTTTAGAGGAAATTGAGGATGCTTTTAAATGTTTGTAAACTGGTAAAAGTCATGGAAAAGATTGTATTATAAATGAGTACTTTATTGTGTTTAAAGATATTTTGTTACCTTTTTACATACCATGTTTAACGCAATGTTTTCTACTGGATATTTTCCCAATTTTTTTATGCACATCGCTTATTGTACCTATATATAAAAAAGGAAGTACTACTGATCCTGCAAATTATAGGGGGATTAGCTTAGTTAGTTGCTTAACAAAATTGTTTACATCAGTTTTAAATAAGAGACTTATGACCTGGGCAGAAGATAATGACGTCATCTCTGACGCACAATTCGGTTTCAGACCTTCGTTGGGAACTGTTGATGCCATTTTCGCCCTGCAAACATTAATTGAAAAGTATCTCTCGAGTAAAAAGAGGCTCTACTGTTGTTTTGTTGATTTTAAACGTGCTTTTGATACAGTAGATAGAGTTAAGATGTGGAACAAAATTTCTATACTTGGAATCAGGGGAAAGCCTCTTAAAATTCTTCAATCATTGTATAATAATATTAAGTCATGTGTTTTATTAAAGGTTAATCTTTCAGACTACTTTGTTCACAGTATCGGCGTTTTGCAAGGGGAGATAATTTCCCCCCTACTTTTTCCTTTATATGTCAATGACTGTGAGAAAGAATTTTTGCTGAACGGAAATTCTCCTATTGAGCTACAAGAATTGTCTTTATTTTTACTTATGTATGCCGATGACATGGTCATACTAGCCCAGTCGGCTTCTGATTTAAAGCTTATGTTGAACTCGTTGGAAAACTACACTGAAAATGGTCTTTATCTGTAAATGTTGGAAAAACAAAAATTGTGGTATTTAGAAACGGAGGTGTTTTACGATCAGAAGATACTTGGTTATATAAAAACGAACAAATTGAAGTTGTAGATAAATTTTATTACCTTGGCTTATTGTTGAATTTTAATGGAAAATTTAGTGTAACACAAAAACAGTTTGCATTACAATGTAAAAAGGCTTTGTTTTCACTTAAAAGAAAATGTTCTAATATGAATTTGAATTTCACAACACTTATGTCCCTTTTTGATACCTATGTAGGTAGCATTGCTCACTACGGAAGTGAGGTATGGGGTGCTCATTCAGGCCTAGATGTCGAAAAAGTTCATACGGATTTTTGCAAAAGCATACTTGGTGTTAAAAGATGTACTCCTAATGTAATGATTTATTGTGAATTGGGTAGATTACCTCTGCATTGCTTGAGAAAATTACGAATGTTGAAATATTGGTTAAAACTTTTATCAACTAAAAATTGTATATTAAAATCATGTTATGATTATATGTGTGATGAAATGATAAGTAAACCATACTGTAAGAATAGGGCAGTAAAAGTAAAAAACATTTTGTCAAATGTCGGATTGTTAGATTTATGGATAAATCAATGTACATTAAAGCCAGAATACATATTTGCAGTTGCTAAACATCGTATTTTTGATAATTGTAAGCAAACTATTCTTTCTGAAATTAACTCCTCGTCTAAATGTTATATCTATAAACATTTGATTGATCATTTTACTTTACAATCCTACTTAGTTAAGAGAATTCCTATGCAATATAAAAAGCTTATACGTAAATTAAGATTATCATCTCATTGTCTTAGTATAGATACAGGTAGATATAAAAATGTTCCTTTAGACAGACGTGTATGTCCTTTATGTACTTTAGATGTAGAAGAGGAATTTCATTTTTTCCTGAAATGTACTTATTACAGTCATTTTAGAACAAAATTTTTGAAAAAGTATTATTTCACCAGACCCTCTGTCTTTAAATTAATTCAATTATTATCCACGCAAAATGTAAAAGAACTATGTAACTTGGGCAAATTTATTAAGACTGCTTTTGATATTAGAAAATCAATTATTTAATTAAGTTCACTTTCTATCTACTTTGACCATTGCATTATTGTATATTTATTATATATATATTATACTTTGTCTATAAGCTGTATGTGCTTTTGACGAATAAACAATACAGTACAATACACAGTTTTGAATTTGAAAACCTGTCCTACTGAGAACCAACAAAAATTATACCACACAAAAACAAAATAGAAAAGGGAAGTAGTAGAGTATTTCATTTATTGACCCTAATTTTGCCTGAATGGGTGTACTCTTTTGATACTCAAATCTCCCTAACATATGCACTCAAGTGGAAAATGTAGGTCATGACCTACATTTGAATGTAGATTTGTGATCAATTCATAAAGACGCATCATCTGTGCAAGTTTGGCCTTCCTAGTACTTAAAATAAAGAAATAAACCTTCTTAACATTGATATCCAAATCTTTCTAACATGTGAACTCAAGCGGAAAATATAGATCATGACCTACATTTGAAGGTAGATTTATGATCTACTCATAAAGACGCATCATCTGTGCAAGTTTGGACTTCCTAGCACTTATAATAGAGAAATAAAACTTCTTAATATTGATACCCAAATCTTCCTAACATGTGAACTCAAGCGGAAAATATAGGTCATGACCTACATTTGAACGTAGATTCGTGATCTACTCTTAAAGACGCATCATCTGTGCAAATTTGAACTTCCGAACACTTATATTAGAGAAATAAAACTTCTTAAAATTGATACCCAAATTTTCCTAACATGTGCACTCAAGCGGAAAATATAGGTCATGACCCACATTTGAACGTAGATTCGTGATCTACTCGAAAGACGCATCATCTGTGCAAGTTTGAACTTCCTAGCACTTATAATAGAGAAATAAAACTTCTTAACATTGATACCCAAATCTTCCTAACATGTGCACTCAAACGGAAAATATAGGTCATGACCCACATTTGAATGTAGATTTGTGATCTACTCATAAAGACGCATCATCTGTGCAAGTTTGGCCTTCCTAGCACTTATAATAGAGAAATAAAACTTCTTAAGATACTAGTGCGGACGCAGACGCAGACGCCGACGACAGGTTGATAGCATAAGCTCCCTCTCACTTCGTGAGGTGAGCTAAAAAGGAAACGAATGTTCCCTTTAGTATAAGAACAATAACTAAAATTGTTTTCATAGGGAAAAAATATCCAGCGATTGAAGGTTTGAAGTACTATTTTAAATGTCACGGGCGGATCTAGATTTTTTTCCAGGAGGCGGGTCCAGCCCATTAGTGAAAGGGGCCTTTGATTTTGAAAGAAAATAGGGAAAACGGGACTGAATCATTTTTTTTTTTTGCAAATTCCAGCGGGGGTGGCCGGGGGGAGGGGTGATACCTGACTGCATGTTCTCTCTAGATCCATGCGTTTTAAAATGTTTCAAATTGCATAGGATCAACTACCAACGAAACCAGACAAAACTCGTAAGATTTCGATTGAATAATGTAACTCTTACGATTTCGATTCATAATGTACTGACTGGTACCTTGAATAGTTTTGAACAGAAATAAAGGTATAATAATAGCGGAATATTCCCGTAGTTTTGAATATTTATTGAAAAACTTGTACAGGGGAATCCTAAATCGCAACTCCTAAAACTTTGAAAAATTCAAATACCAATTTCCTTTTTGTTTGTTTGTTTGTTTGTTTGTTTGTTTTTTTTTTTTATTTTGTTTTCTCTCATTTAACTCATAGACTGGACCAAATTCTTTTAAGTTCCTCTCCGTTATTTTCTTTGAAATCAACTTTTTTATTAAATGATCAGGAATTATTGCATATTTTGCTTATTTCTGATTGGCGGAGAGGCTGTTTGATAGAGTGTACCTCAGAGTGAGTTGACCGCTAACGCTCCAAAGCGGTCTATTCGGGATTAACGCGTGCGGTACCAGCGCGTGCGATTATTTTTTAGATCTTTGACTTCGCGTACCATTACAATGCAAATGTTAATAAAATTCTGATAATTTCATAATTAAAGCAGTTATTGACTTTTGATTTCGGTCTACTTGTGACTATACAGACCTGGTCAGGCATTGGTTAACCTCGGCCTTCGGCCTCGGTCAACCAATACCTGACCAGTCACGAGTAGACCTCATCAAAAGTCAATAATTGTATAAAAATGCATAAAATTAACCCTTCCACAATTCCCGCTATGTTATTGTTCTTGCTCCAAAAAAGCGCCAACTTTAAGTACCTCGCCATTGTTACATGATAAGTTAACAATGAAATAACGCAACTTGACGGAGTATTTGACGAAGTTTTGTGGAAGGGTGAATTCTCATCTATTTACTGACCATGAGTAGTTTTCTCCTACTTGGAATGACGACTTATAATTAGTCAATCATCGATGATAATTGTTTGATGGCCTAACAATTGCCGGACAACAAGTGGATTATTCAACTGCTCCTCGGGCTACACCCTCGGAGACAGTAGAATAACCCAAGCTTACATTTTCCGAAATTAAAACAAAATTAAACATACATTTGTTTACACAATATCTTTTTCAAATACAGCGATAATCACTCATCAAATTCAAATAGCCATGAAATTGAAAGATATAGAGCTATAATACCAAAGTCATATGATACTTCTGTAGAACCGAGAGTACACTTCTCTACGCTTGGTTGATCACACAGTTGATCGGTCACAAATCCATGAGATAGATAATGATTGACAGCTGGCCCGAATCGGTCAAGGGCGGGACTTAGAGTTGGGCCTTTAAATTAAAAAAAAAAATACAACCAGAAGGCGCTATTGAAATGAATTTTAGCGGCTCCTCAAAATCGTTTTTGCTGGAAGCATCACCGATGAGGATTTAATATCCGAAACACGTGTCTGGTGCATAATAAATTGGGTCTGAAATTTGGGTCCCTGTAAAGTGCGAAATGAAACAAAAACGAAACGAAACGAAACAAATCGAAACGAAACGAAACTAATCGAAACGAAACGAAACAGATCGAAACGAAACGAAACAAATCGAAACGAAACGAAACGAAACAGATCGAAACGAAACGAAACAAAACATAAAACTTAAAGAATATGAGAAAAAGAGGAAAAATCGCCGAGAACGAATATTTAAAGACAAGATCAGCATGTAATATTGCCTTAATCCAAGAGTTCTACATTTGTATCTAGTGCCGAGAGGGTTTCTTGAAAGAGTCAAAGTTGACAATTAAAAAAAGTCAATGTCAAAGGCCATTCATGTATTTAAGAGGAATAATGGGGAGGGGATAGAAAACCACGCTATGACACCGTAATGAGATATCAGGGAAAAATTTTATCCTTTTTCAAACGAAATGTGCCCCCCCCCACCAGTATTTGTTCTCATTTTTCTGATACAGTTTTCAAATACACATAACGGAACAGTTCCATTTCCTCTGTACAAGACTCCTCCCTGCTAAATAATATTTTTTTCTGGCTATGACGAGATTATTCATCCCTTTCACTCTCCTTTAATCCTTTAAAATGCAATTGTGCTATGTACCGTATATATTAGCGAGCGGAGCTCGCTGCAAAGGCCCGAAGGGCCTTTGCGAGCGAAGCTCGCCCTTATGGTAACGCGTATACACATATCTTATTGACAAAATATGCTGAATCAAAGAATGAGAATGTACTACTATGCTTTCAAAAACTTTCGTCCCCTAGCAGACAGAGTTGCTGCGGAGATGCTGGATATTGCCATTTAAAATTTCTTTTCGACTCCAAGTAGACGTATATGTTATACTCAATTTTTGTTTATAAGTTAGATTTATTGAAAATATTTTTCGTAAATCAGGTTACGATAAAGCATCAACAAGGTGGCGTAACCACGGGAAATCCGACATTTCCGGTTTTAAACGAGACGTTTCGCTCCGATTGCTTTTCTCGTCTCGGGTGGTTTCGTACTGTCAGAATTCGGAATATGTTTGTTTTTTCTTTTGTTCTTAAGTAATATATTTTCAGCTAGCCTTAATATTATTCTTACAAAATAGAAATGAATTTAAAGAACCATATTTTTAAAGAACCATATTTTAAGCCCCCCCCCCCCTTTCAATGTTCATCTGCTGGTCTAGATCAATTTTACAAATGCTTCCGTGTTTCCACTCGCCTTATACTACCTTTTTTGGCAATAATCAAACAGAAAGTTTTGTAAGATAAGATCAACCATCATACTCAAAATAAAAAAGAAAGATCTTTTTTATTTTATATAATCATATCTATTTTCTCTCCGCTCGTACAAAAAGGCTTTGCCTTGATTCATATTATGTTTTAGTCGTCAAATTTGACCCTTTGAAAAACCCTCCAGCCACAAGAACTAATGGTTGAAGGCAATATTTAATATATGCAGATATTGACATCCGTGATACTTTTCTGCATTTACATAAATTTTTCTCAAGTTCTTTAAGATTTATGTTTTGTTTCGTTTCGTTTCGTTTTGTTTCGTTTCGTTTCGATTTGTTTCGTTTCGTTTCGATTTGTTTCGTTTCGTTTCGTTTTGTTTCGTTTCGTTTCGTTTTTGTTTCGTTTCGCACTTTACAGGGACCCCTGAAATTTTCCTCTAGAAGGTATTGACTTGGATCACTTCCGTCTTATTTATTAGAGCCGTAACGGAAAACCCAAGCGATACACACTCATATAACCCTCCTGCATACATACACGACAAGATGGTAGCAATCCGCTACAATCACTTTCTCCCTATTGATACTAAGTTTTTGACCTTGTGACCTTTACCTTGTACAAGTCCTTGCCTTGTACTTTGACCTAGTTTTGAAAAAAAAAACAAACTTGGGCATAACTTTAGATGAATAAGACATTTCACATGTGCATTTCTTGTGACAAAGCCTCTCCTTTGATACCAAAAGTTTGGACCTCGTAACCTTGACCTTCAAGTTAACCTACGCCGTTTAAAAAAGTTTACCTTGGGTACATATCTTTTGAATGGTAAGTGCATGATAGGTTTTTCAAATTTCGTATGGGTAATTCTTGCAACGAGACCTCAGTTTCTATTGATACCAACTTATGACATGGTGACCTTGACCTTTGAGTTTTGACCTATTTTTGGAGAACAGAGATCTTTCAACATAACTTTTGAATGGTAGGTCATAGGACTTTTTTAATTTCACATTGGTATAACCTTATAAAGAACCCATTCCCGGTTGATACCAAAAACTTGTGACCTTGACCTTGGAGATTGACGTACTTTTAAAAACTTTAATCTTATGCAGTACTCTTGAAACCAAACTCCTGAAGGGAAATATGTCGACAGGAGTATGATCTATTTTCCGGTTACTATCCGAATAAGAAAGCTAGCAGATTTCGAATCGTATATAATCTCAAAATTCAATATTGAAAACTTATATAATTTCATTATTTCATCAAGAAACTTAAATACCATTTTGGTTGTCTTTAATCCTAGGTTTTGTCGTAAAGTGATCTTCAATAGAATTCGAGTTCAAACGTCTGATGAAATCTACCTGAAGTGTTAGAGATTACAAACTAGAAATAGATCGAGCTTTGCAAAGAACGCACGTGTTGGTGTCCTTTGGCTTCAGATTTTTCTTAGATGGCAGGTATCACTGGCTCTGAGTCAGACGACAACAAGACGGGAACAGTCGAAAAAGTAGAGAAAAGATACGGAGACCAAAATGGCGGGATGACAAGGGAAAAATCATCCTCAGGTAAGAGTTCTTCAATTTTATCGTTTTTGCAGACGAATTTTCTTGACCTTACTAGTATCTAGATCTTGACGATGATGGAAATGAAGGGGTTTTTTTTTATTCTTTTGCACTGCGATTTATTTCATTGAATAATTAAAGATGGAAAAGCAGTCTTTTCTTTCACTTGTCCGGTAAAAATGTTGTATGTGCTTTGCCGATGTGATCTTACGAAACGAGCAGTTCCGCGTACCGACCATTTCATTGTTATACAACATCTTATTCGGCACTTCGCCAAGTGCACAACTTGGAAAACAGTGGAAAAAGTGTCATTATGTAAAAATCTTTCAAATTGCATCAATTCTCATTCTCGTAAATGCATTTCAAACCACGTGTTTAGAATTTTGAACGACGAGTCTCGTTTCAAGGTCGATCAGGGTCGACGTTGTGCACGTGATCTCGGATGTAAACAGCTGATATAATGTTGACAGTGTCTACAATTTTATAACTGTCATACTTAAACAACACTTTAAAATTGTTATTTGTGATTTTATATGCAGTTGATTCCTGGTTTCCTCTCCCCCAAAAGGGGGGGGGGGATTGGTGACCCTAAAATTTTATAGAATCTGTCATCTGATGCAGTGTTTGTGAAGATTCGTTGGAGATTGGACATTTCCAAGTAAAAATTGCGTCGGTCCGATTAAGGGGTATGGACAAACCGTTATTCGCCATATTGGATTTTATGTAGTGTGTTATTGAAAATCTTTCCTTACAACGAGTCATGGCTCCAACTTCAACTATTTTAATCCCAAGTATTCTCAACCCCAATAGCTACATTTTCCCATATTTTCTACGGAAAATCACATTAAGATTTTAACATTAGAAACTTTTTAAATTCATGCACCGAACTGCACAGCTGCACCTCAGAAGAATTTATTAATAATACTATAACTTACCTTAAACATTACATTGATACTATATCTACAACCATTTGTCCTTCGATTTTGAGTACAAGGTCTCATTATCATATAAATCGTTTGTTAATACAACACGGTGTCTTTTCGAACACGAGTTTTTACAGGTAGCCATTTTCACGTGCCGATCCGCCCCAACATAGGTAGAAAAAATAAACTATTTTAAAGTTCCTGGGGAAATTCACTAGAATTTCGACTGTTTGCGATTCAATTATTAATTATTTACATGATATATATTAGAGAAGTGGGATAGTCATGTGAATTATAGGTGACAAATTACAAATGTGCAACATTCCGGGGATCCGCCCCTGGATTCATTTCTATGTTGATATGGCTACTAGCCCCTTGCGTGTAAAATGAAGATACCCGGTATTTTGAGAAAGTATGATCAAAATTGGAGGACAAATGTTTGTAGACATATGATGATAGTAACGTTTAAGGTAGGTTATAGTATTAATCATGAATCCTGCAAACCTGTAGCTGCGCAGTTCGGTGCACTAAGTTCAAATGGTTGTCATGTAAAAATATTGATGCAGTTTTTGTTTAAAATTATGGAAAAATGACGATGTTGAGGTAAAGAAAATTCAGTATTAAAATGGTTAAGATTGGAGTCTTAATTCTGCAGAACGACAGATTTTCAAGTATGCTTCACGTCAAATCCAATATGGCCGATAAACTTTTGTCCATACCCCTTAATGTCCCAACTGCACTGGATCAAAATGTCCATTAAAGTGTGTGTGGAGGAACCTGGAAGGGGACAAGGAGATAACAGTGATTGTGATAAGCATGCACCCTGCGCCATAGTCACATTTAATTCTAAAATGGCACATTTAAATTTTACTTGGTGTGCCAATGTGGCGCATTAGATTTTTAACTTAAATCTTCCGTTCTTTTATTCAACATTGGTGATCAGGGTATGAACTCTACTGAAAATTTTAGGGGCCCACACAACTTATTACGAGCCCACACAGAAAATTTTTCCAAAGCTTTTGGGAGAAACATCCCTGTTCAAGGAAACCCCCTGTAAAAATGACCATACTGGACCTTGACATTTATTGAACGAAAAACGTAATTTATAAATCTGTACGGAATCAAAATTCTGTGATCAACAAAACGTTTGAATAAGTAAGTCGTGCAAATACAAAATCGAGGATTGCATCAAAAGATCTTGATGAATTAATTTGCTATATATCGCCATTAAGATACACCCCCGCCTGCTATAACGTCAACTCGCATACCCCCATTGATGTCAATGTACAAATAAAGCGTTCAAGTAATTCCCCAAATATCGCCAAACAAAATCGTTGTCCAGGTAATTAGGCGTAGTCGTTATATCGCCAAACAAGATCGTTGTCCAGGTAATTAGGCGTAATCGTAATCATTGTCCTGGTAATTAGGCGTTCTCTTCTACTAATTAATTAGCTGTTTTAAATAAACACTGTCCCAGGTAAGGGTGAAACGTTTACACGTGTACACGGAGCCGTTTCGTTTTTTGACTGTAAACGTTTACATAATTTCTAAACGTGTACACGGACTACTGTACATACAATAAAAAGATATTTTTTAATATTGTTAATATTACTCTAAAAACTCAATACTTGTATTGATTTCCTGAAATCGCGAAGTCAGTCAATTGATTCTTCATTTAACGTATGTACGAAATGTACATGTATGTGCTGTCGGAGTTATGTATGCATCCTTGATTCAAACACACTGGACAAACTTAAAACAAACCCTTAGAACAGGAAGAAAATCTGTCTGAGAATTAATCTAATCCTGTAATAGAAAGAGCCGATATCTCAAAATTGACACCGCCACAACCGTCTCTTTCTCCGTCAATGCCATCTATTTCTTCGTCTATTTCTCCGCCCATCCCTTCTCTTGGTGGTCCGGTGTCCAAACTTCCATGAGTTACTGCTTTTGTAGTTTACTTGCACTTTTGAATTGTGGGAATTGTTCAAACACATTTGAAAATAACAGTTTGATTTTTGAATCTTTGAAAGTTTTATTGCTGTACGAAGCATCAGCATGTCAATTTGATCTAGTCAAGCATAACCAAGTCGTATTAATGTCAATTTATGACCATGTCTGCAAATGAATACAAGTGGATATCACTTTTCACATTAGAAATACAAAGAAGCGTTTAAACGTTTACGTTTCGTTTACAGCCTTCTGTGTACACGTTTAGGAAATTTGGTAAACGTTTCACCCTTAGTCCCAGGTAAGGTAGCTATTAAAAGAGATTGATTTCACGTATACTGGATTTGTGCGTGCGGCCTAAATTTACACTTTGATACATACGCCCTTCACAGCGGGATGAGAGGGGGAGAAAAAAATAACAGGGAATCAAATCGTTGTTTCTTCTCTTCATCTGTAAAGTCATCTATTCAATTTGTGTTGACGAATTTACCGCCATCCCCGTCGCGCTGTACGTAATTCTATAAAGAAAAGAAAACAAACGGACCGGGATGAATTAGACGAAAATGTCAATTCAAAGACAAGCAAAGTGTAATGGAACTGAAGATTTATAGACCATGAAATACAGATTGAAGCTGTAAATAAAGTATGGATATCAAACAGGTGATCAGCGAACACAATCGTGTATTTTGACCATTTAAATATTTCATTTATAATACAAACGGACGTAATTTTACGGCTTAATAAATTTGATGCTAACATTATTATAAAGGGAGAAGCCGCTGTAATTCATTCGCCACTTGGGCGAGTGAATAGTAATTTTTGATTGCCCACAGGGAAAAATACTTGTCGTGGGCGAGCGTTAAGTTCATACCCTGGGTGATGACTTCACCATATTCACTAGTCCGACTTGCAGACCTACGATGGTGCAGTGATATCAAACAGGATATCCATTTTATATATAAAAAAAAATATATAAAAAAAAATCAAAAATATATATATCAAAAAAAATCTAAAATTTTTTGATATATCGATATATCAAAAAAAAAAATAACAGGTGATTTTTTTCAGTAATTTGGGAATGGGGTCGGGGCCTGTGCAATTGGGAAAACTAACGACATTTGGGAATATTTTGGGAAGAACTAATATAAAAAGTAAAATGACTGTTTATACATTCAAAAGTTCAGAATTAAATGTTCAATCAAATAAATTTCTTTTAAATATGATTTAGTTTCTTATGCTTACAATAATATGGCAATTAGTAAATTTGCTACTTCTGAGCCAGAAATTTTCACTAAGTTTGGTGAAAATTCCATGGAAATATGATTGGGAAATTTTAGAGCCACAATTGGGAAAAAAAGATACTATTTTTCATTGGGAATGGGGCCGAATAACGGCCCCAAAAAGGGGCAAAAAAAATCCCTGCAGTGTTATCTATTTTTTCGTCTTCGGTCTGACTGTTATGCATAGGCAAAACTTGAGAATTTCTGTGCGAAAAAAATTTGACAAGTCGTCCTTTTTCCGGACAAATTCCGGTCTCCTCAACCAAAAAATAACTCACCCAGTCCTCCTGCCCCTAAAAAATCCCCTCTAAGCCTGGTTTCACCTCTTCATCTTTTCCGATTTTCCTCTGATCAACAACATTTTGTCATGCGCACAGAGGTGAAACCAGGCCTAGAGGAGATTTTTTAGGAGCAGGAGGACTGGATGACTAATTTTTTGGTTGAAGAGACCGGAATTTGTCAAAAAAAAAAAAAGGACGACTTGCCGAAATTTTTTCGCACAGAAATTCTCAAGTTTTGCCTCATAATATGCATAGCAGTCAGACCGAAGACGAAAAAACAGATAACACCGTCGTAGGTCTGCAAGTCGGACTACATATTCACTTATCTAAAGTTCTGCATACGATTTAATTTGTTTACTTTTCGTATCAATTGATGTACCAGACAGTAGTTTGAAAGTGTCATTTATTCAAAACACCATCGTTTCCTATTGCAACAATCCCTATTTCAAATTCTTGCTTGTTTGTTTGTTTGTTTTTTTGCTTATTGCTCATGGCACATTCATTTTCGACAATGGCACATCCATTATGTAAATGGCACATTGATGTTCCAGGATATGGGGCCATTGTCACATTCACCTGATTGCCTATCCGGATCACTGCATCTGAATCCGAATGATAAGATGTTAGACTTGCATCGGACTGCATATAACTTTTATATCGAAAAAGTTTTCTCCGCAACCTTCTATTCTATAGGCGAGGGCTTACATAATGTTGAAATAACTTGTAGCCCGATTAAATTCAATGTATTCTTGAATAAAATATGTTTAATCTACTATTCTGTATAAAAGAGCTGTTAAAATATAAATACAAGATTTTTACATGTCATACAGTTAATACTCTTTCTCGACTTTTAAAGTTTTATGTAAATATGAACCAGAGCGGATGCATTATATGAAAGTGAATAATGCGTACGGTGGGACGTAGCAATCCGAAATCAATGGGTCCTAGCCCATTTTTATGCGTCAGAGGCGCAGAGGTAGATTAATCCTTGAACTTACTTTACAAAACAAAATGGTTTAACACAGCAACATCAATTACTTTAAGGGTTTACTTAACATCATATTTGTGAGTGGGGAAAATTTCGTAAAATCTAAAAGTGCGTAAATATTTGATGCAGAAATATCAGTTATTGATAAAATACTAGTGTTGGGCAATCGGAAACTAAATCATAATCGATAATCGGAAGGGCATAATCGATTATTAATCGATTATAAACGAAAAATTCGAAATATTCCTATCTTTTTAATTTTCCATCCATAATTAATTGAAATTAGGACCAAATAAGTAAATTTGAGTGTTCTACTTTGTGTATATCATCTTAAAGAGTTCATTTTTTATGTATTATATATTGATAAATGTTTGATATAAATGCAATTGTTAAAGTAAATTTGATTGATATAATATGAAAAATTACTTGATGCAATCCAAGTTAGAACGTAGTCAGCACCCGGGTTAAATAGGGTTCGGGACAGAGGAAATTAGGAAATTTGGTGTTGGAACTACAATATCAATTCAATCATCTAAGTCATCCAGGGAGGAATATAAGTTTTTAAAGGTGTTATTTTTATTTTTGTCCTCGGGAGGGTCATGTAACCTGCACTTGCATCCGTCAATGACTTTCGCATTGTGCGATTTCTAAAACCAAAATAACGAAACGGACAGAAAAATATGGAAAAGTCGGAAATCGGCGATGTCGGCGACAATCGAGATTGATTTTCAACATCGATTAGTAACATCGCTGGCCATTCAGCGACCGACAATCGATTGTCGGCGATAATCGTTACATCACTATAAAATACTACTTAAAAACATTTATTGTGCTACAAATTTGATTATTTTACTTTTTTTATTTTGTGTACACAGGCATTAATATTAACCCATTTTTCAAAAAATGACAAATATTATGAATTTGCACGATTTTTACATAATTACCTTCTTTAATTCCTTCCCGAGGGCAAGTTGTTTCCAAATTCTTTGGAAATAATTTACACAAAGAGATATCCGAGTCAGAAGTATGCAACCCTATAGAACACCTGTTCAATGCACGCTGTACGATTCGATCCAACGGGTATTTAATTGACAAGTGTTCGAAAATGAAGTACACATGTGAAACAGGGGTATGTATTTAAATTGACAAAAATATAATATTGCCAAAGATTTTCCCAAATTAGAAGTCCACTTGCCCTCGGGAAGGAATTAAAGAAGGTAATTATGTAGAAATTGTGCCAATTCCAGTGATTGGGATAGGCAAGCAGGTGAATGTGACAATGCCCCATATCCTGGAACATTAATGTGCCATTTGCAAAATGAATGTGCCATTGTTGAAAATGAATGTGCCATGAGAAATTTGCAAAAAAAAAAAAAAAAAACCCCGATCAAACAAGAACATAGAAAAATCTGCATCATCCACGGTCCAAATGTCTAAACAGACTTTTCTGTACTTAAGCATGGGAAATAGGGGGACGCAGTCTCAAATTAGGATCGTCTTAAAGATTTGTTGATTCAAAAATTCCTGAACCCCCCCCCCCCCCCCCCCCCCCAAAAAAATGCACACAAACTCTGCTGTAAAACTACAGTTAATCCAAATCTACTGACAAAACTTTCTGTAAAATTTGGGTTTTGTGTACAAATTAAGTTCACAATTCATCTTAACTGGTAAAGTCCATTTGTACAGAAAATATACAGATCTGCATCACCCGCCCTTCATGTCTAGATGAATACTTAATAGGGGGATGCATTTGACCCAAACAGTCTCAAAAGATCGTCTTTAAGATTTGTTGCATGCTTTGAACCTGAATTTATAATTCAAAATTTGCCCCCCCCCCCCAAAAAAAACCCCCCACAACCCGCTGTAAATTGTTGCAAACTACAGTGAATCCAAATCTAATGACAAACTTTGTATGAAATTTGCGTTTTGTGAACAAATTAAGTCCATGATTTGTCTTAACTGGTGAAGTCAATTTGTATGTATAAAGTTTAGAAATAGGGATTGTTGCAATAGGAAAGAATGGTGTTTGAATAAATGGCACTTTCAAATTACTGTTTGGTGTAACTTCAAGGGATTAATCTACCTCTGCGCCTGTGTCTCTGACGCATAAAAATTCCCCAGGACCCACAGTGATTTTTTTCAGTAATTTGGGAATGGGGTCGGGGCCCGTGCAATTGGGAAAATTAACAACGTTTGGGAATATTTTGGGAAGTACTAATATGAAAGTAAAATGACAGTTTATACAATCAAAAGTTCAGAATTGAATGTTTAATCAAATAATTTTCTCATGCTTACAACAATATGGCAAATAATTAGTAAATTTGCTACTTTTGAACCAGTAAATTTCACTTATTTCAGTGATAATTCCATCTATATGAGATTGGGAAATTTTAGAGCATCAATTGGGAAAAAAAGATACTATTTTTCATTGGGAATGGGGCCGAATAACGGCCCCAAAAAGGGGCAAAAAAAATCCCTGACCCATTGATTTCTGATCGCTGCGTCCCACTGTACGCATTGTTCACTATCATAGTCAAGAAAGTGTAGTATTTTTTTAGCTGTACAACGTGTAAATGTCTCTAATTTATATTTTGACAACTCTTTTAACCCTAACAGAAGGTTGATCATGTCTGGTTATCGTATGAGAAATCATTGCAGAGCAAAATTTTTCGATATAAAAGTAATATGCAGTTCTATGAGAGTCTAACTTCTTTATATCATTCGAATTCAGATGTAAAGTATACAATATTTTTCATTAAAAATTTATGAAAAATTTTTCCATGGTAAACTTTACATAAAATTATGAATCAATTAATCTATTGAAATCATTTAATGCATACCAAAAGCATACGGTCTTTGTATGCCGTATACAGTTGGTTTGTTTGGATGATTTACTATAGATACACAAGTACATGAAGCATCGCTTGCGTAAAAAGTGACTAAATAAACAATTAATTACTTAATTCGTCAAAATTAGATCGAAATTTAAGAGATAGATGTTTATTTTCTGGAAAATATAATGGACATAAAATGCCGTGAGCCGGTCATCTCATCTTGTATTTTCAAACTAGCAAAGCTGACATTTATATGTTTTTAGTAATTGGGACTCATAAATTTCTGCTGGGACCCATTGTTTTGGCTAAGGATCCATTGGCCAAGTTTCATTGGGTCCAGAGGACCCATTAAGATCAAATTGTAGATTAATCTCTGGGTGTATCAATTGATAAGAAAAGTAAACAAATTAAATCGCACACAGAACTGTAATTAAGTGAATAAGGTGAAGTCATCACCATTTTGAATAAAAGAACGGAAGATTTCCACAAGTAGTTTAAAAATCTAATGCGCCACATTGGCACACTAAGTAAAATTTAAATGTGCCATTTTAGAATTGAATGAAACTATGGCACATGGCACATGCTTATCCCAATCACTGCAGATGTAATATATACAATATAGTAGATTGAAATATTTCTTCCAGAGGGAAGGGATGATAACAAACAAATACACAAATTTTCGGCCCCTTGGCCTTTATCAAGTGCAAGTGTAATAAACGACGATCTATAACAATTCTAAGTAAAATCCATCTTTGCTTCTCTGGCGTTCATTGCAAATCATGTTTATCATGTTTATGTTAGTCTATTGATCAAACTTTCATAAAATGACCTTGACCTACTTTTTCCATAACAATTAAATACAGGTAAAGAGATGCTACGATTCTACTACGGGTGTAACACTATATCGATATATTGCAATATTTAATAAATCTGTATTGTATCGCGATACAAATTGCATACTGCAATATATTGCACCCTTATAGATTAAATAGATAAATCATTGAATCACTTTGATTTTAATCAGTTTTTCTTTGAGCACTGCCTGTCCATTCTGTGGACTGTACAGATGTGATATATAGAGTAACTTGAGCACTGCCTGTTCATTCTGTGGACTGTACAGATGTGATATATAGAGTAACTTGAGCACTGCCTGTCCATTCTGTGGACTGTACAGATGTGATATATAGAGTAACTTGAGCACTGCCTGTCCATTCTGTGGACTGTACAGATGTGATATATAGAGTAACTTGAGCACTGCCTGTCCATTCTGTGGACTGTACAGATGTGATATATAGAGTAACTTGAGCACTGCCTGTCCATTCTGTGGACTGTACAGATGTGATGTATAGAGGAACTTGAGCACTGCCTGTCCATTCTGTGGACTGTACAGATGTGATATATAGAGTAACTTGAGCACTGCCTGTTCATTCTGTGGACTGTACAGATGTGATGTATAGAGTAACTTGAGTACTGCCTGTCCATTCTGTGGACTGTACAGATGTGATATATAGAGTAACTTGAGCACTGCCTGTCCATTCTGTCGACTGTACAGATGTGATATATAGAGTAACTTTAGCACTGCCTGTCCATTCTGTGGACTGTACAGATGTGATATATGGTTGCACTCCACAGTATTGGCCATTGAAAATTAAGCGTTTTAAATGAAAGGCATGCAATAGTTGACGTCATATTAATAATTTTATATTGTTCGTACAATATAAAGCTACATATCAATAAAAAGTACTCTTATTGCTGATTACTTCTATAATTCTTGATTTCATCTGAACAAATCATGTCAGTCAGACATGCTGCTCAAAGTTATAGCAGTACATTAGAAGATGACATGAAAATGGGGCATGACCCCTCAAAGTGACTAAAATTTGACATCCTTCTCAAATGATTTTCTTAATAAACTGTATGTCTATTTGTTGTGTATTTCTTATTCTATAATATGTGCAATTTATTTGAATTTTCACCTGATGCAATTCGAGAAATATGACATCAAAGTTTTCTTACCTAAAATACAGCACTCATATATTTGCCCATGGCTAGTCACATGACCTCTTACTTTCACATCCGGTCATACTATACATATGAGGTATACAATGGAAATAATGGGCTTTTCTTAAGACAACAAGCTAATTATTTCTTCCAAATATCAAAAATCATAGTTATTTCAATTATAAAGCTCACATAATGAAGCTGGACCCCATCTGTCCCCTATTTAAAAAATCATCCCTAGCCAAATTCCAAATGCGACACTGCGGATACTATGTAGTGTAACCTATAGAGTAACTTGAGCACTGCCTGTCCATTCTGTGGACTGTACAGATGTGATGTATAGAGTAACTTGAGCACTGCCTGTCCATTCTGTGGACTGTACAGATGTGATATATAGAGTAATTTGAGCACTGCCTGTCCATTCTGTGGACTGTACAGATGTGATATATAGAGGAACTTGAGCACTGCCTGTCCATTCTGTGGACTGTACAGATGTGATGTATAGAGGAACTTGAGCACTGCCTGTCCATTCTGTGGACTGTACAGATGTGATATATAGAGTAATTTGAGCACTGCCTGTCCATTCATGTTGACAAGTGCTGTGTTAAATTCCAATATTATATATCCTACTGCCAGTCAAAGACTAAGAGATTTTAATCTGTATTAAAGAGTGGCATGGGGTTACAGGTAGATTAACTACACTACAGTATGTAACAATACAAATAGTTTATACCTCTATGTGTAACATTGGGAATAAAATACCGGTAGTATATTCTGGTATCCATTCTTCAGCTTCTTTAGGAAACGTTAGTATACTTACTGATCTATTGATTCTTGGTTGTATGATTTGAGAGAATATGCAAGTTTCATTAATTTAAGATTTAAGGTAAGATTAATATTCATAGTTAAAAAATATTGATAAAGGAATTCATTTGAAACAAATCATACCCCGTGAACTAAATGGATAGAGCCTAGGTATCTCAAATGTGGATACCTCATGACCAGATCTTGGCTTTTGACCTACATAGCTTTTGATGCCAATAGTTTTGTAATTAGACTAATTTATAATATTTTGAATTCTTTTTAATGGTTACTTTACCTTTCTGCTGCCTGCCTGTAATTCTACCTTTAAGTATTTCTGATCCTTTAACCATGATAATTTGAAATGTATACATATCATTTTCATGTGGCATGTATTTTAAGGGTTGATCTGGAGGTATTTCAACTATATTGAACTGTGGGCCTCTAATCTAAGAAATATTAGGGAATTTTCTAAATGAGGCATTTAAATAATTCTGGCAAGAAAAGAATCATGAACATACCATATTGACTTTTAGTTTAAGCTAGTCTAATCAATTTGTCAGTGCCTGATTGAAGAGAAATAACATTTAAAATGTTTGAAGATAATATTTTTTTTTGGGGGGGGGGGGGGGGATTTGCATGTCTTAGCTTATTTAATATTGTATATGACAGTGAAATATTTTTCATGATTTATCCCCCCCCCCCCCCCCCCCCCCACACACACACAAATAAAATCTAAAATTCTAAAGCAATTAAATGAAACAACTGTTGTGAGGCTTAGCAATTAGCAAAGAATTTTTCGAAATCATCATTATTTTTACTTTTGAGAAAGTGGTTTGATAGGCAGTGCTAGGCTAGAATTTCTCTTTATGTTCACTATACTAATCTGTCTCAACTTTAATCAATGGGTAAAATCTGAGGACAAAAATTTAAAGATCATGTTATAAGCTGATGGCATGGGGAGTTAATGATTGAGCAGTGACATGGGGAGTTGAGAATTAAGAAATGACGTGGGGAGTTTAGAAAGATGGTGTGTAAAGGTATTAGTTACACCTGATACAGTAGAATTTTGCACAAATACTGGAGAAGTATAAGTTAGGACAGCTGAGACCCACCGATGATCAGGTGTTCGTCAATGTAGTGCTATCCTTCTACGTCGTAATGCCGATGAGAGTGGGCATTGTGTTTGATACATGTTGACTACAAGGTATTGAATATCAGACATAAAATAAAAATGTACAAAATCTGTAGAAGCTAAAATCATTAATTATCAACCATGATAACAAGTAGAGAATTTAATATTGTCCGAATAACTGGAAAGCTTCGTACCAACCATGCTGATGGAAAAAAATTCTGAATAAATTGATATTTTCAAGTCTACTGCTAATGTTTGAATGCCCAAGACTTTAACTTTAGCCCTATAATAAGTATCCTCAGCTGCAACATTTTCATTAATTGAAGACTCAGAAGATATTAGTGATTTGTAATACAAGATCAAGGTCATTTTCAAGGTTATATCTGGTACAATCCTTAAGGTATTAAGGGTATAATGATAATATTGTTGAAAAGCTTGAAATTATGTACTTCCATATCTTAGATATCCTTAGATATTTGCTATTTTTTTATGTTTAATTCAACTCACCATGAAAATGCATGGTCCTGAACATTGCCAAAGTCGTGCATCTTCGGCCAGCTTCGTGGTATTTAATTTTTCTGTAATCTAAGCAAGCAGAAGTAGTGTATTATACCCCTAATGCCTTAAAGCTCAAACATTGATTCAGAGAGGTAATATCAGTTTCCTTAACTATTGTTTTATATTGTCACCTGTAATAACAAGGACTAGTTTATCTAGTGACATAGATTCTACCTTGAGTAATAACCTGTAATATTACTCCTCATGTTATTTGATGTGGAAGTGTATGAAAAAGTGTACAAAAAATGTCAATTTCTTGTATTTCTTCATTACAGAGAACGAAAGTGAGCAACTATCACCAATAAAAACAGACGTAATAATGAACGGAAACGGTGAATCATCGAGTGAGGATAGCGGACTGTCGAGTCCGGTGTCAGTGAAGAATGAAGAGGAGGGCAAAGGTGATAGTAAGGAGGGAGAGAAAGAGGAGGATGGAAAGAACGAACAGGAGATTGTCCTTATACAGGATACTGGATTCACAGTACAACTAGCTGTACCAGGAATGGATAATATAGAACTACCGGTAAGTATCATAGTGGTACTGTACAACTAGCTGTACCAGGCATGGATAATATAGAATTACCTGTAAGTATCCTAGTGGTACTGTACAACTAGCTGTACTGGGCATGGATAATATAGAACTACCAGTAAGTATCCTAGTGGTACTTTACAACTAGCTGTACTGGGCATGGATAATATAGAACTACCAGTAAGTATCCTAGTGGTACTGTACATCTAGCATATAGAACTACCGGTGAGTTTCATAGTGGTACTGTACAACTAGCTGTAGGGGGGGATGGATAATATAGAACTACCGGTAAGTATCATAGTGGTACTGTACAACTAACTGTACCAGGCATGGATAATATAGAATTACCGGTAAGTATCCTAGTGGTACTGTACAACTAGCTGTACTGTGCATGGATAATATAGAACTACCAGTAAGTATCCTAGTGGTACTTTACAACTAGCTGTACTTGGCATGGATAATATAGAACTACCGGTAAGTATCATAGTGGTACTGTACAACTAGCTGTAACGGGCATGGATAATATAGAACTACCGGTAAGTATCTTAGTGGTACTGTACAACTAGCTGTACTGGGCATGGATAATATAGAACTTCCGGTAAGTATCAAAGTTATAAATATTTTAACAGTCTTTCCAAAAGCTCGCTAGCCAGACGCCTGAGGCTAATAAATTTTGCTTTGGAGAAGTAAAATAGCATCTGTAGGTAGCCCGACTGGCTAGTAAAAATCTATCATGATTTCACAGAATGCACTGTACTTAGGCTAGAAGAAAAAATATGTTAGTGTTTTGTAACCTGACTGACCCTTGTGCCAAATTATCATTGGCTAGTAGATTTGTAATGACCACTTGCCCTACTGGCTACTGACCTGAAAAAGTTTTTGTAAAAATATGGCCATAATATTGGCCTTTGAATTGTTCTATCTGTTCATGGACAGTCAAATTTAGTGTAAAATCTTGAAACTGGTGGAGTTTTATTCGATGAATGATTTAGCATTTATTTATAGAAAAATGTATGGTTTTATCGTATGGTATTGTGTGTTGTAGGTCAGTTCTATGGAGTTAGTACAGGAGATACACCAGGTACTGATGGACAGAGAGGATACGTGTCATCGTACCTGCTTCACTCTACAGCTAGAGGGAATCACAATGGATAACTTTGCTGAACTGAAATCTATAGAAGGACTGAAGGAGGGATCTGTCATTAAAGTCGTTGAAGGTCAGTGTCCGTGAAACTTAATGTAGAGTCATCAGACAATTGGTCCTATGTATGAGAACTTTTCATCGGACTGATGTTATTTCCTTCTTACCGGAAATTAAGACAAGAGAAAAATCAATTCAGAATTGGCCCCTCAATTTTTTTTTTTTAATAGTTAAATGTTTAATTCACTACAGAATAAAATAACATAAGATTTTCTTGATATTTTTGGCCTGATTGCAAAGCAATTCCGGTCTATATATTGACAATGTCCGTCTGCCGTCAACATTTTGGTTAAAGTTTTTGGTTGAGGCAAAATCTAAGGAACTATATGCAGTAGAAACTTTATATTATACATGAAGGTTGCCCATGACAAGACCTTTCAATTTATGCCGTAACATTTGACCTAGTGACCTTGACCTTGGACTTTGACCTAGTTAAAGATTTTGGTTAAAGTTCCTGGTTTAAGCAAAATCTATGGAACTGTATGTAGTAGAAACTTTATATTATACATGTATGTTGCCCATGACGAGATCTTTCAATTTATGCCGTAACATATGACCTAGTGACCTTGACCTTGGACTCTGACCTAGTTAAAGATTTTGGTTAAAGTTCCTGGTTTAAGCAAAATCTGAGGAAGTGTATGCAGTAGAAACCTTTTATTATACATTTAGGTTTCCCATGACGAGACCTTTCAATTTATGCCGTAACATTGGACCTAGTGACCTTGACCTTGGACTTTGACCTAGTTAAAGACGTTGGTTAAAGTTCCTGGTTTAAGCAAAATTTAAGGAATTGTATACAGTAGAAACTTTATATTATACATGAAGGTTGCCCATGACAAGACCTTTCAATTTATGCCGTAACATTTGACCTAGTGACCTTGACCTTGGACTTTGACATAGTTAAAGATTTTGGTTAAAGTTCCTGGTTTAAGCAAAATCTATGGAACTGTATGCAGTAGAAACTTTATATTATACATGTATGTTGCCCATGACGAGATCTTTCAATTTATGCCGTAACATTTGACTTAGTGACCTTGACCTTGGACTTTGACCTAGTTAAAGATTTTGGTTAAAGTTCCTGGTTTAAGCAAAATCTGAGGAAGTGTATGCAGTAGAAACCTTTTATTATACATTTAGGTTGCCCATGACAAGACCTTTCAATTTATGCCGTAACATTTGACCTAGTGACCTTGACCTTGGACTTTGACCTAGTTTAAGACTTTGGTTAAAGTTCCTGGTTTAAGCAAAATTTAAGGAACTGTATACAGTAGAAACTTTATATTATACATGTAGGTTGCCTCTGACAAGACCTCTCAATGTATGCTGTAATATTTGACTTAGTGACCTTGACCCAGTTGGTGACAAAAACTTACTTTGCAATGCGGCCATACCGTCTTTAGCGGTGTTTTATTGCAAGAAGTAATGATTTAATAGTAAAATCAGTGATAAGAAAAACTTAATAAACATCAAGCTCCAAAATCTACATCGGACATTTTGGTCTTGTTAGAAATGAGGCAGTCATCGGACCGATCAAAAATATGTCCTGCCTGTCTGACGGTTGAATGAATTTGGCGGACACTGAATGTGAGCTTCCCTGAAAACAAAGCTTAAATCACTAGGATCACTTGCCGCTGAATGAAAACAAGATTCAATTAGGAATTTTTAGGTCTAAAATTGGGAGAAAGTACCACTTTTGCGTTAGGAATGGGGCCGAATTTTGGCCCCCTACAGACCTTAAAAAACCCTGTACTCCTGATATTGATGTGACTGTAGGAACCAAAATTATCGTATGACAGCTTTATGTACATGTATGGCTGTTTTAACAATGGGATTCAATTTGTAACAGTAATTATTTGTGTTGTCTTAGAGCCATACACAGTACGTGAGGCCAGAATCCATGTACGACATATCCGAGATCTACTTAAGTCGGTGGACCCAGCGGATTCCTACAATGGAGTGGATTGTAGCTCTCTGTCATTTCTAAACACAGTCACAGCTGGAGATATTCTTGGTAAATAATTATCTTTACATCTTATTCTGTGTATTGGTTTGTTCTACTATTATCATCTTTATCTTATAGAATAGGAAAAAGGCTATGAATGACACGCATACAGCATGACAAATATTTTTATTATTATGCATTTTATTTAGGTTATAAACTTCAACATTATTTCTGACGTGATGTTTTCTGCATCAAAAGCTAGCAAAGTCAGTAAGGAAATACCTGTAATTTTTCTTTGAAGTCTAATTTTAAACCATCATTAATTTTCATACCTTGGGATGTGAAGATTCATTGACATATACATTGTAGTTTTTGGTACATCCTCTGTCCGTCTGTGGCAAACACTTTAGAATAGGAGTAGTTTTGATTTGTACATGTAATTGATGGGATTAAACATAGCTTACATATTTCACATGTGTATTGATTCTGACAGAACCATTTATTGGCACCAAACCAAAAACATTTTATCCTAATTAATGACCTTGACATTAGAATATGATATTTTGGTAAAATTGAGCAATTTATTGTCAGTTTAACTGCTAGAAATTACTATCTACTCATGATACATGACAAGATCATTAAACATGAAATGTTTTATTTGTGATATAGATAAGAAGAGGTCTAAGCCAGACTCCCTTGACTGTACCCCACCAGATTATATCATGCCTAACAGTAAAGACAGACCTCTCATTCCACTACATCCTGGACTTAAAGACATGAAGGTAAGTAGGGGGGATCATAACAGGAGGTGGGACTTGTAGCATGTTACGGAATGATGAAATCATGAGTTCCTAAAAGCAGTATGATTGGTGTTATAAGCTGATGATGAATTGATTCAGACCATGGAAACAATGTTTACTAATGTTGATTGTGCTTACAGGGTCCACAGTGTATCAAAGTTCTGACATACAGTGGGTGGAACCCCCCTCCTGGCAACAGGAAAATGCATGGTAAGCTAACTTTCCTACTCTCATTTTTTTTTAATGAATTTTCACCCCTAAAATACGAAATTCAATAAAATGTAGTCTTAAGTTGCCCAGAATCTAAAGGAGAATTGTTCATGTTTATTGTACTTGAAAAATCACATGTATGTATACTTTTGTTATACGATGTATAAGATGGGGAAGCAACGATTCACCGTTGTTCATGATTAAACGCAATTAATTTTGACAGTTTGATTCACTGTATGGCACAGTATTTTCTTCCAGTAGCAAGTGCTCAAAGCCCTATCTTCAGTCTGGTTTCAACTTTCAGCTTTAAAAAATTAAATTATTGTGATACCAATCATTCCGAAAGCAAATATCATATATGTATGGTAACGTGAGCATGGTGTATTGTATGGTATCATGAGTATAGTGTATCGAATGGTATCGTAAGCATATTGTTTCATATGGTATTGTAAGCATTATGCATTGTGTGGTATAGTAAACATAGTGTACCGTGAGGTATTGTGAGCATAGTGTATCATGTGGTATTGTGAGCATAGTGTATCATGTGGTATTGTGAGCATAGTGTATCGTGTGGTATTGTGAGCATAGTGTATCAAGTGGTATGTTGAGCATAGTGTATCCTATGGTAGTGTATCCTATGGTATTGTGAGCATAGTGTATAGTATGGTATCATGAACATAGTGTATTGTATGGTATCTTGAGCATAGTGTATTGAATGGTATTGTGAGCATAGTGTATCGTTTGGTATCCTGAGCAAAATGTATCATATGGTATTGTGAGCATAGTGTATGGTATGGTACTGTGAGCATAATATATCATGGTATCATGGGCATAGTGTATTGTATGGTATTGTGAACATAGCGTATCGTATGGTATCTTGAGCATAGTGTATCGAAAGGTATTGTGAGCATAGTGTATCGTATGGTATCCTGAGCATAGTCATTATAGTGTATCATATGGTATTGTGAGCATAGTGTATCGTATGGTAATGTGAGCATAATGTATTGTGGGGTATCTTGAGCATAGTGTATCTTATGGCATCTTGAGCATAGTGTATCAACTGTTATCTTGAGCATAGTGTATCGAATGGTATCAATGAGCATAGTATATCCTATGGTATCGTGAGCATAGTGTATCATATGGTATTGTGAGCATAGTGTATTTTTGCAGCCTTATTATGACATTGACTTTCTGATTGTAGGAGATCTGCTATACTTATATGTTGTAACACTGGAGGACAAGCGGTATCATATCACAGCATCTACACAAGGCTTCTATGTTAATCAGTGAGTAGTGGGCTGATACAGCCAAATAAAGTGATTCTGTATGTAAATAATATTGATGTCTCACTGTCTCACCAAAGATTGTGGTGATCTGGCTCATTATAGCTGGCTAAGTATCTGGCTTTTAATCAGATAACTTTAAAATCTCTTTAGACTTGAATGGTGTACATCACAAGTTTAACTAGAGAGCAACTTTCTCTTTCCCAAGAGTTGTATTTAAGTCCCTAAAGTAATGATAACTCCTGTAAACTAGCAAAGCTGGAAATTTAGTTTGCCGTATCGTGTAGACATATAGTGACATAGAGCAACAGACATTCATTTGAAGATGTGAGTATCTGTCAATGTTTTGAAAAATCCTATGTTAATTTTCAGATCAACTGAAGAAGAATTCAACCCTAAAGCTGCCCAACAGAAGTACCTCTCCCATTCCCTGATAGATCTCCTGTCACAAATCAGTCCAGCCTTCAAGAAAAACTTTACCGCCTTGTTAAAGCGGAGAGGACAGAAGCACCCGTTTGAGAGAGTTCCCACACCATATCAAGTATTCAGTTGGATGGCTCCACAGCCTGATCACAGTATAGATTATATAAGGGCCGAGGATGGTACGACTCAATTAAAAAATTTTGTATTACCCCATCCTGACCAAGAGAAGGTCTTTCTTCAGCAAAACAAATTTTTGAATTTAACTTTAAAATCATTATCTATTTCAATATGTCATGATGAACATTTTAAATTGCCCTCAGATCAATTGATCTCAGAGTTCTTGATTTAAAAATTGCTTGAAATGATAAGGTTAAACTACATGTGTTAGTATCCCACTTCCATGTTTAGCACAAAGTTTTCTTGATGTTTAGCATTTTCAACACGACTTGGTTATGAGGAACACATTCCTGGCCAAACCAGAGATTGGAATGAGGAAATTCAGACTACCAGAGAACTGCCCAGGAAAACTTTACCAGAGAGACTGATCAGAGAACGAGCTATATTTAAGGTATGTCCAGAGTTTGAAATATCCACAAGGAGAGAATTCCACAGTAGCGGCCCTTTACTTTTTCTGGAAGGAGAATGTAAAGTAACTCGTGGGCAAGTCATGAAATATTTCAGATTTGCAGTAGAACATAAGAATCTGATTGTAATCGATAATCGTAAGGCTTATCCAATTAATCCATTTTGATTTTTTCATCTGATTCCTAACATTTAAGTAATACAGATACATGTACATTACAGGAAAGTCTAGGTTAATCCTAATTTAAGTAAGATTGAATTACTTTTGACAACATTGTGCCTCTTGCACCTACAAAATTTTAACAAGAGATAATTTCTGTGCTCTATTTAGATTTTTTATGTTTATATAAATCTGGTCAACAGAACTATTTGGTAAAATCGCAAAAATATGTAGGATGGTTTAGTAGGGTACTGTCAATCAAAATATGATAGTACATGTAACTGTTACAATAAACACAGAACACAATATTCTGTGTGTGTGTGGGGGGGGGGGATAGTGGTTAACAAACATTTCTCGTTAGTGTTTACTTGAATGGGAGTGTTTGAAGATTGTTTTACCAGATCCACTGAGTGACTATATTATATATTGACCATATTTTATACATATAGGTACACAGTGATTTTGTGGGAGCAGCGACGCGGGGCGCCATGGCCGTTATAGATGGTAATGTCATGGCCATAAACCCAGGAGAAGAAGCCAAGTATGTATGATTCCTAACATACATGTAACTAACAAACAAACACAGAAACTCAGAATCTTATTAAACCCAGGAGCTCGTGTGATCATATTAGGAAACTCTAGCAGCTATCATACTCACAATTTCATGTTATTGTCGTGGCAAACTGACCTGACCGGGTGGGGCTTATTTTCACCTGGTCATCAGAAGAGTTTACTTCTGACCAGCTGATATAAACTATAAAAATTACAGGTAATGAATATTTACTCTAAGAGTAATCTCCAAAATATGCAATCCATAGTCTATGATGAGTATCTATCCTAAATTTTAATTGACTCGTCTCACTCGCTTGATTGAATTAGCTCCGCCTGGTCAGGTAACTTTGCTACGACAATAGCATACCAAGACAAATGAGTCATATTCAGAAACTTGTCATCATATTGTGTGTAATATTCCATGTGGGAGCTTTATAAAACAAGGATGTGTAATTGTATTTCAGAATGCAGATGTTTATATGGAACAACATTTTCTTCAGTCTGGGGTTTGATGTCAAAGATCATTATAAAGATTTTGGTGGTGATTCAGCGGCTTACGCTGCACCGGTAAGAAGACAGTTACCGTTATGTGTGTATATCTTCCATTTGTAGTGTCATGGCTGTGCACCACTCAAATATACATGTATTATAATTATGTAAAAAGTATAAGAAAGTCAAGCCCATTATTAATATTGTATCTAATTCAGAGGATCTATGCATCCATTATATTATCAATATAGAGGTTGAGATTTCCTACGTGTAAATTCAGAACCATTATTGTGATGTCATCATCATGCGTTTGACGTCATATAATGTGTAAAGTTAGAAATACGCGTAGGATGCTACTTCAAGATATTTCCGATACTTAATTTTTGTGTCGCCTGCGAAGCATAGCGACACTTAGGGATCACGTCCGTCTGTCCGTCCGTCTGTCTGTCACACTTTTGGTGTCACAGCCCATAACTTTTGATTGGTGAGTGATAGGGCTTTCATATTTCACATGTGTATTCCTTGTGACAAGACCTTCCTACACATACCATAATTTTTGACCTAGTGACCTTGACCTACATATTTGACCTACTTTTAAAAAAAATTAAGAATGTATATATCTTTTGATTGGTAAGTGTTAGGACTTTGATATTTCACACGTGCAATCCTTGTGACAAGACCTTTCTACACATATCATAATTTTTGACCTTGTGATCTTGACCTAGATATTTAACCTACTTTTGGAAAAAAGATCAGATTCGCTATATCTTTTGATTGGTACTTGATAGGGCTTTGATATTTCACATGTGTATTCCTTGTGACAAGACCTTCCGACACATACCATAATTTTTTACCTATTGACCTTGACCTACAAATTTGACCTACATTTAAAAAAAATTGAGAATGGATATATCTTTTGATTAGTGAGTGTTAGGACTTTGATATTTCACGCGTGCAATCCTTGTGGCAAGACCTTTCTACACATACCATAATTTTTTACCTTGTGACCTTGACCTAGATATTTGACCTACTTTTGGAAAAAAGATCAGAATTGCTACATCTTTTGATTGGTAAGTGATAGGGCTTTGATATTTCACATGTGTCTTCCTTGTAATGACGCCTTTCTACACATACCATAATTCTTGACCTACAAATTTGACCTACTTTTCAAACAAATTAAGATTGTATATATCTTTTGATTGGTAAGTGATAGGGCTTTGGTATTTCACATGTGTATTCCTTGTGACAAGACCTTTCTATACAGACCATAATATTTGACCTTGTGACCTTGACCTACTTTTCAAGAAAAGTAAAATTGGCTATATCTTTTGATTGGTAGGTGATGGGGCTTTGATATTTCACATGTATTTTTTCTTGTAACAATGCCTTTCTACACATACCATAATTTTTTACCTTTTGACCTTGACCTTGCTTTTTGACCTTCTTTTCTAAGAAATTAAGGTTGTATATATCTTTTGATTGGTAAGTGATAGGGCTTTGATATTTCTTATGATGAGAACTTTTCGTTACCAATTTTACATAGTTACCTTGACCTAGATGATTGACACTCTTTTCTGAAAATTTGAGAATGACCAAACCTTTTAATTTGTAATGAAGATGTCTGATTCTGATATTTCAAATGAATTTCATTTGACAGGACTTTTCTACTGATACCAATAATTCTGATCCACTTTCTAGAATAACAATCAAACTGCTTCGCAGGCGACACAAGCATTCCTTGGATTGCTATTTTATTAAATAATATAAAAAGTATGGCAATCAATTTAGAATGTATTCAAGTTTCTATGTAAATATAGATTTCCTTTTGAATTTAAACTGTCCAAAAGTCAACTTTAGTTCAGTACGGTGTACAAGATCTCAACAACAGTAATGTGTAGTTCAACTTGTACACTAGACGTATCCTTACAAGTTCCATGTAGAAATTCTCAACCTGTCTATTATCTTAAATACTTCTTCGAACCCAGATGATTTGTGAACTTGTTGTTTTAATACAGGGTAATAATGAGAACTTGTTGTTTTAATACAGGGTAATGATGAGAACTTGTTGTTTTGATACAGGGTAATGATTTACAAGGAGTAAAGGCGTATTTTGGTACAGATGTAGAGGGATTGTACACACTAGGAACGGTTGTGGTTGACTACAGAGGTTACAGGGTCACGGCACAGTCAATTATACCAGGTAAGCAAGTCCCTTAGTTACTGGTACATGCAACTGGATTATTGTCGTAGCGTATCATCCGTCATCCTTTGTAAACTTTTCACATTTACGACTTTTTCTCCCTCGCCAATGAAGGGATTTGATGAAACTTAATATGAATGAAGTATTCATGGTCCCCTACAAGTGTTGTTGATTTTCATCTGGACCTGTCACAGGTGGCACCACCTCAGGCAAAAGTAGGTCACAGGGGGAACCCTCCTTTGACGAGCTTCTTCGGAACTGAAGCACATGTGGTCAAACCAAAAGCATCAGGATGATCTAGAAGGATGTCTTAATTTATTCTCTGCTATATAATGTAATACTTTTATATGACAGTGTCCATTCTGGTGGTCTAAGTTTCCTGTTGGGCAGGATACTAATAACTTAGTCTAGCTTTAAGATCTCCTTACCTAGCACAAGGGGTCATTACAGTAAATAGAGGGACTTCATTGTAAAATTATTATGGAATAGTCTTTGTACCGGTAATTGTAACGTGCAGTTTATATGTATATTTTCACTTTATTATATTCGTTGTTTAACACAGGAATTCTGGAGAGAGAGCAGGAACAATCTGTGGTATATGGATCTATAGACTTTGGTAAAACCATTGTATTCAACGAGAAATATAAAGAATTGGTGAGAAATGTAACATAAATATGTTAAGATATTTTCACTCTCTTAAAAATTGTATTCTGACAAGAAATGAACGGAATTTTTATATGAGAAAATATACATGAAATATGAAATTTTGCACATGCTTTTTCTATCTACTAAATATTTATTCTGATGATACACAATAAATGTTTTCATATTATATAGCAAAATGATAAAAATTCAACTTTTCTTCACATTAATTTTTAAAGATCTCAAAACATTTGGATTTTATTTCTACTAGATTCAAACTTGTCCACATTGTCAGCTATGGAGCTTTTTCACTACGAATGTATTTTGATTTCAGCTCACAAAAACAGCTCAACAACTTAAGGTCAGAGCTCATAAGTAAGTCATTAATTATTCTCGTTGGAATGATTCTCTGTGATATGATTTTGTTATAACAAAGAGTTCATTACTTGAAAATTCTTGAATGAAGAATGGGCTTGTCTTGGATCATGTCATAAGGACATGCTTATCTTGTATATTTCTTGTTCCTTGTAGAATTTGATATTCTTTCTCACATGATAATGTATATAAATGAACATTGATCTTGTTTTATACAGAGTGTTAAACGACAAAGGAGATGAAGTAGAGTTATACTCATCATTGGAATGCAAGGTAAAATTTCATATTCTTGAATAAATGATTTACAAGTCAAACTTTAAAAAGATTTATTGATTTAATGTATGGTTATGAAGTCTTCTGATAAGTTGATCTTCCAACTGATGATATAAGCAAATTGATTATATTGACAGGGAATTGTGGGTAATGATCAGAGACACTACATATTAGACTTATTACGGACCTATCCACCAGACGTCAACTATCTAGATGGTAAATATTACGTTTATACATGTATATTCAGTTAATACATTCTTAAGTACATGTACACTCTACAAAGTATATCATATTGTACTATTAGCACAATATTTTCTAGAGTCAAATACCTGTATTTCTTCTGATTCTAGTTGTGGGAGAAAATAAGTTTGTAATAATTCTATGCTATTTTAATTCTTTTGAAATGAATCCAGCTATATAACTTGGCTTAGGCTATTCAAGGGATATATTTTTATGCCTCCGTAATCAAAGATTCGGGGGGCATATACATGTAGTTTTTGGTCTGTCCGTCTGTCTGTTTCTCTGTTTGTCCTCAAAAACTTTAACCTTGGCCATAACTTTCGAATGGTAAATGATAGGGCTTTTATATTTCACATGTGTATTCCTTGTGACAAGACCTTTCTATGGATACCAAAATTTTTGACCTTGTGACCATGACCTTGGAGTTTGACCTACTTATGAAAAACTTGAACCTTGGTCATAACTATGGTACATGTAAGTGATAGGGCTTTCATATTTCACATGTGTATTCCTTGTGACAAGACCTTTCCATAGATACCAAATTTTTTTACCCTGTGACCTTGACCTTGGAGTTTGACCTACTTTTTACATTACAGCTGTTTCCACTGACAAAAATGCCGATGGGGACATCAGTGTTTTACACTTTACTACTTTTTTTTTTTATTTCATGTATATTCCTACATATAACTATGATCAGAAATTAAATTTTTATAAGAATTTGATTATATCATATGTCAACTTAAAGTTTCAGAGGAGGAGTTTAGTAAGAGTATGAGAGAACATGGCTACCCCAAGAAACATAGACATAAGTTAGCGTGCTTAAGGAGTGAACTCATAGAGGCTTTTGTAGAGTAAGTCACATCAAGCTCCATGTACTGTAAACATGGAAATTTTTGCTGGGTGAAATTTTCGCTTAATGATCAGTGAATCAGTACGTGTGGGGATAATTTTGGCAAATTGTAAGTATTCCTACAGTCTTTTATATTGGTTGAAATTTTCACTTGGGAGTGATTTCGTAATAAAAATGCATTCGTCAAAAAAGCAAAAATTACACCCACGCTGAAAATTCCTATATTTTCAGTAATTATCATGAAAAAAATATTATGGTTTAGAATAGAGCTTTCCAAATTTAAATGCTGTCATCTTTGGTTGGTGTTTTCTGATCTTGCCACAAGTTTATCATGACACCAAAGCTGATGAAATAGTAATACATGTATATGATTAGCTTTGACATTTGGAGGCTCTTTGAAATAGATTGTGTTTTTTAAATTAATTTTTGATACCGTCAAATACATTTATTGTAATAATAATTGTTTTGAATGAGATGATAGATTATTTTACAATGTTAAGGAATTCACAATTCTTGAACAATTTTTGAGTTTAGCATCTTCAAAGAGAATTCAGTACCCTAAACCTTAAGAAAAGGAATTTGATCGCTGTCTTAATGCAGGTCTGACCTATAATTTATTTAGTTTTTGTAATGATGAGAATGATTTGTTCTATATTTATGGTTACAGAGCCAAGTACATAGCATTTGTACGACATGCAGCATATCAGATACAGCAAATCAGAATGGACAAAGAAAACAAACTATCAAAGGTAAAGTATTGATACTCACTTTTATTACTTGTATGTGATATCTTGTAATGGATGGTTTGACTAAGGACACATACTTGAGTCTGTTTGTTTGTGTGTCAGTTTGTGGATTATCCCCTTGCATAACTTTGCTATGTGATATACATGTAATAACACCATTGAGGTGTGTGGGTGCATGTGGACAGTTAAGATGTTCACCAAACATTGCATTTAGGTAACCATGGTGAGAAAAAGATGCCGTGCTTTAGATCAATATTAGTTTCATCATATTTACTTCATCCAGGGTTTTTTTTTTATTTTGGGGAAGGTGCCTGTGCCTGTCCCATTTGGGAAAAATTGCGACATTTTGCTAAAATTGGGAAAATTTTGGAACAAATTCTCACCAAAGTATAACCAAAAAGTATCATTTATTAACACTGATAATCTATTGATTTGCTTGAACTGAACAAGGGATGAATAAAAAACTTTAAAAAATGCACTTCGAAATAGGACATTTTGTGCTAACTTCCAGGTTTTGAGTCTTATTTTCTCAGGTGATTTTTTCATAATTCCTCTTTGGGAATTTCAGGGTGATTTTTTGGGAAAAATAGAGGAAATTTGGCATTGGGAAGGGGCTGAAATTCGGCCCCAAAACAAGGGAAAAAAAAACCCACAGCTATAATTATGATAAGTTACATGTACTTGTATGTGAAAAAAGAAAAGAAGATCATTATTACTCTATTCAAGATTAATTAGATCAGAAAGAGCTATAATTATGTAAATGCTATCACACATTCATTGATTTTGGTCTTGGAATTTAACTTTACCGTGATTTATTATTTATACAGGTAGATTCTGGTGTCCTCGTTAATGGAGAAGGTGAAGGTCACGAGAAGAAAAGTATAGAAGACAAAAAATTAGACGATAAAGAAGATGACAAGGACAATATAGATGAAGCAAAGAAGATGGTAGAGGAGTTGTCGTCTACAGAAACAGAAAGTAAGAATTGAACATTGGATATGTATGTTAGGATCTAACTGTATGTCGGCAGATTTCATAAAGTTTCATTGATTTAAATATTCCTACATGTAGCATGAAGTTGACAAATTTTCATATGACTTAGACAATTTTCATGGCTTGTGGATATAGACATTGTATAAATGTACGTCCAGATTGTTAGAAAATCACTCCATATACATGTACATTGTACATGTATTAAGTAAAATTACTTATTGTAAGGTCCCATATATACTAAAGGTCAATCTCACGATTAATGGTTAGTCAAAGTATACCATGTTGGATGTTATTCAAACTTTCTAGTTTTACTTCTAGATGAAGAGAACAGTAAGGAAGTGGTGAGGAGAGCAGCTAAAGCTGTAGGATCACTCAGTGATACAGGTACATTTATTACATGTATATCAGTGATACAGGTAATTTATTACATGTATATCAGTGATACAGGTAATTTATTACATGTATATCAGTGATACAGGTACATTTATTACATGTATATCAGTGATACAGGTACATTTATTACATGTATATCAGTGATACAGGTACATTTATTACATGTATATCAGTGATACAGGTAATTTATTACATGTATATCAGTGATACAGGTACATTTATTACATGTATATCAGTGATACAGGTACATTTATTACATGTATATCAGTGATACAGGTACATTTATTACATGTATATCAAAGACAAACAAAAATTGGTTTTATATCCCTCGCTTTTTCAAAGGCACAATGCGATATGATTAAGTATGCCAGAAATTTGAAGTTAAGGACTAGTTACATGTATGTACATGTACATGTATGTCATTCAGACACTTAAATTGGTACATGTATTTATCAATCAGAGTTTATAAAGATTTTAATGTAGGGAGATTCACTGTATCAACAATTTATGTGTTTTACTATCGTAATGTGTATGCACTGATTTGGCTGATGTGTACTAAATGTTATATGTAATTATACATGTTATATATCCTTGTTTCTGTTTTGTTTCAGAATTTAATATTACTTTCAACCCAGATGTCTTTCAGAGTCATGTCAAACATGCTAATGCAGATGTAAGTAAGAGGTTCATGTATTTTGACTTGAGCTGAAGAATCAGAAATATTCTTAGATTCATGTCTGACGTCACAGTCAGTCTTAACTAGATAAATTCAGGAAGAAAAATAATCCAAATCGAAGTGTTTTCCAAAGATAATGACTTCTTACCACATATTTAAAAAAAACTGTAAATTATTGTTTGATGACAAGAGCTTGATACAGACTGGCCATATTGGGTCATTTTGTGTATGTACAAAATTGTTAACATTTGCAGTAGAGATATTCAAAGAACAAAAGTTTTGATATAAGGAAATGTGAAAACAATTTATTATTTAACCTTGTTTTGTAGAGTGAAGATCTCAGAAGAGAAAAGCAGTTAGTAAAAGATGCAGCAGAATTCTTAGTAGTCCACCAGATCCCATCCTTTGTAAGTTTAATAGTAATGTCAGTTCAATATCTGTGGGTTTTTTCTAGGTACGTATTATTAGTTATACAGTGTTTTACAGGGGGGATACAGAAATATATTGGGTCGATGAAAAAAGTTGTATTGGGCGAGGCTTTTGGCTTGCGTATGTAACGTCAACACATTTTAAAGCATCTCGGTGACGTCAATATCGTAAAGATTCTTAGTAGAAGCGGGATATTAAAATAATATCCTGTCAGTAAAATGATACAACATAATATTTGGTTCTTCTTGACCAATCAGATTGCAAGAAATTTGCCAGGGGTAGGATAAATTATAATACATTTTCTGTCGTAATACATATACATGACAACTTTATCTAGGTACATGTATTATAATACATTTTCTAATGTAAAACATGACATCAAGTCTTTTTACTTGCACTATTTTTTGTATCTTAATGTCGAAGTTTTCATCTACATGTATATGATTTGATTTCTCTGTTTACAGATAAAGGACAGCATGGAGCACACCTCATCTCCCATAGATACCCTTACCATTACAGAACAACTACATCAAAAGTAACGCTTCAATATACTTGTATTCACTATAATATTATCTATACATTTGTGTCGTGTATATGTAAAGAATTCTTCATTCTTTTCTCAAATGTATAAATCATTGCGTTTCCCAGACTTTAAATGTTAATGATGTAAAGTTTGTATTTTTGTTTATTTCAGAGGAATAAATATGAGGTACCTTGGAAAAGTGGCAGAAGTGTTAAAGAAATACCCCTCTGTACAGTACGTCTATGTAAGTATTTTGATCATCAGTGTATCTATTCAGGGTAGTATTTATTTAACAAATACTACAATTTTCGTTTAGACTCTTGACTCATTTGAATTAAGAATAAGATCTAACCAAACAAAAAGAAGAGAGAATTTGCCAAGGTTTCCTTTGTCAATATGAAAGAACAAAATGTTTTGATATACACAATGAGAAAAAAATTATACAAAAAAACCATTGCAATACATGCATGTACATGTATATCCTTGTTGGTTTACATAAAGAAAACGTCAAGATTTGTTAGAGTGATTCATTTTTAGTTGCATTTGAGATTTGATTTCTATATCCTTTCAGACAATAGTTATAACAGAGCTTGTATGTCGGTCCACAAAGCACATATTTAAAGCCTACATGCAGGGTGTCGACATGATGAATCTCTCAGCAGCTATCAGCCATTTTCTCAACTGCCTTCTAGGATCATTCCCAAGTCCACATGCTCCAGTCACGGCTGAGGAGGTAGGGATATGCAACTGTTATCATAATAACTCCTATAGATATCTACGCAAACGTTGGTAGCAGACATTGACAATTTCTGGTGAATTACATGTATGAAAGAAATTTCTGTACATATTATATGTGTATATACCAAATAAATGTGTCAGTTTCCTTTAGAAAAGTTGGACTCGGACAATTTGTGATTGCAGAATACATAGATGTTGTTGTGCATTTCTTACACTCGCATGTTTTGGGTTCTGTTATTTCATGTCTATAAACATGTGTTTTTCTCTATTCACAGCTTCATGGGAAAAAAGCAAGACGGAAAAACAGTAAAAGGAACAAAACAGTTCTTTTAGGAATGGGTATGTGTTACATGGAATCAAACCATAATACATGTCAAATTGACTCTGGAAATTGCACACATTTACTTGTAATTTTAAACTTGACACAACAAATGCCCAGTTAGTTAAAAGTCACAGCCTTAGTGTGTATGCAAAACTTAAACTTTGGCTATATCTTGTATTATACTTTAACCTATTTTGAAAAATTACACCCTGGATGATATGACCTGAATCACTAGAGGTTAGGGCTTTGGTATTTCACAATGGGAGGAACTTTCATTTGTTTCATTCTCTTTGGACCTACTGATTTTGGTCTTATGGCAAAATCAAAAATGGCCAATGTTTGCCAAAAATTAAATAAACATTGTAAGAGCTTCTCAATATGATGTTGTGACTAATAATTTCCTCAAAGAAGCGATCTGTTTTCTTTTGAGAAATACATGTAAGAACAGATTTTCATGAAAGCTTGTGTACCATATGCAAAAAAGGGCTTGAGAGAAGTTTTGGTATGAGGATAAAAGGTATATGAAACACAAGTGTAGCTATGATTGAGACATGATATGATCAGTTATTATAAAAGATTATGTATCACAATGACCATTGTATGTTACAGACAACACAGACTGGGTGACGGAGACGCCTAAAACATTGTGGAAAAAAATAGTGGAGGAAGTACAGGAGTATTATCATTACGAAATACACTGGTAAATTATCGTTTTTAATTTGATTGTAAATGATTCTTATTTCCTTCTTCACTTTCTGGTTAAAAGTTATTACATTTACATGTATATCATTTTGCAAACGGAAATGTGCTTTAGACAGTTATATACATGTAGTTTGACAGTTTGTAAACATTGTAGATGCTGATGTTTTGTATAACTTGTGATTTAATACAAGTAAAGTGAGACCTATTGTATTATGGTATAAATTGCATTAGATATTTCCCTTGTCATGAATCTTTATCACTTTATCGTAATCACCTAAATTCATGTAGTACTTTAAGGATATTTTACCTGTCTGGACATGCAATCTGATCATGCATAACCAGGCTTTCTACTGTTCCTTCTTTTTCCTACTATTTCCTACTTTTCCTACTTTTTTATTTTGATCCTATTTTTTCCTACTTTTTCTTCAAAACCTCCTACTATTCCTACTTTTTCATATCAAAAGTAAAAAATTACTTGCTTCACTTGTCATCAACATCTGATTCAAAGTTATTAAAAAATTTCGAACTCGCTTCGCTCGCCATTCTGTATATTTAACATGAAAAATCAAGATGTCCTTATTTCTCTCTGTGATCTCCTCAAAGATGAACATTACCAGTCTACAACCATTGCTTGCTGTGATTTTTGTGTCGTACTTACTGAAAATTGTCGCTAAAAGTGATGGAAAATTTCCTACTTTTCCGCTATTAATTCCTACTTTTTCCTATTTTTCTCCTACTTTTTTTCATTGACTACTCCTACTTTTTTCCTACTTTTTCATCAAGGTAGAGTAGAAAGCCTGCATAACTGTAATTTATTGTGTACAAATTTAGAAAATTCACAACTCAAATGTGTATGCTTAGATAGCTTACTTGTTTATATATTTATCCAGTGATTCTGTGGACACGTTCACTGAGAAGTACGGAGTACAGAGAGTGTCATTATTACGTGCTTTCTGTCACAAGGTGGGAATACAGATATTACTGAGAGAATATAACCTGGATGTCCGTAACAAACAAATCTTCTACGAGGAAGATATCATCAACATTTTCCCAGTGGTCAAACACGTTCAACCAAGAGTAAGTAGGATCGTATTGTACGTGTATGTTGTCTGTGTAGAGTGAAGATTCTGTCTGTCTGTAAGTAAGGGAAGAGCTGTCGTTGTCTTCATAATTCAGAATGATGTCTGATTGGGATCACTTTACTGAACATAAAGTGTTGAGACAACTGTATATAAAAAGTCATGAGTACTGACTGAATTATGAATACACAGATTTACATTACAATTTGGCTCTTTTATTATAAGCATGGCAAACACATTATTTACACAAATCGTTGTCTTATGCTTCCCAAAACCTTAGCATATTATAGATGTAGCTCATAAACTCCTTTTCTCAATAGTTCTACTTGTGATCTTACCACTCGCTAATTTATGTAATGAATTGCACAGTATGGACAATGAAGCTAGACATCTTTAAGCTGGACTATTTACCTTTATTCTTTGTCATGTTAATCAGAATTGTGTCTTTATCAATGACACCATGATAAACAAATTAATCTCCAAAATAAGAGTTACCCTTTACATGCTTTATGTTTGTAATCAGTTGACCTCATACATGTATGTATAGTAGTTGAATCTCCTAGAAGAATGATTCTTTGAAGGGTCCTTATCATTGTTATACAAGCATGAGAAACATCTAATACACGTATACAGCTACAAATGAACTGTATTGAGGAAAATGTCATTATTCAAGAAAAATAAGTCATAATTCAGAATGATGTGTCAGTACTATCGTTCTACTGAACAAGAATTGTAGACAATTAATGTACTGACTGAATTATGAAGCATTTAGATAAAACATGGATAAGACTTTACCTCAAATTTTAAGAAGGTATACCATGCGTTACAGGGTAGAATAACTTCAATTTTGTCACTTTCAATTTGAGGTTGATGTGAAGTCTTTGTGTAGCATCTGTCTGTCCATCAGTTTGTCTGGTAATCACATGTATAGGCCTGTAACTTAATACTGAAAACGTGGAAATTTTTACATAGGGTTAATTTTCGGGGGGGTTTTTTTGGCAAATCAATTGACTCCGCGAAAATTTCCCCCACATGAAAATAAACCTTCTGCATTCTTACACAGAAAGAGACATTTCTATCGCCAATATTTCCCCCATGCGGAATGCCTTAATGTCGTATTCTCCAAATTTTCCACCAGCGAAAATGACCACATTTACAGTACTATACTGTTTTGAGACTCAATAATTGTCAAATTCAAAGACACATTAAAGTTCAAACAAGGGTGTGGCAGCGTAGCTGTTCTTAATCAGTAATGAGCAGTAGCAAGATGTCATAATATTGTGCAGAAATAGATAAGATGATAACACAAAAATGCTACAATTTGTAAAATGTAAAACAAACAAAATGGTAAGTTTCTTATAATTCAGGATGATGTTATAGTACTATCGTTCTACTGAAAAACATCTGTAGACAATTAATGTGCTGACTGAATTATTGAAACCAACCTAATATATTTTAATGAGCAATAGCTATAACTTGATCTCTTATTTTGCAGAATTTGCTTATTTGTCTGTATGCACACTCTTTTTTGTTTGTTAAACACTTGTTATGTCTGTATGAACACTTGTTATGTATGAATACTCATGTTAAAATAGTGTGGACATATGCTTTATTTTGCAGTCAATTTAACATATTGTAACACTTATCTTTCAGGCATCAGATGCATGTCACTTCTTCACGAGTGGTCAGACAAAGATACAGCAGTGTTTGTTACGTGAGGGCCATGACCTAATCAGCGAGGCCCTGAACCTCCTCAACAACGTGTACGGGGCCATGCACCCTGATATAGCATCCTGTCTGAGACTCCTAGCTAGGCTTAACTACATGCTAGGGGACTACTCTGAGGTGAGACTGTAAAAACCACTGAATTTCCTGGAAAATTAAAATTCTCGTAATCTGATTACTATAATTGTTCTATTAGAATTTTGAATGATTTTTATCTGACACAGGTTTTGGTTGCTTTTCTGTCAGTCCTTCTGTCCAAGCTCATTTCCTAAATCCTACATCAGAATTTAATCATATTTCATACAAAGATACTGTGGGACAAAGGTCAATCATCCAAGATCAAGGTCATTTTTAGGCTGAAGCTTTTTCTGCAATAGAAAATCTAGAAATTTATTAAAGATCTGTGTTATGTCGAAATGGTTTGAAATTTTCAAAACTGATAAAAATGCATATTCTTGTACTGTATATATGAGATTTTTAATTGGGTTGATGAGAAATTGTGCACAAAAAAGAAGAGGGGGTGGAAGGGGGTCTATTTCATGTCCAAATTGTCTGAAATTTTATTTATTAATTGAGAGTACATTTTCTTAAATATATGGTAGGGTTTTTGAAAAAGTTGCATTAATGAGGAGTTGTGTACAGAAAAACGAGGGAAGGGTTATAACACATCCCCTTCCAGGGGATAAACTATTCAAACTTTACAAACTGTTTTCCAAATGTCATGAAGGTCAAATTATAAGGTTGAAGATCAACGACAGTCATGATCATTTGGAAAGGGCAAAGGCACTCTGAAAATCAAACTTTTGGTATCAAAATTATAGTGTTTGGGGAGCATCCATCATTTTTAGCTCGACTGCACTTTAGTGCAAAAGAGCTATTGCAATACCCCCGGCGTCGGCGTCCGCGTCGGCGTCGTCCGAACTAGATGATAAGGTAAATGTTAAGATTACACATTTACCTTTCCTATATTCATATTCTGTTGGTTTTTTTTGTTGCAAATGTTTAATTATACATCATTTAATATATCCAGATGAGGATATAGCCCCTGGGGTTGGGATTTTTAAAATTATTTCAAATGATAAGGCAAATGTTGAGATGATAAGGTAAATGTTAAGATAGCAATAAAGTCTTTAAAAGCCAATATTGAGCAAAGTATAAGTGCTACATGTACCAAACTTACATATTTGATGTATCTTTGATCAAACTTTCAAAAAATGACCTTGACCTACTTTTTTCCGCTTGAATGATTTTGCCTTTAAAAGCCAATATTGAGCAAAGTACAAGTGCTACATGTACCAAACTTGCATATTGGATGTATCTTTGATCAAATTTTCATAAAATGACCTTGACCTACTTTTTTCCGCTTGAATGATTTTACCTTTAAAAGCCTATATTGAGCAAAGTATAAGTGCTACATGTACCAAACTTGCATATTTGATGTATCTTTGATCAAACTTTCATAAAATGACCTTGACCTACTTTTTTCGGCTTGAATGATTTTGCCTTTAAAAGCCAATATTGAGCAAGGTATAAGTGCTACATGAACCAAACTTACATATTTGATGTATCTTTGATCAAACTTTCAAAAAATGACCTTGACCTACTTTTTTCCGCTTGAATGATTTTGCCTTTAAAAGCCAATATTGAGCAAAGTATAAGTGCTACATGTACCAAACTTGCATATTGGATGTATCTTTGATCAAACTTTCATAAAATGACCTTGACCTACTTTTTTCCGCTTGAATGATTTTGCCTTTAAAAGCCAATATTGAGCAAAGTATAAGTGCTACATGTACCAAACTTGCATATTGGATGTACATGTATCTTTGATCAAACTCTTATAAAATGACCTTGACCTACTTTTTTCCGCTTGAATGATTTTGCCTTTAAAAGCCAATATTGAGCAAAGTATAAGTGCTACATGTACCAAACTTGCATATTGGATGTATCTTTGATCAAACTTTCATAAAATGACCTTGACCTACTTTTTTCCTCTTGAATGATTTTGCCTTTAAAAGCCAATATTGAGCAAAGTATAAGTGCTACATGAACCAAACTTACATATTTGATGTATCTTTGATCAAACTTTCATAAAATGACCTTGACCTACTTTTTTCCGCTTGAATGATTTTGCCTTTCAAAGCCAATATTGAGCAAAGTATAAGTGCTACATGTACCAAACTTGCATATTGGATGTATCTCTGATCAAACTTTCACAAAATGACCTTGACCTACTTTTTCCGCTTCAATTATTTTACCTTTAAAAGCCAATATTGAGAAAAGTATAAGTGCTACATGCACCAGACTTGCATATTGGATGCATCTTGGGTTAGACTATTGAAATATGACCTTGACCTACTTTTTCCGCTTCAGTGATTTTGCTTTAAATTGGCAATATTGAGCTAACTATAAGTGCTACATGCACCAGACTTGCATATTGGATGCATCTTGGGTTTGACTATTGAAATCTGACCTTGACCTACTTTTTCTGCTTCATTGATTTATGATGAGATATATGTTGTTGCCTGAGAAAGGGAGTTTAAATAAATTGGCTGTCATGAGAGATATTATGCTATGCAGTCGAGCATTAGGTGACTCTGGCAACTATTTTTACTGATTTTGTCTGTATCAAGGTAGCTCCACCCTTGAATAACATTCATTAGTTAATCTCTTATGATAAGTGAAATAGAAATGTGTGTGTATTATAAAGTAATTGTAACCATACTTGTATCTGTGTGCAATGTGAAATAAAAATGTGTGCGTATTATAAATTCACTGAAACCATACTTGTATCTACATGTATGTGCAAAGAATGGTAAGTAACAATAAAAATGTTTTGTCCATGTTTATTTATGTATGTGTATTTCTACAGTTTGTACATGTATATATTTCAGGCCATGTCATACCAACAGAGGGCCGTGTTAATGAGTGAGAGGGTACTCGGTATAGATCATCCAAATACCATCACAGAATATGTAAGTTCAAAACTCTGAACTCTCACAAAATAAGGTCCTACACATGTATTCATGTATATTTTCTGTAATCTATCACTAACCTCATCTTCCGCCATCTGCCCCCCCCCCCCCCACCCCACTACAGTAATTTCTTTTTTTGCCCAATTTACCACCAAATATGGGTTGTTTTCTATATCACAATTTGTCTTTATTTTCCCTAAGAATTGGATATAGATTCCCAATTTGTTCGTTCCTGATATTTTCGTTTTGAAGTATGAAATTGAATGTAATGCGAAAGTTTGAGTGCTTAAATTACCCAAATCTTTTATTGAATGATTTTCAACAAGTTTTTGCAGTGTTGAATATAAGAAATAGCTTTGATCTGAGATTCCCAATTTATCCTAAAATGTTGCATATTTTCCCAAACAGAAGGGTAGGGTTGGTTCTTAAACATTGCCAAAAAAATAACTGCACTATAAAGGCTATAATAATTATGCTTGATGTATTTACATTACAGGCACATTTAGCCATGTATTGTTTTGCTAACAGTCAGGTATCGAGCGCCCTACGTCTACTGTACAGGGCTCGTTATCTAGCCATACTTTGTCACAGTGAGGACCATCCAGAAGTCGCAATCATTGATGTAAGTCTGCACTTGTCAAGTGCTAGAAATTATTTTAATGGAAATGAATTAAATTTTTACGAAAACATTACTATTTACAAATAAATGATGACATAAATTATTTTCTCCTTTAGTAGATAAAGTACTTGTTTAAAAGTTACAGAGTCGAAGGAACTTCAGAGTCGAAGGAACTTATAACCTTTTCTAGGTAATACGTTCCTTTGACTCTGTAACTCTGAATGAGTATCAATTTGCTTTATGATAAAAGGCCAATTTCAAGATTTGATGTTGAAAGGAAAAGGGGGAATGGGTTTAAGATTAGTCTGTTTATTTAAGTCCTCAACTCTTCTAATAAATCTTTTAGATCGTTTAAGAAATGACTGTCATACTTTGGGTGCTCATGGTAGTATAATTCTGGTTGGTCACGTGCAAATTCATTTCATGATTCACAGAAAATTTGCACATGTCCAACCAGAATTATACGACCATGAACACCCAAAATAAGACAGTCATTACTTATATTTCCAATTGTACTAAATATCAGAAACCCAATTTAGCATTAATAATGAGCGTATTGAATGTCATAACGTCAAAAGTATCTGAATGTTGGTAAATTCTCCGCTTTTTCAAAACTAAAGCGTGACGTTGTAGAAGGCAACCAGAATTATAGTTTATAAATCCCTTTGCCTAACGAGGCTTAACATGGGAATTCTACTGCAATGGAAATATATTGCATTAACCTATCTTTGTTGTTTTCAGAGTAACATAGGTTTGATTCTACATGCTGTGGAGGAATTTGATCTCTCATTAAGGTTCCTGGAACACGCTTTAGAACTCAACTGCAAGTACGTACCCTCACCTATGATTATGTCATAATGTGCATGCTACTCATCTTACGAAATTAAAGCTTTGAATGGCGTTATTTGTAAAAAAAAAAATGGTTATTCATAGTTGTCCCAGCATTAAATTGTTACAGCCATGTACAATGCAGATATTTGGTCAAGATATAGTTTCCTATTTGTACATGTTATTGTATACTATTCAGGTACTTTGGAGCCAAAACATTGAAAGGTGCTATGAATTATCACTTGGTGGCGTGGACCCACTCCTGTAGAGGAGACTTCAGGGCTGCTCTACAGTCAGAAAAAGAAGCTTACACTATATACAAGCAACTTGTAAGTATTGCTGTGTCCTCAAGTAGTCTGTTATTGTACCCTCAAGTAGTCTGTTATTGTACCCTCAAGTAGTCTGTTATTGTACCCTCAAGTAGTCTGTTATTGTACCCTCAAGTAGTCTGTTATTGTACCCTCAAGTAGTCTGTTATTGTACCCTCAAGTAGTCTGTTATTGTACCCTCAAGTAGTCTGTTATTGTACCCTCAAGTAGTCTGTTATTGTACCCTCAAGTAGTCTGTTATTGTACCCTCAAGTAGTCTGTTATTGTAGCCTCAAGTAGTCTGTTATTGTACCCTCAAGTAGTCTGTTATTGTACCCTCAAGTAGTCTGTTACTGTACCCTCAAGTAGTCTGTTATTGTACCCTCAAGTAGTCTGTTATTGTACCCTCAAGTAGTCTGTTACTGTACCCTCAAGTAGTCTGTTATTGTACCCTCAAGTAGTCTGTTATTGTAGCCTCAAGTAGTCTGTTACTGTACCCTCAAGTAGTCTGTTACTGTACCCTCAAGTAGTCTGTTATTGTACCCTCAAGTAGTCTGTTATTGTACCCTCAAGTAGTCTGTTATTGTACCCTCAAGTAGTCTGTTACTGTACCCTCAAGTAGTCTGTTACTGTACCCTCAAGCAAAGTTGAGGAGTTGGGCGTTGTAAACCAGTACGTTATTCTGTCCATCAAATATCTGTTTGAATATCTGGTCAAGTTCTGAAAGCAGATTTTTCTTAGAATGTAAGAGCTAGTGGTCTCTCATTTCAACACAAACTCACATGTGCTTTACTTTAACAGTTTTAGGGGCTACCAGAAATCTTGCTGGGCTAGACTAGAAAATGTCTAATAAACAATTGGCCACTAGAATTTGTCTTCTAGCTGAGTTTCAAAAGAAGATTTCATGAAGACTGCTTTTATACAAAAATGTTTGAATTTGTGACCTTGACCTTTAACTCCGATTTCTTTAGGAGTGTTTATGGAAATGATTAAAATATGCGTCATATAGCATAAGATTTGTTGCAAATTTAGGTTGCAGGGATGTACATATTGTTCATCCTGTGAGGAAAATTCAGATTATTAACTCTAATTAACTAAAATGATCTAATTAACTAAAATGATTAGGTGAAAGGAAAATAAAGGGAAGAAAAGTTGTTGAGCAAATGTGAGACATTAATTCAAGTTTGTAATTTGTTTAACATTGTAGAATGAATAAAGTTTACATTTACAATTTATTTGCAATAGCACCAGAATCCTGTGAATGATTTTCATTCATACATATACCGGTACAAATGTACTTGTGTTTTACAGTTGGGAGAAGACCATGAAAAAACCAAGGAAAGCTCAAACAATCTTAAACGGCTGACTCAGAATGCTGTCAACTTCCAAAAGAAGATGAACGAAATTTACAAAGGAGAGAAGAACTTCCGCTTCCCTCCCCTTGAAATCCAACGCCCCTCTATTGGCAGTGTCCTGGAAATGTTAAATCTTGTAAACGGCATAGTCTTTGTTCATATCAGGTAAGGAAGATAGTGATGTGTTTTAAGTTACCCTCTAAAAATTATCAAGAGAATGGTGGTTCATCTACTTAACAAATTTGTTTTCATACGTTGATACTAATGATGAAATAATTGATGTAGGAAATATAGAAAATTTAGATTATACAGTAGTGATTTTATCCCGATATTTATCGGATTTCTGATATTTTGATTTGTGATTTTATCATCACAGGTTCTTATTTAATTAAAGTTCATGTATTTAATGATAGTTTAGCCTCCTTAAAATCATTCCAATATTTTTGCTCTTTGTGAAAATCATAACTAAATATTCCTGCTTCCTTGTTTCAGCCCAGAAGAAATAGAGAAACTGAGGCAGGTCAATTCAAGGTACGGAGTATCAAAAAGTGACTCAGATAGTGAATCAAAAGTGAAAGAAATCAAAGAAAATAACCTGCCAAATGGACATTCTACAGAGAATGGTGACCTTGACATAGAAGTGAACACGTCTGACCTTGACCTCAGAAACAATACAGAAGTGACCGTAGTTGATGGGATGTGATGTGTATCAGATATGTTATATGTGCCAAGCTTCTGCCAGTATTGAAATATGTCTTGTAGTGGTGAAAACTTTGAATTTTGAGGGTTTTTTTTTTTTTTGAAAGGAAGTTTTTTATTAAGAGTTGTGATGTTATCAGATACATGTATACCAAAGGTTATTATCTGCGATACAGTACAATATCCTTAATAGTGAAGGAGGGATAGACATAAACCAAGATTTATCAGGGAGAGATATGTTAACCATACGTTGTCTGTCCTAGTACATGTACATGTTATTTCAAATGTAACATGTATTTTCTCTATTTGTACAACATACATGTACATGTATATTGGAAAAACCAAAGAAGGACGAAATGATTTTCTTTTTTTTTTTTATGTGGTAATTTGTAAGTCAGAAGGACGGTAGAAGTGAGAACTGAATACATCATCCTCACTGAGTAAATTGTACATAATGTATATAATAATTGTACATATAGAAATGCAGCCAAAATCGCACCTTGTACATATATCTCTTTGTTGCATGATTACAGGTAGGGGGGTGTATTGCTTTACATTTGACAGTGGGTACGTCATTGTTAGAGCCTTCTCTGGGTGCAGACCTGCATACATTTACGATTTTGGCGTATTTTTTTTCAACCTTTGATTACGCCCTATGCTTTCACCTACTACTTTTACGCCTAGAACTCAATTTAACAATTAAATTAATTTTCTGCTATTTTAAGCGCTTAATCATGTTGATTGAGCCGTCCATAGCCATATTGTTAAGGCAAGTGCAGGTATGGTAAGGATTAATAACAATTGTTGAAGCAGGGAAAAGGTAATGTTTTTCTCAAAATTAGAATTAGGGGTTCATATTACGCTTTAGTTCCCAAAATTACACCTTTTTGAGCAAAATAATACACTCTTAGTAAGAAATAGGTAGGCAAGTCTGTGGGTAATATTTTTGTGGTAGACTTCAAACTCCTTACTATGGGATCAAATCAACTCTATCAACAACTGTCTTTGATTTTCAGTTGTGGGTCTGATCTTTTTGCTGGATTACTTATAGATGTATTAGTACATTATTAACCACCATTAATAAACAAGAATATATCAATCAAATACTAAAGTCATGTGAAAGAAGTCTTACACAGGCCATAAAATGTTATAAGGCAGTCATAGACACAACTTACTACTTCTCTTTATTTCTTTGTGTTTTAGGTTCCAAAAGACTTCTTGCATGAATATTTAACATAGTGGATCTCAATAAAGTTAAACTCAATACTAGCATTTATGTGCATTAGGCCTGTTGGCTTTCAGGAAAGATTTTGCATTTAGCATAAATAAATGTCAATTTTACCGAGCTTTTTTTCCATGAATGAGCATTTCAGTCATATGTAAATAAGAGTTCACCATCATGATACTATTGCCCTCTAGTATTAGTGTAGTACATTCCAGACAACCCAATCATTTCATTGACAACCCCTTTGTTTCATCGTGACGTCAATTTGCATGTCTGTGCGTGTAATCAAGATAGTTCATTGTTCATGATTTGAAATATATTACTTGACAGGCGTGAAGGTTAAGATTTGAGATAGGCGATATTGAATGATGTTACATTTTGTTTGATAATTCCTACTGTCTGTTCTGTAGTACCTTCTACCATAAGGTATATACATGTACATTGTGTAGAAGCAAGACTAACTTGTATCTTATTTGTAATATTAGTGAATAGTACATGTATATATCAAATTCTAAAATAAAGGTTACTGTCACTTCTTCAGTTAATGCATAGGAAGTAATATGATATTGGTTTGAATTTCTCAAAGAATGTGAAGCAAAACCATATTATTGTTGTGACCATTTAATATACAATATAAGTATTTTGAGTTCAGAAATCATCATTGGGAATTTAAATATGTTCGTAATCATTTTGTCAATCTAATTCTTGAGTTTCATTTTGTCATATTCATAACTGTGTATGTTTGCGTTTTTGTAGAGTAGGAAAAAAAGGAAAATGCATGAGTGTCATATAACATTGTGTGAACAAGTTGTCATTATGTTAAACTTAGTCGTTCTTAACCATAGAAATACATCATATTTTACATATATCCTGTTTGAAGTGTGATATTTTTGTTGCTCAGTCAGTATTTGTTATTAGATTGTTTTATTTTCCTGATACATGTATCTGGCATTATTTCAAAGCTCCCATCCGCTGCGTTTTGTAGTCTTCAGATTATATAACCTCTTTCCCTGTAGACATGGTCACATCTCTCATAGGAACTTAATGTCAGCCTTGATAACCAATGTAAATGTGTTCATGTAGATGTACAAAGCAAAAGGGAAACTACTTAAAAAATCATGTACAAAAAAAATAAAAAAAATATATTGATAAAATGTGAAAAAAAAAACAAACAAACAAACAAAATAAAAAAAAAATAAAATAAAATAGAAATTATTATCCAGTACTGGAAAAGTTATATAAAAGCACGAAAAAAATTGACAAAAATGAAAACTGATCAAAAAAAGAAAGGGGGAGGGAATACTACAAAACCTTAAAATCTAAGATTGGTGATGGTTCAGAACTGAATCGAACTTTTTCCAATGTAAAATGACGTGTACTATGTACATACAGCTGTAGCCAAGTATACAAAATGCTTAGATGGGATGCTCTGAATAATAGTCAGTTATTGTTATTTTTCCAGATATATAACTCTCGTTTACTTCAGGTTTCACCTTGGGTTGTGATTCTTGGGTGAATTTCAGTGCTATATGATAGTCATTCATTTTACATGTAGATTTTCTCTATATTTCTGGAAAGATAATGAAGTGAGGAAAACTTGTGTGATCACATTAAATTCATATCATTGTGATATGGAGTGTGCAAGAAAAGTGAACTACAAAATAAAATGAACAAACTTTGTGAAAGTCTTGTGTTTTCTTAGCACAGAAGTACAGGTCTGTTTAAGGATCGGGGCAAAATTTCACAAAAATTCTGAAGAAAATTTCAGGGATTTTCGCAATTGTCATCTTTGAATAAAAAGTGTTTAAACATTTCAATTTAGATTTAAGTATGTTTCCTTAACTCATTTCTATGTACGAAATGGAAATTAAGAAACAATAGCATGAGAATTTAAGTTGATAAAAAGAACTGAGGGATCAAAAGTTACGAAAATTCCTGAAAAAGTTTGTAAGAATTTTTGTGAGACAGGCTGCAGGCTCAGGCAAGTTAGTTAAATCCTTCCAAAGCCTTGTTACTCGTAAGACCGCTGCTTATACCTGGTTTGAGTTTTTGGGTGTGACTTGTAGTGCAAGCAGATAAGAGGGAATTAATCCTCCCCCTGTATAGGACGCTGGTCTGTGGCAGGTTAACTCCCTACCAATGCTGGTACCCATTTCACAGCTGGGTCAGCCAGAATGATCTTGGTAATGTGTCCGGCTCATGAAACTTGACCTGGTATGAAACTAACCATTACCAGATTCTCGCACCCAAGGTCAATTTCCTCCAGTCAATCATGACAATAAGTAATACAAACTGGTATCGTTTATCCACCATTTAAATCTGTTACAATAGCCATGGTTGGATTCTCATCAAACTTTATTACTATACAATTATTGACTTTTGATGAGGTCTACTCGTGACTATACAGACCTGGTCAGGTATTGGTTGACGAAGGCTGAGGTTAACCAATGCCTGACCAGGTCTGTATAGTCGCGGATAGACTGAAATCAAAAGTCAATAACTGCTTTATTAAATTCTCAGGATTTTATTAACATTTGTATTGTAATGATGCGCAAAGTCAAAGATCTAACTTTACGAAAATCAACGCATGTGCTGGCCAAGCACACGCTAATCTCGAATAGACCGCTTTGGAGCGTTAGCGGTCAACGCATTCTGAGGCACACTCTATCATGTCTATTAAACAGCGTCTCCACCTAATCAGAAATAAGCAAAATCGGCAATAATTCCTGATCATTTAATAAAAGTATTATTTGGCTCCCATATTGTGACCCTGACTGATGATCAATGGGAAAGTTGATTATAGGAAGTAGGCTTGCTGATAACATTGCCCAGTCTGTCTTTATTATGCACAATAATTGATGCTCTCCGACTTCACATTTACGTACACAGACCAAAAGGTGTCAAGAATTGCTACTATTGACACATGCTATCCTTGGTAATAATATACAGGTACATGTAGGTGCAACTTGAAAATGAGAACGCTCTGAAAGAAATCCAGACCTTGTCAAAATTTAGGGACATTTTAGAAGTTGGTCATATTGTAGAGTCCTGCAGAATACATTTATTTCAATACCCAATGATCGAGAGACATTGGTTTTTGTCCGGTCAGTCTGTACATTTGTCCAAAACTTGATTAACTTTCTAATGTCGAGTCACTCAGAGTTATATGGCTCTTGTCCAACGGACAAAAAGGACAGTGATTAACAAATATCTCTACTGAGAAACTGAAACTTATAAATGCAGAGAATTGAAGTTCTGCAAATAAAATAATTTATTAGAGAGAATTACATGAGTGATAGTCTGCAAGAGCAGATAACCCAAGTGGAATACTTTTAACAATGAGCTCAAGGACTGTAGCACTACAACGTACAACTGTAAGCACTTGTTATACTTGTCACTATATAAAGCACGTATAAAATAAATCAACTGATATTTGAAATATCTCAAATTCTGAACACTGACAGTAAATAAAGATAATGACTGAGATCTGATAAAATATTGCATTAATTAATTAAAAATAAAACTCTTAGTTAAGTCAATAGCTTGATAAATATAAGAGTTCCAACTGATATATGCCATTCTTCAAAGTTTGACTAGTCATTATACAATGTATTCAGTATGTTATAATATATCCCAGTTTCTTTGATATTATACATTTCTTTACCATTTACTATAGACACTTCTTGAACTACATGTATTTGACAGTCCAAAACATAACTTTAGATATATTAAATGCACTTTTCTGCTCTCACGTGAGCAATATGGGTCTGAGGTACCTAGAATTAATATTCACTATAAAAGTAAATTGGACTCAAGGGAGTCAAACTTAATCATGCTAATAGATAATTTTCATTTTCACCTAATCATTGATTATACGCACATTTTCTTAAAACAGTACATGCTTTGGGTGTTTTAAATTATCACAATTTCAAGTTATCATATTATATATATTATATATAGAATTTTCTCATTTTAAAAAGAAATTTCGGGGAGTAAAAAAAAAAATATGTGTAATACAAATCAAACAGATCAAAATCTCTTGTGGTACCCTGTATGCAACTGAACATAACATCAACTGAATTTGATCTGACGGCAAGAACATGACGTAAAATCTTGGCAAACATAACGTCATAAAGCACAAAAAAAGCTGATCGTAGTGTGTTGCGGACAACACCCTCCAGCAGTTGTAACAGTTATATCATGTATCACTGTACAGATCTCTGATCACAATCACAAGTGTAATACATCCGTTTATAAATCTGAAGCCTGATTCACAAAAACACTTGGGAAATTTTTTAGGAATTTTGTAACTTTTCATCACTTAGTACTTCCAGTAAACTAAAAATCATGATGATTTGTCTCTTCATTTATGTTAAGTATGTAGAAATGATATTAGACAGCACAATAGAATCTAAATTGAAAAACATTCATGCTTTTATTTGATCATGAAAGTTACGACAATTCCTCAAGTTTTTCGGAAGGATTTTTGTGAAACTGGGCACTGAATTCAGTATTCTCACATGTCATACTTTGGTAAATATGATGACAATGCTAAAACAGACCAATCACAGCGCAGTTCACATCATCCTACAATGGCTCAGGAAATAGTCACGATGACGGATGAATGTATTGATTTTTCCTATCCGTTATAAATGGATATTTCATTCAATATATTGTTAACATTCTGATCCATTTATCACAATTTAATCCTCTTTTAATCGACTTTTTGACGGCAAAAACGATGTCGACTTAGACTTTCTGATTCCCTGTATGTGTTTTTTAAGCTGTTCGTAGATTTCTTCTTTGTCTGATTCTTGTTTGATTCTCTTTTTTATTTGGACTTCCAGTAGCTGCTCCATGTCAACCTGTTGATATATCAGATGACAAAAACTGACAATATCAGATGACAAAAACTGACAATATCAGATGACAAAAACGGACAATATCAGATGACAAAAACTGACAATATCAGATGACAAAAACTGACAATATCAGATGACAAAAACTGACAATATCAGATGACAAAAACTGACAATATCAGATGACAAAAACTGACAAGGAAATATTACTTTTTGTGGTTACTTTATTACTTCATGTGTTTTGATGTGGTTTATTGTGTTGCCTGCGAAGCATAGCAACACTTAGGGATCATGTTGTCCGTCTGTCTGTCTGTCTGTCTGTCTGTTCGTCTCACCCTATAAAAGTGATTCATGAGTGATGCTATGTTTCGCAGGCAACACATGCATTCCTTGGAATGATTTTTTGTCATCATATGTTATTAATATATAAAAGTTTTGAATAAATATCTCTGGGGATCTTGACACTAGACTTCGGCTCTAATTGGCTAATCAATATTAAATTTTATAAATGTGAGCATGATTTCTGTTCATTATTGTAACCTTGACCTTGGCATTCAGTAGGGTACATCTGTTTCCTATGCCCATACTGTCATTAGGATTTTATTGTCTTACATTGATCAAGTTGATTATATGAACATTTTGTCTGTATTTCGTTCACATAACTCTGAGGTAGTCACCATTTATGACCTATGACATTTGTCCTTGAATATGAATAGAGTGGATCTACTCCCGCGTGGTAACATGATAATATGATTTCTGTTGTTTTCAAAATGTAACGCCATATCCCTCCCCCCTTTCTGTTTTAATATTTTGACCTCGATTGTTGACTTGTAGCATTGTGACTTTGACCTTGAAATTCTCTACAAATCTGAAGCCTTTTTGCTTGTTTTATAGCATTGTGACCTTGACCTTTGACCAAAAATAATGACAATACAAACATACAATTCTCACCTGCCATTGGTCGAGCTCCTGTGACAGAACTACCTTCTGTTGTATGGCCTCCATAAGCTGGGAGTTCAAACTTAGCAAATCTAATTTGGCTTTAGCTAATTCTATTTCCATTTTATTTTGTCTGAAAAGGGAAAGATGAGAAAAGAATCAATCATTAATTATATTATTAAAACTTTTTCTGAAAAACATTTTTTTTTCGATGTTTGTAAGATTTATATATAACTAACTTTTCTATTGCTAAGTCCCTATCCCTCCTCGCCTCCTGTACTATCTCGTCTCGGCTGATTTGACCTTGACCTGCCAAGGTCGTTTGTAGTTGGTCACGCTGTGCTTGGACTTCGGCCAGAGTGTCGTGTTGCATGGTCATCTGGAGTAGAGATTTAAACAACATTAGGCGACAGAAATTTCATATTTTGTTTTACGGATTTTATTATTTCAAAATAGGGTCGGAGGAGGGGAAAACAAAATTAAAATCGGCAATTTTCAACATTTCATATTTTGTGTCACTATCGCGATATTGCTTCAGCTTGTTTATCATATGTCTATTGCCACATTCCCTTAAACGCTTGCACAGTAAAGATTTGGCAACAAAGAGATGAAAAAATCCCGTAACGGATTGGTGAAATTCTGACCAGAAGAACATTCAGTTCATTTTATTATTTTTTTTCCAATGGTGGTAAAATTGGGGTCGGCATATACGTAAAACTAAGAATTAAATTTCTGTCGTCTTAACAATTTCAACACAACTTTTTGTCAATGTGCCTCATAATTATTCCCTCAGCCATTGCCATTGTTCTTTCCCACGTACATATATATTTAGCATATTTTCCAATACACGACAAGTGTTCGTACAATTTTCATACTAAAGAGTGTGACAGTGAATCTATTTCTAAATTCTAAGTGCTCACCTCAAAAATTGAAATCTACGATGACGTCACGTTCGTACACCAAAAAGGAACAGAGGGCAAGAAAGAAAGGAAACAAGTGAGTCAGTACAACAAACGTCCAATTCATTAAATAACAAAATTATATATGATTTCTACAATTATCTTTGTAAGTGATGAATAAAGAGAGCTACATGTCAGTCCAATGATATTATTACTTGTTCCATGTTACATTATATTTTCTATGTTAATTTTAAAAGCTTTTCTTTGAGAATTAGATATAAATTCTGTTAGTCCAATTCAATCCGTAATATCAATTTTTTTTTGTAAAAGAACAAAAAACTACAAGAAATACAAGAACACCAATTTAAAAGCTACATATTGTATGAAAGCTGTTTGAATAAGGGGATGAAATATGCATGTTCTGTCTGTAAAATGGTTTTAAAAGAATTTATGAAGATTTCCTCTCGTCATCGTTTGAGAAAAATGATATTAGAAAGGATAGGAGAGTATCATGGTGAAACAAGGGATCCCTCTGTATGATCAGATGGACAGACAGATGTACTGACATTCTGCTCCGTGCGAAGTGTAAGTTAAATAGCGAAGTATCTCAGTTTTACCCAAATATACGAATACTTTGCTACTAGATATCGGAGGTTTGCAGATCCTTGTACATCGTGATTATTTTAACTAAGTAGCGTATTTACATTGTTACTTATTGCGAGAGTTTTTAGAAATTTCTTAAAAAGTCAGGGACTCTGACATGAAATCTTTTAGATGATAAGTGCAAGAAAAAATATAACACAAATGGTTTTAATCTGTAGAAATTTTAAATTAGGTCTACACTGAAATACAAATAAGATATTTGAAAGGCAGATACCAAACACTTTGAGGAACACACTACATGTAGACAATGAAGGACATGTTCACAGCGCAGATCTAGAGAGAGATATCAATACTATATATTTTTTTTAAATGAACAAAACGCATGTTTTTTCTTTAGTCCGAAAACCTGACCCAAACACAGCCATGACGATTATTTTGTCGGTTAGGGGCCAACCGACAAAATAACCGTCAAAGGCTTGGTTTGTGTCAGGTTTTTGGACTAGTTTTTCTTTTACTGAGTAAAATTTTCTCACAATCATGATTCTAACTCCCCCCCCCCTCGTTTCCCCGGGAGAAATATTCCAGATCCGCGCCTAGGTACAATCGGCATGCAGCAAATCAGGATTTGATAAGCTATTTATAAAGAAACAGATCCAAAGAAGTAAATATCTACGGATAGAGAGAGTGAGTAAGGGTCATTTTACCTTTACCTTGTTTGTCAGTTGACCCAGTTCTTTCGTCTTTTCCTCCAGTTGTACGTCTCTGTGTGACAGTTCTGATTTGACCCTGTCTAGGTCACCCTGCGCACCAAGTAATTCGTTCTTCAACTCACTGATATGTTTTTGTAGCTCTGTTACTGACACAATGTCCTCATTGTCAATACTAACTTGAGATTCTATGTCTATCTGTAATAGGGTGAACATATATACGTGAGAATTGAATAGGAGAGTCTTTGAAACCAAACTGTGACACTGAATTGAGCACGCGGTCAGAAACAAGAGAATAAAGGTAAAAATGTCATCGAGATTCTTTACACTTTCTTATTTTATTATCCCCTCGCAACATAGTTGTAGGGGGATATAGTAACGATGTCGTTCGTGTGTAAGTGAGGGTGTGTGTGTGTGTACGTCATACTTGGTATACAGCCAAGAGGACACAGCATACACTAATTATTTATGACAAGAGTAAGAACCCTATTGATTTTTAAGGTCATAGGTTGAAGGTCACAGATGGGAAATGGCTAAATTCCTTGTATACAGCCTAGAGGGCACAGTTTTCATTGGATCTTGAACAAACTTCATAAACTTATTCCTTTTGACAAGAGGAAGAAGCCTATTGATTCTCATTGTCATAGGTCAAAGGTCAAGGTCACAGATTGGAAATGGCTCAATTCCTTGTATACAACCTAGAGGACACAGTTTTGATCGGATCTTAACCAAACTTCTTACTCTTTTTCTTTTTGAAAACTGAAAGAACCGTATTGATTTTCAAGGTCATAGGCCAATGGTCAAGGTCACAGATTGGAAATTGCTACAATCCTTGTACAAAACTTGGAGGACTCAGTTTAGAACAGATCTTTACCAAACTTCATACACTTATTCCTTTTGGCAAGAGAGAGAACCCTATGGATTTTTCAATGTCATAGGTTAAAGGTCAAGGTCACAGATAGGAAATGGCTCAAATCCTTGTATACAGTGCAGTTGTGCAGTTTTTATTGGATCTTGACCAAACTTCATAAACTTATTCCTTTTGGCAAGATGAAGAACCCTATTGATTTTCAAGGTTGTAGTTCAAAGTTGAAGGTCACAGATTGGAAATGACTAAAACCCTTGTATACAACCTAGAGGGCAAAGTTTTGATAGGATCTTGACCAAACTTTATAAACTCATTCCTTTTGGCAAGAGGATGAACCGTATTGATTTTCATGGTTATAAGTCAAAGGTCAAGGTCACAGATTGGAAATGGCTAAAATCGGTGTATAAAGCCTAGAAGGCAGTTTTGATTGGATCTCCATACATTTATTCGTTTTGGCAAGAGGAAGAACCATATTGGTTTTAATGGTCATTAGTCAAGGTCACAGATTAGAACAGTTAAAATCCTTGTGCCGTTGTGGAAATAATTAAAATTCTTGTATACAGCCTAAAGGATGTAGTTTTGATTGGATCTTTTTCATTTGATTTGATATTTTCCTCCTTCATACACTTCTTGCTTATGACAGAAGGAATAGCACTGTTCATAGGTCAAGGTCACAGATTGAAAATAGTTAAAATCCTTGTATACAGCCCGAGTGAGTTCATTGATTTACATACCGTGCGAGGGGATACTACGCTTTGTATTGTCTTGGTTTTATTTTATTTCGTTCGTTCGTGTGTGGATGCATGTTCGTTGTTCACTGATATAATAAACGAGAGAATGGAATCGCTTACAGAAGGTTGATTCCAAATTGACAATGGGACATCTCCTGACCATTGAATAACACTTCTTAAGAAGGACCAATAGTCGGATGACATCATCAATTTTCCATGACTATTATACTGATTGGGTGATTGGATAAATTTGATTGATTTTCAAGGTCAATTGCTGAAGCTCAAGCTCAGAGGTAAAAATAAAAGAAAACTTGTGGAAAAATTCTAAAACATCTCAGAATGAGATACTATGAAAAGTCCAAGGTTTTTATTACTAGACAAGGGAATGCTATGCTTCATGTCATCTTGTACATGTATCTCAGAATGCGTTTGAGTTTTTTTTATATACATGTAAAAGAGTTATCAAGCTCAATGATCAATAAAAAGGTAGCAAACCCATATCAGTGAAAAGCTATAGGTTGCAATATATCTTTTATTTTCAAGAAAAAAATGGGGGGGGGGGGGGGTAGGTTTGAAAATCATTATATCTTTACTATTTATATGGATATATATAAAATTTTCTTTACAAATCGATTGTTCTTATAGATTAGAATATATCAACAACCATTTTTGCATGGTTTGACCTTGATTTTATTGTTTTATGTACGATTTATATGGTACTGTTGAGTATTTTTTTTTGTTATTATTCATGGGGTACGTGGAGGCAAAATGGCGAATATTTTCTGAAACTTGTCTATACTGATGAAGTTTTTGCTCTAAATGAATTAAGATATTCAGTATAAAGTGAAAACTCGAATGTCATTTTTGTGAATATCAAGGAAATATTGAAAAGCTTCGAATTTTGATTTTTTATGGCATAAACCGTTAGAAATGTTACGTCCACTTATTATATGTTCATCTGACCACAATATATATAAAAACCTGGATTGAGATAAACTCTTGTTGTATATTTCTTTATTTAGGATACATTGATCAATTAAAGCAGTTTTAAATACCTTTTGACCTTGAATTCCTTAGGTATTTGTTATCCTTAAAAGGTGGTGCTTAACTCTCATCCAAATTACTGTTTAGAATCATATCTCATAAGTGCAAGTAGAAGTCATATAGACATCATGTTTATATCAAAATGTTTGTCTCAAGCATGTTGAGATCTGAAGAAATGGTTCTTCGAGTTAATTGTTTTGATTCGCTCTTTTTTTCATTAATTCTTTGTATATAACTTCTTCAGATAATAACAGGCATTTTGGTATGCCACAAACGAAAATGGGAGAAATCGTTTTGATTTTAAACAATAAAAATAAATTCATGAGATTTTATCTCCCGTTTATTGAAAAGCATATTCAATACTTGAACTTATTCTTCATGTAAGTGCTATATAACAAAGAGATATATAAATATAATTATATAATCAGAGTATTTAACCAAGTTATCCATACCGTGGGTCTATACGCCATCATGTCCTGCATAAGCTCTCTCAGTTCCTGTAATATGGAGGTCAGGTTACCCATCTGAACACTCTCACATTCACTCATCTGTTCCAGTAACGAGTCGGTACTCCTCCTCTCTTTAATGGCTGAACACATATGTTTTAATTGAGTATAAGCTTCTACTAATTCCTGACGTAACTGAAAGTTTAAGATAAAGAATATGTATGAAAATTTGTTTTTGAAACCCCCTCCCCCCTTTTTTTTTACTTCTTTATAAAACGTTACTTATCAAAAGTAGGAAAATTATATCCTTAAAGGATCGTGCAATTCTTATGAAACTCTAGCTATGATGACCCTTCATGTATAAACCTTACACAGTTACCATGGTTACTGGGGATTTTTATCCAATTTTCAATTACTTTAGGGAGACAAAGAAAGACAACCCTTTCAATTTATTAAAATAATACATAAAATAGAATAAATAAATTAATTAATTAAATCATAAAAATGAATTGGACGTCATTCATTTATAATGGAACCGACATAATCCTGGTAAAAGCTAAAAACACAGGAGTAATTTTGTCCGATTGCGAGGGTATAAAAATTAATCGGCCTTGTAAAGTTCTTGCCGGACAAACGCACATGAATATTCTTTACACAAAAAAATGATCGTTTATACAAATACAAATAGACATTGCAAGCACATTTAACTTAAGTTATTAAAATTATTTACCGAATCATCCGTTTCCATGACAATAGGTGAACTTTGAAAATGAGTTAAAAACTGTGAATCTGTCAAAACAGGAGAATGGAGAGAGTGTGAAACACATGGTCCTGGAAGCTCTACGTCATCATCATCACATTCAAAATCATCGTCTGCTTCCATCATCTCAGCAAGCGACATCTGGTGACAATATCCTGACTCGTCCGACTCCGAGATTAGAGGGCGTGGTGAATCAGGGGTAAGGACAGGAGTAATGGCAGGAGTAAGGGCGGGGGAGACAGAATTAGGAGACATTTGTGAGATTTCTGAGAAGAGAGACTGAGATTTCTTTTCAGCACGATGTGAGGGTTGAGTGAAGTTTGTAGACATGTGTTGAAGTTGGGACTGAAGTTGAACATTTGTTTCCTGTAGTTCCATAATATCTCTCTCTTGGTTTTGTATCTGAAATATGAAGATTTGAATTGTTGATAACGCGTTTAAGAAATAAAGATGTCCGGCATCGCTTTCCGTCATTTTTCCCCTGCGCTTTTTCACCATATAGTGGCATACTGTACATATTACAATGCATAAATATATTGATTTCTTTGAAGGTATCGAAATTTTGGTCCATGATGTTGAATCCATAAAATGATTGTTTGATTTCGAGCATATTTACTGTAAAATAAATATATTTCTCTTACTCTTAATTCTGTTTCCCGTTTGGATTTCTCTAGGACAAGTATTTTCTCTTGAGATTCTTCCAGGCTACACGCCATGGCGTTCTTTTCTTCCGTCACAGCGGCTATGCGTCTTTCCAACTCGCCTTTCCTATGGTTCAGCAGATTAATCTGAGATATAAACAAAAGTTGACAGTACAAAAACATTCGTCAATTTAGACTATACCGATTGCCGTGGTTCATTTTGTTACAAGCGACAAAATAAATTTATTCCTTGAAAGCATCAGCCTGTTTCACAAAAATACTTACGAACAATTTCATGAATCTTCGTAAGAAATATAAGAAAACATAATACAATCTAACTAGAAAAAAACTGAAAAGGATTAATGTTAATAAATTCCTTAAAATTTTCGTAAGATTTTTTGTGACACTAGGCACTGGTGTCTTTGCATTCAGTGAATGTGCAAGTATAAATATATAATTGGGCTTAAGCAATTTTTACATTCGGAAAATTTAAGTTTATTGTTTACATTCATTTGAAGTACCTAAAGCAACCTTGTACTGACGTCTGCGGAACACACCAACACGGTTGACCAACTCCAACAAACAACAGGGGACAATGAAACACATAACACGTACCCTCACAGAAGCGCCATTGAAGCTTTAAGCAGTTTCATTATCAAGAGAACGCACCCACATTAAACTTCATATCTATGGACCAGAATAATTAGTAGTTTCATGGTATTTAGAGAATAGTTGGCTTTTTAACGTTCCATAAACAATGAAGGAGTAGATCTATGTATAGGTTAGAAGGTACATTATTTTGGAGTTTCTTCATGAATAAGAAGCGGGCAGAGCGCCATGCGAAGCACATTCTTATTCATGTAGAAACTTTCAAATACCTTCTAACCAACTATAATTGCAGCTATCCCGTTTGTGAAATGGATAGCGCACCAAGTTAGCATGCCAGATAGCAAACTGAAGGTCTTGAATTCGCGCCCCACCCACGCCACTTAATTTTCAAGTACTAAGTAATATCTACTGGTCAGCTTTTGTTGAATGCAGGATCCATGACAACCATGAGGATGGATTCTTCACAAATATGACGAGCAATTTGAGTGTATTTATATCTATAGAGATAAGATGGTTTGTTGATTTTTTATGAGTCTATATTGCAAATTAATGCTATATATATACAACTTAAATTTTGGAAGATATAATTCTACAGACTGTCAGATCAATTGATCGCCTCTTACTGGTTCATTCCAGCAAATACATCTAGATGAATTAATGGAAATTCTGGTTTTATCGCTGTCTCCTTAATTAATCAATCCCCGTCTGTCGTCATCATGTTACTGTAACCATGGAACAAGGGACCAAAGCGTAACCATGGTAACTAAGTAAGAGATATCAAAACACATTTCCTAATTATTTGTTTCTTTCAATGCCTAAAGTTGTATGAACGCCAATTCTCTAGAGTAGATAGTTGCAAAAAGGGACATTGCGTGCACAAGAAATGTTCGATTGTATGGGTACATAAAAGGCTAGGATTTGCGGTATATTTATTATCATATTCTAGTCTTCAAATGATGTTGCTACATTCTCAATGAAGCGATTCTCAGAAAAATTGCACGTGGTCCACCAGAATTATCAATACAAATGTAGTTCCCTCGACAATCAAAAAAGGAGGGGATCTCCAACAACGTAAAGTTCCCTTGGAAATTAAGGAAGGACCCATGATAGGTCTTACAATGTAAAGTTTCTTTGTAAATTAAGTTAGGACCCATGATAGGTCTTACAACGTAAAGTTTCTTTGTAAATTAAGGACCCATGATATGTCTTAGGCTACAACGAAAAGTTCCCTTCTTAATTAAAGAAGGACCCCTCATAGGTCTTACATCTTAAAGTTCCCTTGTGAATTAAGTTAGGACCCATGATAGGTCTTACATCGTAAAGTTTCCATGTAAATTAAGGAAGGATCCATGATATGTCTTATAACGTAAAGTTCCCTTGTAAATTAAGGAAGGATCCATGATAGGTCTTACAACGTAAAGTTTCCTTGTAAATTAAGGAAGGACCCATGATAGGTCTTACAACGTTAAGTTCCCTTGTAAATTAAAGGATCCATGATATGTCTTACAACATAAAGTTCCCTTGTAAATTAAGGAAGGACCCATGATAGGTCTTACAACGTAAAGTTCCCTTGTAAATTAAGGAAGGACCCATGATAGGTCTTACAACGTAAAGTTCCCTTGTAAATTAAGGAAGGACCCATGATAGGTCTTACAACGTAAAGTTCCCTTGTAAATTAAGGAAGGACCCATGATAGGTCTTACAACGTTAAGTTCCCTTGTAAATTAAGGAAGGACCCATGATAGGTCTTACAACGTAAAGTTCCCTTGTAAATCAAGGAAGGATCCATGATATGTCTTATAACGTTAAGTTCCCTTGTTAATTAAGGAAGGACCCATGATATGTCTTATAACGTTAAGTTCCCTTGTAAATTAAGGAAGGACCCATGATAGGTCTTACAACATAAAGTTCCCTTGTGAATTAAGTTAGGACCCATGATAGGTCTTACAACGTAAAGTTTCCTTGTAAATTAAGAAAGGACCCATGTCAGGTCTTACAACATAAAGTTCCCTTGTGAATTAAGGAAGGACCCATGATAGGTCTTACAACATAAAGTTCCCTTGTAAATTAAAGGATCCATGATATGTCTTATAACGTTAAATTCCCTTGTAAATCAAGGAATGACCCATGATAGGTCTTATAACGTTAAGTTCCCTTGTAAATTAAGGAAGGACCCATGATAGGTCTTACAACGTAAAGTTCCCTTGTAAATTAAGGAAGGACCCATGATATGTCTTATAACGTTAAGTTCCCTTGTAAATTAAGGAAGGACCCATGATAGGTCTTACAACATAAAGTTCCTTTTTGAATTAAGTTAGGACCCATGATAGGTCTTACAACGTAAAGTTCCCTTGTAAATTAAGGAAGGACCCATGATATGTCTTATAACGTTAAGTTCCCTTGTAAATTAAGGAAGGACCCATGATAGGTCTTACAACATAAAGTTCCCCTGTAAATTAAGGAAGGACCAATGATTGGTCTTACAACGTTAAGTTCCCTTGTAAATTAAGGAAGGACCCATGATAGGTCTTACAACATAAAGTTCCCTTGTAAATTAAGGAAGGACCCATGATAGGTCTTACAACGTAAAGTTTCCTTGTAAATTAAGGAAGGACCCATGATAGGTCTTACAACGTAAAGTTCCCTTGTAAATTAAGGAAGGACCGATGATAGGTCTTACAACGTAAAGTTTCCTTGTAAATTAAGGAAGGACCCATGTCAGGTCTTACAACGTAAAGTTCGAATTCCCTTGTAAATTAAAGGATCCATGATATGTCTTACAACGTAAAGTTCCCTTGTTTTAAATTAAGGAAGGACACCTGATAGGTCTTACATCGTAAAGTTCCCTTGTAAATTAACAAAGAACCCATGATAGGTCTTACAACGTAAAGTTCCCGTGTAAATTAAGGACCGATGATATGTCTTATAACGTTAAGTTCCCTTGTAAATTAAGGAAGTACAAATGATAGGTCTTACAACGTAAAGTTCCCTTGTAAATTAAGGAAGGACCCATAAAAGGTCTTACAACGTTAAGTTCCCTTGTAAATTAAGAAAGGACCCATGTCAGGTCTTACAACATAAAGTTCATTTGTAAATTAAGGAAGGACCCATGATAGGTCTTACAACGTAAAGTTTCCTTGTAAATTAAGGAAGGACCCATGATAGGTCTTACAACGTAAAGTTCCCTTGTAAATTAAGGAAGGACCCATGATAGGTCTTACAACGTAAAGTTCATTTGTAAATTAAGGAAGGACCCATGATAGGTCTTACAACGTAAAGTTCCCTTGTAAATTAAGGAAGGACCCATGATAGGTCTTACAACGTAAAGTTCCCTTGTAAATTAAGGAAGGACCCATGATAGGTCTTACAACGTAAAGTTCCCTTGTAAATTAAGGAAGGACCCATGATAGGTCTTACAACGTAAAGTTACCTTTTCTATGAAGGGTCTATTTATAATACCAAGTAAAATTGTATTATTCAATCAAAGTGCCATATTCGTCTGTAACCACGAAATTTTCCCTATAAGTTAAGGACCGATTCTGACTTGTTGCAGAATATTTTGTTCGTCGATTCAAGCTATCCGTATTATGAATTTTAGAGCATATGAGTGCTAAGCAGAAAGGACGTATATTTTTTTTTCTCAAATCCTAGTGTGAGGAATATTATCAAAAGTGAAAATCTATACAATCAAAAAATAACATTCACTCGACATGCTCGAAGGTAACGAAAGTGCCATATGTCTGGTGCATGCTTCAAATGTATCTATTCTTAAATGATGCTATTGAATTTGAAGACGTTTTACATTTGTACCACTCGCGCTATATGGTGAGTGTAACTGCTGGTGGACCTGGAGTCTCCGAGGGCACTTGTTCGATCAACTTCGGTTGATTGTTTCTTCAACGCATTGGAAAATTTCTGTTATCAAAATTTCTTGAAGTTTATAAAACGTGGGTCCTGTAGCATCATATCCCACTCATCCTGCTGCGTCTTTCTGTACATCTTTGGACGTAATAACTTTTACATTAATGTAACTTCTATCGGACAGACGGACAGACGCCAAACGTCGGATCATTGTAAAATTGTACATTACATGTTAAAAGTTTCCCACCTCTTGTTGGAGCACCTCCAGCTGACTGATATGGATGTGCATGGATGATCGTCTGTTGGTCACTTTCTCTCTCAGACTCTTGACCTGTGACGCTAGCTCCTCTTCCCTGAATGACGCCATGCGTACCTCCTCCTGTAGACGCTCGTTTTGTTGTGTCAGATCCCTGATTGTATCAGACCGTTCTCTGACGTCAGTAGATGACTGATATTGTTGGGAGTGTAGTTCCTGTCTAAGGTGGCCTATATCATACTGAAGCTCCTTAATCGTGTTCTCGTACTCGGCTTCTTTCTTCTCTAATCTCATATGAAGCTCATATTTCTCTTGTTCCAATTCCTTTAAAAAAAGATTGTCAGAAATTCAGAAATCATAACTCACAAGTCTGTGAGATTTATATACAGTTCATGTGCAAATGTTGATTTTTTAGGGAAGACCTTCGATTTTCAGCAAATTGTGTTCGAAAACTGAATCACTGACGCATGATCAGAAATCAAACTTCCCCCAAAATTTCAAAACTCTTGATTCCGTGTATGATGATCTTTACAAAAAGTATCAAACGAAGGAGCTGATAAGATAAGGCGTAAAATCTGCCCTGAAAAAGTGGAATTTTCAAAATGGGAACTTCAAAAAAATTCTTTTACAATATTGATGCCAGTTCTTGGTTTCATCATAATCAGCAGTTGCATAAGATTTATCATGCATAGTTTTCCTAAATTTTGGGGCAAAATATGTCTTTTTTCTCTAGAAACCAATGGAAAATGGAAAAGTTTTTTAAAACATTGTTCCCCCCTCAGCTACAGAACGCCACTTTTACAGAAGGTGTATATCACTAATACACATCTTTTGACAAAGTGGGGTTCTGTAGCTAAGGGGGGAACGATGCCCCAGAGACAAAAAACTGAAAAAGGGAGGGTGGGGGGCTTTTTACAAATCTGTATTTTAGGCCATAATATAAGCAAAATTTAATTTTTTTCCTTTTAAAGTCATTCATTTATTTATTCTTAACATATTCACATGAAATGCACAAGATTTTGGAATGAAATAAACTGGAGTGAGCAGTTTATTTCTACACAATGTGTATTTCGCGGTAAAATGCCTGCTTTGTAATCAATGAGTACAAAATACAACCATATTTCTGATTCAAGATTTTAAAATTTATGGAAAAGATTTAGACCAGTCATTTGAATTTAATATCTAGTATCTTGTTTACACTATAACTATGTTTTAAAGCTTGTAGATATCCATATTAGCCTAATTGTTCTTAATTTTCAACGTTTTTTGATCGATATTAGCTTCTTTTCAACATGGCTACCCCTACTCTTTAGATTGTAATTTAAGTATATAGAAATAAGCTTACCAAATAAAAGTTGTATGAGGAATCTCCAAATACATTTCATTTTAGTAATTATCAAGTTTTTCTTGCGTACAGATCATTGTGTAGAAGAAATACTTGATGAGATTCAGGGCTAAATACAGCCCTTATCTTATCAGCTCCTTTATCAATCCATATCAAATATTCTAGTATGATTTTGTTTTAACTACTACTAGTGTTCTAGTATGGATTTTTATCAATCAATTCGGATATTAAAATATTTTGTTTTTAGTTTTAGTCCACACGCATATAATTATTGAGTGGCATTATTCAAGTACACCTATGACATAGAAAAGTCCTTCACAAACTTGACAAGGTCAAATGAAATGGGTATCACGTTACGAAAATAAAACATGTATACATCTCCACATTCCTCACCTTAATATATGCATGGTAGGGTTGTTAATAGATCATATCCTAAGGCACGGTCCATTTGATATTCAGGGGGGGGGGGGCTTGGGTTTTTTGTCGGAGCAAGACTATTTTTTTAAGCCACGGACCGGGGCAAAATTATTTTTTTTCTTGCAAAGTTGGAGCAAGGAAATTTTTTTTATAACAATTGATGTGAATTATATTAAGAATGTTTGTGTTTTTTCAATAGAAATTCTTTATTTTTACTTACATTACTTTAAACATTACTTTATTTTTATGTAAAACTTGTATTCACTTCTAAACTGAGAGAGATAAAAGATTTTTACAATATGTGACATATAATTTTCAGTATACAAAATGTATATAAGGTCATGTAATATGTAAGAGGGCCTGATGCAAATTTTTACATGTAGAAATGAAAACTAGTGAAAAACTTAATTAAATTCTCCTTCCAAGCTTGAATATAAAATTAGACACTATGGTGATACATGTATCTATAGAAGTAATAAATTATATTGATAATGTATTTAAGCATTTTAATTGTTTCAGTCACATCCATATACTTTTGATATTTTCAAATATGAACTTGCCAATACAGAAGAAAACACTGGCGAGCGAAGCGAGCCAAAATTTTTTTATAGAAAGTAAAAATTGTGGCGAGCGAAGCGAGCAAAAAAATTTTCAGGAATTTTAAGCGAATTTTATGATTATTCTTCAAATTCAGATTACTTGTAAGAGCAAGATTATTTTTTTCTGTCACACCATAAGCAAATTTATTTTTTTCATCAAAATTCAGAGCAAAATTATTTTTTTCGAAAAAAACCCAAGCCCCCCCCCCCCCCAGAATATCAAATGGACCGTGCCTAAATATATGTGTAAACTAGTTAACTTAATCATTTACTAGTAATTCTAAATTAAAATTTCTCGGTCTATGATTTATGAAATTTCAAGACATTAAAATTGAAACCGAATAATTCCTAGACGTTTGTCGCCTTCAATTTACTTTACAACAGAACAAAGGCTTGGTCTGGCCGAAACCAATCTGATAAGTTTTTCTGTTACATATGGCATAAGACTTACAACCCCCCCCCCTCCCCCCCCCCCCCCCCCCCCTTAAAAATATAAACAACAGCATATGGGAAGATCTGGAAAAATTGTCGGGGGATGTCGGTTCCAGTCCAAAAAGTGGATGTAAAGTCTAAATGATTTGGGGACTGATTATACGTGATTTTGTATTTTGTAACAAATTTAAAAAAAAAAAAAGGTTGGGATGACCCCGGGTATGTGTACTGACCGTTCTACAGCCCTACAATTAACCTATCTAAATCCTCGCGTGAACGTCCTCCTTTTGTTTATATCTATCATATTCTGCTTCGTAATTATATAAAGAAAACATCATCAATCATTAACACATAGTATTTCTGAGGGAACATAAATGTAAAATCAGTCAATATTATCAGTACAATGAACCTGGACGTACATTATAAACATCCTCTATTCAACCTTACAGTGTATTGGCTGATCACAACTTACAGTATATATAAAATATATTGACTGATCACAAGTAAACTCATTAACATTTCTTTGAACTCCGTATATGTTAGAAGAAAGCAATAATTACGGTCTATATACTAATATACCATTGTTTTGATCATCATTTCTACAAAACGAGAGAAAGATGTTAACGAGGGGGGGGGGGGGATGTTAGATGTAATTTTGTAATTTTCATGGGCTGTTGTTTCGAATGTCGTTGAGAGAACTTTTTTATATCGATTTGACACTACATGATCGACTTTCACCACTCCCTGGAAAATCTGGGACCAGCTTATAATGTACATCAACTAGGAAAATCTGTACAAATCAATACAACTTGATTTGCAGTATCTATGATACGTATTTTACAGCAGGTCGTCTGAGACGAGAACATAATACAAAATGAAAAAAAATTAAATAGAAATGAAAAAGTACATCTAGTAAAATTTGTAACTCCCATATTTGTACGTCCTCATGGTCTGAATTAGAATTATAAATTGATAAGTTAATAAAGCTGCGTTGTTTCAAAGAGCAAAGAATGTACAAGATGAACGAGCAAAGAAAAGGTTGAAAATGGAGACAAAACTTAATATCTTATCGATTTTTACCCATACTAAGAGATCTTATGTTTTAATGTTAATGATATTTCGTCATACTTAGATCATTTAATCACGCATGAGTCATTTCTCTAAAATACACTATTATCTCACCTCTATCCTGTGAGCGTATTCCTCCGCCACTTGTTCATTCCTCCTCTCTAACTCTTCGTTTTTCTCTAACAAAGCCTTGCCCAGTTCTGCTGCCAGGGTCAGGTCTCTCTCTTTCTGAGCTAGCTGGGAGTAGACGTCGTCCTCCTCCTCCACGCTATCCCCGTACCCCCCGCCGCTGTCCTCATGGTCCCCCATGTTCTCCCCGATCATGTAGTAATTGTCAATGTCTATAGTTTGCCCCTGGGGTGGGGATCCCGTGGGTACACTGTATCGACATGCACACATCTTATTCTGAAATATCCATCAGACACGGTCCTACTCGCCATCAATTGTGATGTCATTGTTTATGTGTAGAAGTTGCACTTTCTATCCGAGACCTTATTACTATGTCGATAGTATTAACATATATTACAGATAAATAGGGTAATAAAATACATCCCAAACACCTGGTCACATGGTCGTCTTTGACAGGTAAGAATCTAGTACACAAAGTCAGATTTTATGAAGATAAGAAATAGAACGTGAATGGAAAATACAAGTATTATCGACCGCCTTTGTGAAACTAGAGTGCGCCACGCGTATTTTCCCCGGAAACGACACCTGTCAAGTGCAGCCTTAAGGTAGAACACAAATACAGATTCTGTATTGATTGATGTAAAGGTTTTAGTAGAAGGTGTTCGTTATATAATAACTGTATCAAGAAAAGATGGAGTGTATCCATTCACTAAAACGAATATAAATGAAAAGAAAATAATACAGATGAATTGGGAGAATGTTTCATCATTTGGGTATTTTTACGTTCAGTCGTTTATTATTTTTTGCCGTATTTAGTATTGCAAAAAATATGAACCGTTTTTCTTTCAGTTTTATCTAAATTCGGAGCCTATATAAAGAGACATAGTAAATGGCGATAAATAATCCAAATAGTCAGTCAGTGGTCACTGGATGGTAGATCTATTCAAGTCTAAATAATTCTTAAAAAGCAACTTTTATAGCATGATGTTTTGCTAATAAATTCTCACCTGAACTCGCGATATAATTGATCCTCTGTCATGTATATAATCATATCAGAGTACATGCATGGATCTGAAGGTTGTGACTTGTAGAAGTTACAGAATCATATATTCCTAAATCCTGTATTCCTTAGTCCACCTCTATCTACCGTTCCACGACGAAGTCCCCGTGATGAGTTTATCACAATACTTGATCTTCATAATTACAGAAACACGGGCAGTACAAGAAATATGATCCGAAATCTCCAATAATGACCAACTTTACAATTATATCGCTCTTTCCATTGATTTTCTGACGATATACATGAATTCAAAGAAAATCGACCCTAATCTACCTGGCTATATTATACAGGCCGGTGACCTCTGACCAGATACCTGTTATATAACCAGATGTAACAATATTCAATCACGTGTAACAGGATTCAATGAAGCGTAACAGGATTAACAGGTAACACGGTTTGTACAGAGTTGGTCACGGTACAAGGTGAGGTAACAGTACGTCGACATTACAGAGTAACACCACCCTACGCCACAGGGAGACAGGTACAAACAATAATATTATTTCATACAGAAATACAGGTCTGGTCAGATAATGGATCGAGGACTGAGAACTACAATTTGTTAGGACACTGATATTAGCTATATGAATATGTTATAATTTTCCGATGCTCTAGAATTTAGCAAGGAGTCCAGAGTAAAACAGCCCAGACAACTGTACGGCGAATACATATACACTGCCCACTTTTAATAACACAGTAGCGTATCACGCGATTTGCAAATAATCTCTTGCCCGGGAAACATTTTTAGCCTATCATATGAACATCACTATCATCTATATGCTGGTAATCTTTTCTGGTCAAGAATAGAGGTATATTCAGAGAACACTTCATCAGAAATTTTTTTACTTCGTTTACATGTTATGATATGGTGCACGTAAATAAACAAAATTTTCTGTTGAAGTGTTCTATGAATATAATTCTATTATATCATTTATATATTTATTATTATTTATATTGTATTTATTATGTTACACATACTTATTTTGAATAAATAAATCTTATAAACTAAACTAATATAATTCTATTCTTGACCAGAATAGATTACCATCATATAAATGATTAAGATACTTGTATGATAGACCCAAAATTAATTCATATAAAGTAGATTTAGACAGTATTTACCTTGTTTAATCAGAGGGAATTCTCGGGCTAGAGATTATTTGCCTGTCACATGATATGCCACCTAATACTTTCCTCTTTTTCTTAAAAATTGAAAGACTTTTGTTCCATCGTTTTGAAAATCTGAAAATTAACCATACTGTTATCAATTTGAATGAATTTCCTGGCAAAATTTTTGATTTTTAAATTTTTGCAATTTTCCCATAAAAATGTCAATTTTTAACAGAAGAAAATTCCATAATTTTTTTTCCATTTTTGTATAAAGATAGATAATGCAACCAATATTTTGAAAATTTTCATGCATTTTAAAGCTCAGAAGAGAAAATATATGGATAACTTTTCATGAAATTTGTAATGTTTATACTTATAATGTGGATACTTATTTAAGGTGGATAGTGAATACTGGTGACATTTTAATTGACAGTTGCAATAACTGCAGGCGTGTTGCACAAAATTTCTTCACCAAGGTCAAAATCTCACATTATATCCAAGAAACTTGAAATATGAAGGCAGTATGGAATGTCTAAAAATACAACAATACACTAGTAGTATATATAAACTTAACAGCAAAATGTCCACATGTACATGTATTTCATCAACTCCTGTAACATGATGGATCTATAAATACATGTAACTATACCGACTTAACAAAATGTATCATGTAACACAGGGTGACCAGTGGCCACAGATTTTGAGAAATGAAATTCCCTGAAAGTTCCATGATTTTCCCTGACTACTTAAGATTTTCCCTGACAAAAAAGGGCACAAAAAAGATAAGATTTTACATTGTTATTGTTTATAATGTAAAATCTTATCTTTCTGCCAAAGTTAGTTATTGCAGATAGATGGACGGAAAGATTGACAGACAGACAAACAGACAGGCCAAAAACTACTGCCTCTAGTATGAGATCTTAAAAATTATCAGGACATAACATCCCCAGGAAATAAGAGTATACGAAATCTCCATACCTGTCAACTTTGAAATCTTAAAAAGAGGGAGATCTCCCTCCTTGGCACTTGAAAAAGAGGGAGATTGCGTGTGAACCCATTTTGCTACATTTTTAATGAATCGCGACATTTTTTGCTATACCAATTTTCAAATAATTTCATTGTGCTGACATTTCAATGCAAAAACATTTATAAACTATGAAACATCTATCAATAGTTTATTGCATTCTATACATCTTTTCTTACATTTTGACATGCAATTTCTCATGAAATGCTCTGAATGTCGCTAATTAGAGTGATTTTCTTTGGTGAATATGCCAAAAGAGGGAGATTGGGCCAAAAAGAGGGAGATTTTGGTCTCCCTCAAGGGAGAAATGACAAAGAGAGAGATGAGGTTAAAGAGAGGGAGTCTCCCTCCAAAAGAGGGAGAGTTGACAGGTATGAATCTCTATTACAGTGAAATAAAGAAAAAGACATTTTTTTACCTTTCACATCTTTATTTCAGGAAATCCAAGTTTATCACTGTGATACCTGAGATAAGTTGCTTTAAAATTCACAGAAATTCACAGAAATCAGTTCTATGTGAACTCAATTTCTTACTTGCATTTTGTATGTATATAAATAGTGTACTTCCATATTGCTTTCACATTTTTCTAACTCGTATGCAAGTTCAACTACAATATGGTAAAAATATTTAATTACCTGAAGCAAACAGAAGGCACTGTGTAACCAAAAAAAAAAAAAAAACATAATTCTCAAAATAGGGGAATTAAAAAACAAAATGTATTCCATTTGTTGTATTAATAGAACCATTAAAGACAGAAATAAAACATAAGCGCCCTACAGTTTTGTTTTTGTTTTTGTTGCGGCTTTCCAGCAATTTGGCTTTTTTATCAAGACTGAATTAGCAATTATCAAGCAATTACAGACCTGTCTACCTGTTTCTTACCAAAAGTGTAACATCTTGCTCAAGAAAGTGGAATTTAGAGGAGTTAAGTGTAATATGAATGATCATTGTAATTTTGAGATAAAAAAAAACATCTTTTCAGCACAACGACATTATTACAAATCTTAATCTTTACAAAATATACACACTGGCTATACGATAAAAAAGCTCCATTGGCAAAAAATCTGTGTGCACAAGTCTAATCGTTAGCTTAAATAAACGAACAAAAAGTTTACTTGGAAGTATGTCTAAAGCGTAAAATTGAAAAGCAAAAGTGTAGAGCGTATTATTAGGTCAAAAATCGTTAAAAATACGTGAAAATCCTAAAAACAGGCAGGTCTGCAATTATCAAAGCTGAATTTGTTATTATAGAAGTTCAGATTGTTTGGACACGGAATCATAGAAATAACTTATCTCTGATGAAATTGAACAAGAGTAATTATGTTTTACTTCTAATATAATTATTACAGATTTATAATTATTTAAGGAGATACCAAAGGAAAAATGATTAAACAGTGGCAAATTTGTTTTCTAGCACTAGATATGTAAATCTCTGTAACGTAACATCAATAAATAAAAGTACATACTTCACTGTTATATAAGTTTAGTTCAATATTTGTTATACATGTACATATTAGCAATTTCAAAAATATTGGTATTGTAAATTTGTAAATTTACACGAACATGTATGTACATGTAGAAAGTCATCAGTAACATTATCATTCTGTACATAGAAAGCACCTAATCATTTGTCATCAATCTATTTTGTTTTAACTGGTACTATCATAACTAAGATAGGCTTCATTTTTAGAAAAGACTGCTTATTTTCAAACATCAAATTTTCAAATAAAGATTGTGAGTTTGTTGAATTACATATTAAAACGTTTTATTTCCTTTAACCCCAAAAATATATATATATACATGTACTTGAGAGGTATTCTTGCAGAAATGCCTGAAGTGTTGATATACACATTTTTGCTCATTCAAAATAAACTAACCAAATATTATGAAGGGAAACACAAATATTCTTCAAAAATATTGTTTCAAACTCTATATTATCAACATTCATTCAAGGTATCATTACTTTTTATATACAAACATACATACATGTTTATCATATACGGCAGAGATTATTTGTGAAATGTACATCTATGTACAGAGTAACTCATAAAATGTCCCTAGCATTGTTCACACTTAATTAGACCCTAGCATTGTTAATACTTAATTAGACCCTAGCATTGTTAATACTTAATGAGAATTTGATTGGGAATGAAATTTGTCATGTTTTCCTTCATATTTGTAATACATTCATTATGTTACAATGTAGAGGTCATTCTTCATACAGCATTGTACAGGAAAGACATACATCCCAGAGATATCTATCTTTATAAATGATCCATGACAATAAACCATAAAATCTCTCTTTGATCCACTTTTTAATTTTAACTTTCAGTAGCAGAGGGGGATGCATATTCATTTTCTACAATTTACAGTTAAATTTCAAAGTTTTAATCAAAAAGTTTTAAATGCTCCATAAACAGTCTCTAGAAAGTGACTGTATGATAATACAAAAATAAAGTAAACGCCAATGATAAGATACACCCATTATATTGGTTAACAATCCATAAAGGTATTGATAGGTAAAACGAACAAATCTCCGTCAATAAGTTTGTAGATTCTACATGTAGCTCTATTAAGACCAACTTCAAACAAGATCTACGAAAGAGACACATTATACATGTTTACATACAGACATACAATCATGATATCGTAAAATATGAAAAGAAACCGAGGGCAAAAATGTGTAACATAGTAAAACACTATACAATAGATCCATGAAGGATGAAAGTGACATCTTTCATAACTGTGACGTACAATGTTTGTATGATGAAAACGTTGTGTTGGAGATGAAAACTGGGAATCCATGACAGACAAATTCCTGTAAAATATACATGTAAAACAACAAATTATTGAATACAATCCTTTTATAGATTACCATTGTAATAATAGAGTAAATATGGGGTGACATACTATTAATTTAGGTCAAAGTCCATGATGTCAAATTAAAAAAATTGTCATAATTGTAAAATATCAAAGCCCTATCCCTTGTGGCTCAAAAGATTTAACCCAATTTAACGTACTCGCTGTCAAGTTCATTGTACTCTGGCTAAATGAATTATACGTAGTATCCTTATAAGACATGATATTAGGAGAGACACGATGACAGCGTTATAGGATAGTGTACTTATTTTAGTTCAAACAAATTTTAGCAGAAACAGAGCAAAAATTGACAAATTGACATATTGGCGTTATCATGAATTAGTGCCCTAGTCTTATTTTCCATTATAATCTATCAAAGTTAAATGATTGAGTGTAGTATTGAATCGTAACAGTGCTAACTCCGCTAAATTAAAAACATGAATCCCACTAAAAAAAGTACACAAATAGTACTAGGTTTGGTAAGATTGTACATGATCTATTAGGCCATGTAAAAATAAATAGTTGTTTCTCAGATATTTGGGTCTAGAAAAGTGGCAAGGTAGGTAGGGTTTTTATTTGTTGTTGTTTTTTTTTTTTTTAATCAAGGGCACTCCCATTTTTTTTTAATCAAGGCCACTCCCATAATTTATGTGAAGCAAACTGTGTTGTATATACTCACATTTTTTTTTGGCAGTGGGTTGGGGGGGGGGGGGGGTAGGGCTGGGACGATACGGGTCTAGAGCGTATCGATACGTATCACGATATAGTGCCTACGATACGATATGTATCACGATATTGCTGATGTATATTCCTATAATGAGGATTAAGGCTGTATAGAATGAAACGCAAGTATAACATTAAAATATTTTGATTAAGACTATATTTTTCTAGATCCTGGAATAATCAAGATTTAAAAAATCCCAAGCAATTAAACAAACTTTTCAAACTTTGAACAATAACATCACAAGTTATTACTGATAGACAGAGGCTAGTTAGCTACAAGTCAAGCTACAAGAACAAATCTGTACCCTTTGCAATTATGTTTTCACCTTAACATGTATTTATACTCTTTTTTGTATGTTCATTTTCTCAGTAAACTGCATCAACAAGTCAAGCCATGAATTAGTAAATAAGAGGGCCTTGTGCTCTCAGTTTTAAAATGAAAAGTTCATGAATTTATGTAATCCCCCCTCCTCCTTTTTTCAATACATGGAATTACATTTTATATCTCTCTTTTCAGTTCCCCTTCCTATTTGAATAATCCTAGACTGATTTTTTTTTCACGAGAAAATCTTATTTAAAAGTATATAAATCATAACATACGCTCCTTTCTCCACAATATTGAAAGGATTATAGCATAATTTTTCTTTAAATGTGTTTGAATTAATTCGATGGATACATCCTGCACTTTGATTTTTTTATGACAAACGGTTTCCCGTCTCTGTATACATGTATTAACAAAATTGTGTGTGTGTGTGTGTGTGTGAGAGAGAGAGAGAGAGAGAGAGAGAGAGAGAGAGAGAGAGAGAGAGAGAGAGAGAGAGAGAGCATGTGCGTTAACCACTTGGACGTAATCTACTAATCTTTTATGATTTTATTCTCGAGTTAAAGTTGTTGCTGACGTGAATAGAAAATACAATAGATATATAAAGATCGTAGTAGACAGACGTTTTTTTTTTTCTTCTTCTTCAAAAGGCTGTTTCCGACGTTCAATCAAGGATTGACACGAGTCGGTTTTATATTAAAATTTTACAAAGTTAAGTAACTAGCATTACATACGATTTCAGAACTGTTTCTTTCAGATAAATATATGAAATCATCTTAAATGGAAGAGATTTAGGTCGAACGCCAGTATCTAAAAAAAATCGATGATAAATGAATGGATTATGCACGCATGAATAGTTACTGGACATAAGTTATTTCATGCCGATTTCACGTCGCTCTCACTCTAACCCACTCTATGATCCAGATCGCGTTAGATACGGATTCTGAAAACTTTACTTTTGCCGCTTTAAATTTTTCAAACCAACATGAGTTTAAGTAGACAAATACCTGTAGGATTAGTGCTAGCCGCGGAAACGGACTACGACATGGACAAACAAAATATCCAAGTGCCGTTGGCCATTTCTGCGGCTAGATTCCCGCAAACCACAGGCTGGATATGCATATGCATTTCTAAAAAAAAAAAATTAGAAGCGCATACGCACATCCAGGCGATCTTTCCGCCTGTACTGCAAACTATATGCATGTAAAATTGACAATTATACTGTAATGCATTGTGCGAATTGCACACTATCCGGAGCAAACGTAGGAAAATTAGTCAAGAAAAACATCTTTACCCTTTTAAGTCAATAAGTCACAAGTTTCAGTTAGCCCGAAGTTCAATCGACGAAGTTACCGAGCGTTTTCATGCCTCTGAATGGAGTAAAAAAATGGGTCCGGATATCGCGATATAGCTCCAACGTATCGATACGCGTATCGTGGAACACCGTATCGCGATTTATCGATATATCGATGTATCGTCCCAGCCCTAGGGGGGGGGGGGTTATGTTTAGAGGACTTTTAAACATTTTATTTAATTAGTAAAATGGGAAATAGTTGTTTTCTATCCATATGAATTGCAAATCAACTCAACAAATCTCTTATCCTTGAATGAAATAAATCTTGTGCCTTGCCATAATGCCCCCCCCCCTTATTTTCCTGCACAGAAAATAATCTTTGAACCGTAAGTCAAAATAATTGTACACTGAAATTTATGGCAGTCTCCACTCCTTTACATTATTTTACTTGTTAAATCTTCCTGAGAACGGACAGACATTTTCCATCATGTATGCCACGTTTTAAATGCTGCGAGTAGCTACATGTAAGAGACTGGACGTGTTTTTGTTTACGATGAACAAAGTTCGGATTAAATCCTAGTGTCTCCATTGGCGTGTCAACCCTATATGACCCCTTGCATCTTAAATGTGTCCGTTTATTAGGTCAAAATCTTGGCATATAGAGTCTTCGGAAGCCAAGTCTAGATGAAGCGGAATCTAAATGCATTAGAAATCGAACGAAGTGCTTTCTTTTAACCATAAATGTAAGGATCTTTAAACTACGTTGCTCTAGTGGTCATCGGCAGTCCATGTTTACTTTTTTTCACCGTCAACATCATTATCAATAGACTCGGCAACAATACAATGTCAGTACTTGATAGGTATTGCCCAGTATTAAAATTTACGTATGCTCTAGAGACCAATAATGATTAAATCATTGAAAGTATACTAAATGTTTTAAACACGCGAATCAGTCGTTTCTGCATCCATGACATGTGTAGGTAGGTGGTCAGTAGCCATTCATGTGTACAATAGCTATACAAATATTTAACTGAAGGCGCGTAAATAAAGTCGTCCTAACGTAACCGTAAGTATCATGCGGAACGTGCTGTGATTACTCTTAAATACTTATGGGGTACCGTTTTGATAATTTAACTTCGTTTTTAAGTAACGATTGAAAATGACACACGGCGGGTATTTTATTTCTGCAGTTGAAATAAAAACGTCTTGTCGGTGGCAAATTATAGTGCGCGGCAGTATCTGAGACACGACCAATCAATTTTAAATGGCCTTATACATACTGATTTATACTTACAATGATGAGGTACAACGTATGATGATTCTGTATGATAAATCTACTACACATCTTGACTTTTCCGAACACACCGTGCAACCTTCTTCTTAAATTCTTTGGGATTTTCTCTCCACTCTTTCTGTTTTTAGAGAAAATTTTCAATCATATATTACTGTTCAACATGAGACACGAAAGAAGGCTAACACTTTGTAACTATAGGACTCTTACATGGTCTTCTATGAAAGATACATGGTTTCTATCCTAAGGCTCTCAAAAGTTTGCAAAAGCCTCAGTAATCCTCGGGTTTTACATGATTTTGAGACCCCTCGGGTGGAACCGGGCAAGCCTCAGGTTTTACATGATTTTGAGACCCCTCGGGTGGAACCGGGCAAGCCTCAGGTTTTACATGATTTTGAGACCCCTCGGGTGGAACCGGGCAAGCCTCAAGTTTTACATGATTTTGAGACCCCTTGGGTGGAACCGATGCATCTTTCATAAGGACTACAAAAGAGTACTTTTCTCTCATATCTAATGGACAAAGCGCAAGAAAAGCGGATTATATTTTGTTTGTGCATTGGTTTTTGTCTATACATCAACAGACAAAAAATTATAACAGTCATCTCTTATAATTTAATTACATTACTATTTAATTATCTAGTTCATTTTGCAATTGACGAAATTTTAGCATTGTTGATTTTCAAGTTCGAAACTGGTGACTTAATATTTGAACAGGCCTAACATAGCGGCACTCTACGTTAGTGACGTCATAATATTAATAGGCAACATTGTCTATACAGCTATAGATAAAATTTTGCTCTGTACGTTTGTATAGGTGTTATACAGACTCTATGGAAATAATTAACTTATGTGTTATATTAAAACAATATACTGAGTACTCACCGCTGCATCCACATTAGCTGGTGATTCATCATTAGGGTCTGACATCATAGATATAACACTGACTAATATTGTTTCTACAGTATGTATGGGTAGCCACCTCTCTGCCGCCGTCTCATAGCCGTATTTATCTTCACCGGGCTCGTGTAGGATAGATATACACACTAAACCATCTTGTCCAACTGTAAAAACAATTTACATGTACAGTCAAACCTATGAAAGACGGTCAGCTTTGGGAAAAACCAAATACATGTATGGCTGCTTAAGACAGGTGACCTTTCATTCAAGGTTGGCGATATAGGGAACCAAAACTGAACTCACAATCTAAGGTACAACTAGGTTGTATTTCCGATCTCTTACTGAACAAATACAGCAATACGTTAATGATAATGCATACTAGTGTACAAAATGTACATATTAGTGTACAAAATACAAAATGCATGTACAAAATGTAGTACAAGATTAATATTTCTTACAAGTAGATTTCAATTATTCAAATATACAATTAAATATCAACCACACATGAACCGGTACTAGTATTGTATGCATGATGCTACAATCATCATGATCATCAGTGTTTATTGACCACAGTCTTACTCTTTAAGGATTTATCTTACGACAGCTGATTGATGTGTTATTGAAGCAGGTTATTTGAAAATCCTTTTATTCCCTGACTAAAACCATTTATAAGGCCATGCAAAAAAAATTTTCTGGTTCTCAGATAATTGATCTAAAAAATATGGGTAGGTAGGTAGGGTTTTTATTTTTTGTTTTTATTTTCCGAAAACTACTTAAGCACAATTTTTTATTCAGATATTATAGAGACTGTGATCTATAGTGACTATATTTGTTGTAAATGTTCACCATACTCAACTCTTCTCATTTTTACAGTGCCAAGAATGCTTCAGCCCAGTCTGCAATTTTAAAATTCACCTTCAAGCTGTCAATCACTCGTTCATCCCCCCCCCCCCCCCACCATTTTGCATCTTGTGTACAATAACAAAGTACAGTATTTCCCTCCACAGAAGTCAGAGCACCTAAGCGTCTTGGTCGTGTGAAGTCTTAACAAAACCAACAAGCGCCGTTAAAACGTAAAGCGCTGTACTGAAACAGACATTTCTACTTTTCGTTTGTACAGAAATCCCTGTTCTATTAATAGAAAATTATATTTATCAGCATGAGAAATCTGGCGGGCGGCGGCTATTTTTTTCCCTTCCCACGATAAAAACGTCTCATCGGGAGGAATTTTGAGCGCGCGGCGGTGTCTGAGAACCAGGATTTTTTTTTTATATGGCCTAAAACTATATAAAACTAACACATTGAAAAAAAAACAAACACCAAATTAAAACTCAACCGGTTTCAATGGCATCATCAGGAGTTTTGTATTTATCATTAGGGTCGGACTCTGGCTAAACTACTGACGATTTTATTTTTTTCAATATATTGAAACTTGTGGAGAGAATATAAAACTAACACTATAGATAGCTTTGTTCTCGAGGACAGATCTCATTGGTCAGTTTATATCAACATGGCAGCACTCTTTAAGTAAGCAAGACAAGTGACTTTTGAAAAGTGGACAAAATCAGTGAAAGACCAGCAAAGCATTATGTTTATTATCTAAGGATATCTATAATGATATGGCAGAAATAGAGTTTGATTTGATCATCATTCCATCCTACTGTCCAATAGTCATTCCCTTTTACTTCAAGTTGCCTGGGCAATTGAGGGAACATCAACTGTTTGACAATGTACATAATGGCAGACTTTACTACTATGACATGTATGATGTGATAAACAGTGCGGGTCATTTCATGATGACATCATAATGTATTAATTAGTCCAAAAACAGGTGCCATGTGGGACATTTGGCCCTCTCAATTCCATGACAACTGAATGAATTTTCTCATATCCATATGCAGAAAATTCTGTTAGAAGCAGAAATGAATTCAATAGAAAAAGAAAGAAAATGTCAGAATACTAACAACATATGAAACTTGTTTCAGTAATTGGTAAAGAAGACAAACAATTAAGAGAGTCTTCACCATAAAGTATTTTGCTACACTATCTTTCCTGCTCTAACAATGTCTAACATCTTTTGCTGTTAATACATGTATTCAAATAGAGAATTTATTAACTTACTGTTGGGATGCCAGATCTCTGATATGAATTTCATTTTTGGGGGAAGATTTGGATATTCTCGTGGAAAATCCAGATGAGCTTTGAAGAAACCACCCTCACTGAAACATAAATTTGTAGGTTAATATGTATAATATCAAGCATCACATGTATCAAGAGTTATAATTACACAGTAGTGTATCAAGAGTAATAATTACACAGTAGTGTATGTATCAAGAGTTATAATTACAGTAGTGTATCAAGAGTTATAATTACACAGTAGTGTATGTATCAAGAGTTATAATTACACAGTAGTGTATCAAGAGTTATAATTACACAGTAGTGTATGTATCAAGAGTTATAATTACAGTAGTGTATCAAGAGTTATAATTACAGTAGTGTATCAAGAGTTATAATTACACAGTAGTGTATGTATCAAGAGTTATAATTACACAGTAGTGTATCAAGAGTTATAATTACACAGTAGTGTATGTATCAAGAGTTATAATTACACAGTAGTGTATCAAGAGTTATAATTACAGTAGTGTATCAAGAGTTATAATTACACAGTAGTGTATGTATCAAGAGTTATAATTACAGTAGTGTATCAAGAGTTATAATTACACAGTAGTGTATCAAGACTTATAATTACACAGTAGTTTCAAATTCACAAGCAAATTTTGTATCACAAAATTACAGGAGTGAAACCAATGTGGTCAGATAATGACAAGATCACATCATACATGTACAGTGTTGGACTCTTTCTAAAATTTTAAAAGTTTGGTAAATGATGATTTAATAACTGATCCATCATTTCCATGCAGACTCACTTGCTGTCAATGCTGAAATCATTATGATTTTCCTGTTCTACATATAGTTACCACACAAATCTGGCACAGAAAGAACTGTTTACCAAAATGGCCGACAGCGACAAGACTCTGGTGCATCAGCGGCACTAAAGGAGTACCAGATTCTTGTAAGCAGGACTTTTACTATTTAAATCAACTTACAATGGTGTATCCTGAGGACCAATTATCATAACTTCCCACTTAAACAGATCATCATCGTCCACCAGACCAGCTGAAAATCCTTCCACAGGATGCTTGATTAAGTCTATAAAAAAATTACAGGGAGATAACTTAATCATGTTAAGGTAATAGGGGTATAACAATATCATGGAAAAGCTAGAAATTTATGTACTTCCATATCTTACATATTTTTAGATAATTGATATTTTTTTTAATGTTTCATTCAACTCAACATAAAAATGTGTGGTCCCGAACATTGCCAAAGTCATGCGTCTTCGGCCAACTTCGAGCTATTTAATTTTTCTTTTATCAAAATAACAGGAAGTAGGTTATTATAATTTATACCCCTAATGCCTTAATAGTGAAACTTCTGAGCAATTGTTATAACATTAAATGGTCTTAATATGGTAATTTTTTTATTTTCAATTTACATTATTTAAACATCATAATTATTTGGGTAGAAAATGTATCCAAAAATAAACTGAAAGTGTTCATGGTGTTGCAATCAAACCTTGGTAAATCATTTGTAGGTAGAAAATGTGTTCAAACAGATTGTGCAGTAAATATAAATGGGTAAAAGATGGATCATCCAAAAAGAATGTGTACATGTAGAAATCATAAGTGGGTAGAACAATCAATATGCATCTTAAAAGTTTGTTTTATAATATAAACATCCTAACATAAATACAATTTGTAGTAACACATATAACATGTATTGTAATCATACTAATTAACTTTCGTTGTGACGTATGATGATTGTCACCATTTGATTTGTTACAAAGTCAACATTGTTGGCACCTTGTAACTGGATAACCAAACCATTTTCTACTAATGTTGCTGATGGCTGTCATAAGTGATCGGCATCGATTGTCCGTTGATCTCACTGATGTATGGTATTTTGTGTTGGTGTTTTGATGACGTTGTGTTTGGTACGTGTTTGGTCATGTTGGTTGAGACCCATGGGTAATCTGACAAGTGGAAGGGTTGTGCGCATGTAATCCGGATAACCACACCATAGCTACTAGAATGACAGATGGCCATTCCAAGTCGACACAGATTGACCATTGGCACCATAATGTAGTAAACGGGCACTTGTACTAGACTGGGCCAGTGGGACGTCTCTTTGGCTCACTCGGTAGAGCGTCAGATTCAACATCAGAAGGTTGCGAGTTCGATCCCAGGTGGGGGTAGTCTCGTGTTTTCTACAATAACAAAACGGCATGGCCATGTGCCCAAATCGCTAGCGATTACTGCACTTGCCTGATTCGGAACAAAGGATTCAACATTCCCACACCACAAATTTATTTTCTTGTCACTTGTGATCAAGATGAAGCAATTAACTATAATATTTATTTCTTGAATATAAATTATTAAAATGCAGACTGTTTCGATGATAATGATGACTTGAATTTTGAGAGAAGTCTTTATTCAGGAAAGGAATACACACTTTTCACGGAGGAAATCTGGGCGAAATCATAACAGATTAAAACATGGTTGGACTGATCACTCATTTCACTCACCCATAAGTTGTTTCTTTAGAAGTAAAGCTGCCCTGTCGTTTGCCATTCCCAACAAAGTACGTTGGTAACTCTGGCAGTAATGATCGAAGTAGGGATGGAAAGTCAATCGCCACGCATGCGCGGAATGTAATACTCTCAGCTGAGCGACATGGGAACAAAAATTAAAAGGGGGGGGGTCCATTGTCGCTTTGAATGATAATTTGATTAACTGAAGTCAACTTGCAGACATTTAACTCGCAAGTTCTCAGGTTTTTGTGTCGCCTGCGAAGCCGCTTAGCGACACTTAGGGATCACTTTGTCCGTTGTCCGTCTGTCACACTTTAGGTGTCACGTACAGCCCATAACTTTTGATTGGCAAGTGATAGGGCTTTGATATTTCACATGTGTATTCCTTGACGGTGTGACAAGACCGACCTTTCTACGCATACCATATTTTTTGTACGTTTAACTCGCAAATTCTCAGGTTTTTGTGTCGCTCGCCTGCGAAGCATTATGCGACACTTCAGGGTCACTTAATTTGTCAGTTGTCCGTCTGTCACACTTTGGTTTCACAGCCCATAACTTTTGACTGGCAAGTGAAAGGGCTTTGATATTTATTTGACCTACTTAAAAACATAATTTTGAACTGTATCTTTTGATTGGTACGAGGTCGGCTGATTGAGCCTCTGTTTTCTGCAAAAACGACAAACAATTAATGGCACATTTACTATCTAAAAACACAAACACTCAAATTTTCGGCCCCTTGCCCTTTATCAAGTGTAAAAATCGACGATTTATAACAATTCTAAGTAAAACCCATCCTTGCTTCTCTGACGCAAATGCATTGAACGCCAGAGAAGGCTCTATAAGTTAAAGGTGTGACAATTCCGACCAATTCTCCTGTTCAGATTAAGGGCTGCCATTCATGATAGTGGCTTTAATTTGATTGAGCATCCGCCTTATTCACCTGATCTTGCTTCATCAGATTTTCATCAATTCCCAAAACTGAAAGCAGCTATTTCTTGAACAGTCCGATGATGACGTCATACCTGCAGTGGATGTCAAAATACCTTAACCGCCGGTGGCAAAAGTGTATAGATACTGAAAGGAATTATGTAGAAAAATAAGGCAAATTCAAATACGAGGCTCACAACATATCAATCAGCCCTTGTAAGTGATAGGGCTTTGATATTTCAGAATGTGCACGTGACATGTATAAGACCTTTCTACTTGGATGTGCAATTTCCCGGAATTTGTTGTTACCACGGGTACGCCTATCCCCTGCCACTAGATGTTGTTCGTGTGGGATGTCGACTAGGCCATGGGTGATTTTAAACATCATGGTCAGTCTACTTTTTGCACGTCTGGTCGCTAAACTCTCCCATCCTAAATGCTCTATCATGCCTGTAACTGCCCCTGGTATATAGTCTCTGTAGTTGTTGGTAACGAAACGAGCTGCTCTTAATCAAAAAAAAAAAAAATTACATAGTGACCTTGACCTATATTATTGAACTTCTTTTCGGAAAATTTGAGATTGACTAAGAGGTCTGATTTTTCACACGTGAATTTCATTTGACAAGACTTTCCTACTGATACCAATAATTTTGAACCAAGTGACCTTGACCTACATATTTGATCCACTTTTTAAAAATAAGCCGCTTCGCAGGCGACACAATCATTTCTTGGATTGCTATTTTTCCTGATCATATTCTACTACAACTTCAACTTGGACCGGGTACTCGCGAAAACCACATGATCGATAAGGACATTTATAGCGAGGAAACTATATATACGTGCATGCAGTATTTAAAATGGCACAGGGTTTTTAAAAACCAAATGGAGAGTGAGAAATTAAAAATCAAATTTTAAACTATATTTACAGTGTGTGTGTAGTATAGTACGTAGGTTATATATTGTTGGGTCTGGAGGGTTTTTTTGAATGCACACAGAGACGGAGCCATGACTACTGATGTCGGCAAATTATTCCAAAAAGTGACGCATAGTGTCCCGGACTGGTAATTCAGTCAAATGAATTAGATTGTGTACTATTTTATACATCAATGTCACAATGTGACATCTACCCATATATTCTTCTCTGTTCTTTCAGTCAGTGAGATCAAACATGAATTGCAAAAGGAGCAGTCTTCTACAATAAATCAAGTAGAATTTCCAGGATTACAAACAGAATTAACTTTTACAATGTATATTGAAATCCTTGAGGTAAAATGTTCCTGTAATTCGTTCTTTTTTTTTAAAGTCGGCATGGTAAAGACAACATGTAAACACAAGCTCAGAAGAGCTTTTGACCGACATGAAGTGTGACACACTACAGCAAGATATAGTCTATATGACAAGTTGAATCTCCGTATGACAGCAGTATTGAGACATGTTCATGAAGCCAAGGAAAATTTACAACTCATATGTTGAAGTAAAAATCCTCTCTTATATAATATAACCTTCTTCTCCATCAATAACTTTGATATCGAGGTCCAAAAATTGTATATTTAAAATATAATAAAAAATACCTGGATATGGAGCCATTCATTCATACCATTTAAAGTCATCAATTGTTTTCATATAAACAAATACACAACTATAGAGGGGCACAATTAGTACCCATAGGGATTCCAGAATTTCAATAACTTGCCTGAAGTTGTCTAACAGAAAGGATAAGCAAAATAATAATAACAAAAGCCGTACAGACATATGATTTATTGACGTAAGACATTATAACAATCAGATCCGAGCTTAAATCATCTGGTCTCCTATCAGACCTATATATTCATTATGTAGTTTGTAAGATAGCTTAAGAAAGACAGAAAGCTGGTCAAGACTCCTATATCTACACAAACATTGAACTAAACATCTAGCACTTTCCAAGGTGTAATAAATATATGCTTGCAAACATCTATGTACATTTGATTCTAATATTTGGTGCAATACTTTTTTTTTGTAAATATTATTTGATGTAAATGAATGATAAAAACAGGAAAATTTTCAAAAGCCAAAAAGTTTAAACAAAATTGAAGCAATTAAGATGATTTTTCATGTTTTTTTCTTTCATCGTGTTTCGAAACTGATACATTTTGAGAAAATCCCCTGACTTTGGTCTAGTAGAGGCTTGTAAAGACTTCACTAGACTAATAAACTCAAGGGATTTACTGGACCACGAAAATTATTGGCTTACAATTTCTGTCAATCACAAGCCGAATTGTTTCTCTTGCAGATATAATTCAACAAAATTATGACCTTTTCACAATTTACAATATAAGTGGCTAAGTGCTCTGAAACATTTATAAAGGAAGTGAATAGGTCACATCTGTATCTTTGGTATGAAGGGCTATCTGCACAGAGAGACTTGACGAATATAATGCTTGATGGTCAATGTCAGCACACAAATACGTAGGATAATCAAAACAAAATAATTGCATGCATTTTTCATTGGCACATGTGTGAAACTCGAAAGTTCAATATTTTTTATAATTATAATTGACCACTTCTGGTGTACAAATGCACCACACAGCAATTTCTATCTTCTACCATCTGTCTATTCTTACCTATATAACATACATAAAAGTATGTTTTTACATTTAGTATGGAGTCTCAAATTGCATGTACTAATAAAAAGAATAAAACATTAAATAATTGCTAAATTTCAACCTCTGAATTACATCTTTCAATTTGTCAACGCAACAACTGCCGTCTCATCTCGAGAAATTTATCTCGGCTCGCACCTTTTAACTTCCTGGAGACCAAAACTGCATATATCAGAACTAACAACAGAAAAAAAAATAATAAAACGCCATTGATTAGAAAAAAATTAACACGAGGAGATGGACGCAATGGAGACAATTTGAAATTGTAATGTATTTGGGATACACTGTAATACTATCTAGACATTAAATATCACAGCTTGCTTGTATTTACATGGAACAAGTTACTCTGCTCCATGGTTATAATTATCCTGGTAGGAAGACCATAGAGATTGCTTCCTTCAGAACATACAAAATAGTTACACAAAAATTATGCCGCACGTTGACGAAGTGCATAAAACGGGGGAACAACGATAAAGGCATTCTAATCACTATATTGCACAAACTCAGCAGGTAGTGAAAATTTGGGCCCAAGTTACACTAGATTTTGACTTGAAATGGTCAGGTCATACAGTGAGAAAAAGTCACTTTGTGACAAAGGAGAAATTGTTAAATTAAATGCCAAAAATAAAAAAACCCAAAAGTAAATCTGATAAAAAAAATCAAGAAAAAAAATCAGTTTAAACTGGCCTACAGGATCTATGCTGTAAAAGTTTTGAGTATATCTCAGTAGAGGTTCAAACAGGTTGTTAAATGAGGTGATCTGAGATGAGATATTCCTGAGACTGTGACTGGCAAGATGTTATACCGAGAGGCAATCGATAACATTCACTAGACTTTATAAAAGGTACTATATCTATAAATAGATTTCTATACCGGTACATCAAACTCTCCACGTCCTGGTTTAACAACTTGCGCAAATTGCCATGACGAGCTACCATCAAATACATCCCAAGTATATTGTAGTACGCAACAGAAGTCAAATAATGTCATAAATAAGTTAAAAATTTAAGCTAGCAAAGTCAACAAAATAACAGAATATTTGATAATCTAAGGATACAATGCACATACATGGTCATTCATTCTATGGGAGATATGGCTATCATACCCAAACAGGACTATATTGTCGTTCTAAGCCTTCATGTTGTCGGACAGATATATCTGTACTTCAAAGGAATGCGAAAAATGATTTAAATTGGCAAGTTGCATGAATTAAGCATAATGGTTATCATAAACATGATATAGCTAACACTGTCAACCACACACATCATATAATATTGAACTATCAGCGCAGGATAAAATTTACATTACGTCTATGATTCAAAGAAAGTTATGAACACAATGCAAAAATGAGCATTAAATATATAATATGTAAAGCTAGACAACTTTCAATGGAATGAATTGGGGATTCCATTCTTTGTCAGATGAATTTCTTTGTTTGTTTGTGTGTATACATGCATTTCTCTAGTCACATTTCTTAGGAGCTCGTTTTTGGAGATACTCAATGCAAGTAAACACAGCAAAATTTGAGACAATTTTTCTATTATCTATGTCTGAAAATGAGAATTTTTGTGTAAAAAAAAATTCCATGGCAATTCACAGCTAGAAGCTCTTCTCGTCTCTTTCAAAAAACTTTGAATTTGAATTTCTTCATCCTTTCCTGTGCTGTTTATAGATTTCCAATCAAATTTTCTGACTTTCTTTCGATATATCATACATGTTATCGAGCAGTAAAATGACTATAATAATATTGTGGTACATCTTCATTCCATTAAAACCCAATCTACGATCGTTATTACCCCTGGCCCCGTAAATAACTATGGCAAAGTCAGATGATGTAAATGATGAGATGGTTATGACAGAAAATGATGTATAATAATACATAAAGTACATACTTTTTTAAAAGATTTTTTTTCTTTCTCCGCATGCCAAAATAGAAATTAAAAACAACACCATCAAATTCTGAATATGAAATTTGTAGACTTCATAAATGCATACTTAGACATAGAAGCTATCTATATTGAGAAATATATTGTTTGTTCAATAGTTATTAGCTTCAAAAGGACACAGCAGATATTATTTTAACAATACAAACATTACTGGCATGAAATGTACGTTTTCTTCTTTCTCTGTTACGGGACACCAGTTCTTTTCCGAGTTTGTTGGAGATTTAGGGTTCACCTACCCTGTCTGTTCTACGTAACATTAACACGTACTGATGGTGGCAATGACGAGGGAATTCCACTAGTAATATCATGTGGTGCAAGTGCGGACAGCTAACGATGACTAAATAAATATGATACCAGGCGCGTTACATCACAGTGTAATATCCAAACATCTGGGTTATTCACAAAAGCTTGGGTTTCACCTTTTATTGTTACATTACTAGAATTGTTTATATTGGTTGCCTAGCGACACTCCCATACTTTAACCGTCAGATCCACTGATCCAGTTATCACAAAGGGAGAGGACCTATGCATGTCTGTAAAGAAAATAAAAACATGATCAACTAATTAAGCATGTAAACCATCATGTACTCAGTTGTAAAAAAACATAGACTCATAACTCTAAAACACCATGGACTTGAAGGTAAAACACAATTGACTCAAAGACTTAAAACACAATAGACTCAAAGCACAATCAACTATAAGATGTGAAACACAATTGACTCAAGGACGTAAAATGCAATCAATTCAAAGACGTAAAACATAATCAATTCAAAGATGTAAAAACAAAGGACTCTTAATGTAAAACACAAAAGGACTTACATGTAAAACACAAAAGGACTCTTACATGTAAAACACAGAGGACTCTTACATGTAAAACATAAAACACCGCTAAAGACGGTATGGCTGGATTGCAAAGTAAGTTTTTGTCACTAACTGGGTCAAGGTCAATAGGTCAAATAATACAGCATAAATTGAAAGGTTTTGTCAGAGGCAACCTACATGTATAAAATAAAGTTTCTACTGCATACAGTTCCATAGATTTTGCTTAAACCAGGAACTTTAACCAAAATCCTTAACTAGGTCAAAGTCCAAGGTCAAGGTCACTATGTCAAATGTTACGGCATAAATTGAAAGGTCTTGTCATGGGCAAGCTTCATGCATAATATAAAGTTTCTACTGCATAGCAGTTCCATAGATTTTGCTTAAACCAGGAACTTTAACCAAAATCTTTGAGTAGGTCAAAGTCCAAGGTCAAGGTCACTAGGTCAAATGTTACGGCATAAATTGAAAGGTCTTCTCATGGGCAAGCTTCATGTATAATATAAACTTTCTACTGCATATAGGTTACTTAGATTTTGCCTCAACCAGAAACTTTAACCAAAATCTTTAACTAGGTCAAAGTCCAAGGTCATGGTCACTAGGTAAAATGTTACAGCATATATTGAAAGGTCTTGTGATGGGCAAGCTTCATGTATAATATAAAGTTCCTACTGCATATAGTTCCTTAGATTTTTGCCTCAACCAGAAACTTTAACCAAAATGTTGACGGCAGACGGACGGACAGTCGTCAATCAATAGGCCGGAATTGCTTTGCAATCCGGCCAAAAATGGACTAAAACATCTCAAACTGAAAATCAAGTCTTCTTCTCCATAAATTATGTAAATAAATCTTTATACAAACCTAAAGAAGTTGTAAAATGTGAGTGGGCCTCTAACGTTTTATGATTGCGTTTATTTTTGATGTCCCATATTCGTAGTGTTTTGTCATCTGACGCACTAAGGATGTACTTTCCACCTGGATGGAACACGAGCCCTCTCACCCAGTTATCATGGCCTGTCTGTAATACACAAATATTATGTCATTATTAAATAAAGCAGTGGCATTTTATTTTTGAATATGAGTACTCTGTGTGCATGATAGGCTATACATGTACATGTATGCATAATTAACTCACAACAGGTCGAACTCCAAGGGACCATACGTTCATGTAGTACAATAATTACACATTTTTCTGTAGGATGATCTCAAATATAATTTCGAAAATCTCAGATGGCAAAAAGTTGGTATAATATGTTGTAAATCAAGACTACTGTGTTACCATAATGAATGGATGGTTTTATCTTTTAGTGTTTTTATCTGGAACTCGTGCGGGACTAGAGATGACTCGAGTAAAACCAAAGGTCGACTAGAGCTCCTACAGTCTGACCCTAGTTATTATGCGTATGCTCAAACACCTAGGCCAAACTAGTAACAGTTAATGTGATTGGTCCATTTGTAACCATATGGCCTCTCCCCCACAATAATTATGCTTATTAATTATTCATATTAATTAGTTACATGTATTTGGAAATTGCTAACTTGAGTTTACTATAGTAAATTCATTGACTATAAGTTCAAACTTCATATTGAGACAATTAATTCTAGTTTGTAAACTCTGATATCTGTTTAATTTGATTCCCACGATGCTAAGAACACTGCAGTAATTTGCACACCTGCAAGTACTTTAGTCTTTGTTTTCCGTACGAGTTAATTGAAAGCTAATTGGAAATCTCCCCGTAAAAGCCATTATTGTTCTGTATTTGGAAGAATCTAATTTCCAAAATGTCTTTTTAATCTAAAACCAATAACTTATTATTTTATGCAGGTGTTAGCAATTTCCAATCGTCCACATATATACTCGGCGCATCATTTTACCGACCAGTTAAGTTTCGGTTAAGTTTAACTCCAGTTTCAGTAGTGTTTAAGTTTAGGTTTAGACTCCGCTCTCGTACTGTCAACATGTAACGTTTTTAAATAAACTTAGAACTTTTATTCGGACTTCGGTTTATAGTTTTCAAAATGACTATTTAATACACAACGCGAACTACACACCCATAACCTGTAGGCTATCGGAGATTACAAGGTTTTATTTTGGCGCCGTGACCTAAACGAACCAGGGAAAATATGATTACAAGTTTTAATTTGGCGCCGTGTCCTAGACGAACTAGGGGAAAAATGAATAAGTTTATTGCCGAGAATGCAGACGATGCACGCCGCGGAACCAGGGTATAACGACCAGACGATGAACTCCACGCTGTAAACAAAATGCGCGATCGTAAAAGGTATGACACATTTAATTTCTCAATGTACTCTCAGATCGATTGACCATGTATTTTTTTAATGTTATTTTTTTTTTAATTTTTTAAAGTTTTAAGCGAAAAAGTATTAAAGAAATCGAATAATTTTTTTCTCTAAGATTTTCATGAAGAAATGACGGACAGAGACAACGAAGTAACGTTTAATATTTTTGGAATCGGTCGAGGTTCACGTAATTTTGAGTTGATAGAAGATTTAGGTTTCGGTCGTTTTGGGGATTTCGGTTTTTCTCAGCCGCTGAGTCAGTAGCTAGATCAGGGTCCTATTATGTCGGTAGAACGCCGAGGAATAGGCGTGGGACTATAGTAAGAGACATGAGAGGACCCGTCTCTGTAAGATTGTTCAATATGATGGTACATTACAGTTAAGAGGATACTTCGGTGGAAACCATATATTTCACTTTGTTAGGTGATGGGCTGTGGAATTTGCCCGGTATATGGCGATGGAACGCCGATTAATGGCACCAGAGAGATTTCTGGGAACGTAGAAGGTTCGTTCGGGTTTGTTGTGTATACAACCCTGTCATTTCTTTGTGCTATGTGAGAGCACGCAATTTTATTTCTCGGAATATATGATTAACATCCTAGTATTCATTATCTTATGGACGTTTTGTGCTGTCATTTTGGAGATCTTGAGATTTTTTTTTATTTCAAGAAAGGGAGGAAATGGTTATCAAATGTCTTTAAAAAAAATCGGTCAAAGTTATATCGGAATTTCGTGTCAAAGTTAATCTGGAGTCTATCGCGATCGCGATGTATATAGTAGCAACAGTATACCCTTAGTTTGCATGTTTTTGTGTTTGATTATTCATTTAACCCCAATAGTACTCTGCTTTTTGCACTTTGAAGTTTTAATTGGCCTTCATTTTGGGTATTCATGTTACAGTTCTAATGAGCGCTAATAAGTTTGAGCTTTGTTGCCCCTTTTCCCTGTGTTGGAATTTCATTGACGGTCTTTAGTATCTTATCGGCTGCAGATGTGTAGTATCAACGATAATCACTACGCCGAGACATTAACGTTTGACAAGCAACATGCATAGACGTTGTATTTCATTTCAGAAAGTTTTTCACAATTTATAATAAAAAGTTTTAATTGCTACAGATGTTTTCTTTATTAATTAGATTTTTGTATTCGTCTAAAATAAATACAGAAGACCTGTATTTCGTATAAAGTCAGTGAATATACAAAGTTTTCAAAATTAACTTTGTCCAAGTATTGATAAAAAAATCTTATTTTGGAAATCATTCACTTAGTTTTGGTACAGGCATCTAAATTATTTTTGTAAATTCAAAATTGTGGTCAATTAGAGGTACAGAGAAAATCCGATGTCATAAACTACCTGTAACCAGAGACAATGATGTGAAACTTATCAGTGTAATAATGATGCAGACTTGATACTTTTATCGCTGGGATTAGACGACGATGCAAGATAAAACAGTTAAGTTCCAGATGTGCAGTTTACCCATGAACTTTGTGATTGGAATCGCCTGTTGTGATACGAGAGACATATAAGCGTACAGGTTTATCACAAAGATATTAAATCAAATCAGACGGTAGCAGAAAAGAAGTCTGAAGCAGTGACGTCAGGTATCTCTGTGCACGATGTTGTCCGTGTGGCCGGATGTCAAACCAGCCCGTCACTATTAACATTATTTCGCAGATTATATGACAGGGTGAAATCTGTCACAGCGAAATTGTAGACAGCAGAACCAGATTGGACATTTTGCACTTAATGACCTGCTTGATCGACGCTTTCAATGAGAGCATTGAATACCCCATCGCTTTTCTGGGTGCATGGCGTCATCCAGATTACGGGAAGATCTTGGTAACGTCACTAACACCAAGATGCGACAAAGCAGGGTCCAGATGGAAGATAAATTCCAAATTCCGGATGGAGGAAGAAGACGAAACAGATGACGATTCGATGATTATTGGTATACCAAACCAAGAAGACGACAAAGAGGTCCGAATCATTCGTCATACTCCTCGGAGGTTACAAGGTTCACGAAGAAGGACCGTAGACGAAATATAAGACGTACGGAACCAAAACCAAAGAAGAACGGCCGTGAGAAGATAAAGAAGTGAATTAAACCGGTGTTGTGTTTTAGTGAAAAAAGCAGAGTAAATGTTCAATACTAATATGTATTATACTTATATGGTCATATTGAATTGCATTAGTCTAAGTTCATTATCGCTTCATGCTTTTGTACATTGCTTCTTGTATTTGGTATGTTTAGGATACGTATTGGTCTGGGTAAAGGTATTTCTTTTGTAGGTTATTGACAGTGAACTTTGATAATAAATGGAAACCGGGTCACTCTTTAAGAACAGTGAAAAAAGAACTTGAGATGAAATTCATGTGATTTAATTTCAATTGCATTACTTAGAGTGAACCCTGATGATATTTCATTAAGTTATGCATTATTGTGGTGTCAAGGCCATGCGTTTAGAAAATAACCAAGTATTATAACAGATTCACAAAGTTTTGATGATAATCGAAAAGAAGGGAGGAGATCTCCATCAAAAGTTACCTTACAGTTCATGATTGGTTGAAATCCAATTAATTTGAATCTTGGTTATTTTCTTAAGTGGGGGAGTATTGTAACCATATGGCCTCTCCCCCACAATAATTATGCTTATTAATTATTCATATTAATTAGTTACATGTATTTGGAAATTGCTAACTTGAGTTTACTATAGTAAATTCATTGACTATAAGTTCAAACTTCATATTGAGACAATTAATTCTAGTTTGTAAACTCTGATATCTGTTTAATTTGATTCCCACGATGCTAAGAACACTGCAGTAATTTGCACACCTGCAAGTACTTTAGTCTTTGTTTTCCGTACGAGTTAATTGAAAGCTAATTGGAAATCTCCCCGTAAAAGCCATTATTGTTCTGTATTTGGAAGAATCTAATTTCCAAAATGTCTTTTTAATCTAAAACCAATAACTTATTATTTTATGCAGGTGTTAGCAATTTCCAATCGTCCACATATATACTCGGCGCATCATTTTACCGACCAGTTAAGTTTCGGTTAAGTTTAACTCCAGTTTCAGTAGTGTTTAAGTTTAGGTTTAGACTCCGCTCTCGTACTGTCAACATGTAACGTTTTTAAATAAACTTAGAACTTTTATTCGGACTTCGGTTTATAGTTTTCAAAATGACTATTTAATACACAACACGAACTACACACCTAACCTGTAGGCCATAGGCTTACACATTGTATGCAAGGAGGAAATCTATACCTGGAACAGCAACTCTAGTACTGAGTTCCAGATAAAAATTTCGCTCACCAGAGATATCCACAGATTTGCCCATTCTGAGACAACTCTGTCTCGCACCGTGGATCTTTGTCTTGAACCCCAAGTATGATGTCATAGACGTTTACGTAGGTTTAGCAGTGTTTGTCGTCACATAGAGCAACATTAAAAGCAAAGCAAACAATGTTTATTTATGAATTACGTTACGGTAATTACGTTATGGTTGATAGAAAAATAATCAATCATCCCTTTGTTTAGGGACAGGGAAAAACCCAACCTCGTACTAAAGATTTGCAACATCAAGGAATCAGCAAGCCTTGTCATGGACTGCAAATCTTTGATACTCAATTGGGATTCCCCGTCACGGTACAAAGGGGTGATAGATTCTATTAGTTCTTTATGTAAAAGTAAAGCTATTGTGTTACCATGGTAAATAGGCAGAGTCCTGTACTGACGTCCCACATCTTGATCATCTTGTCACGTGATCCCGAAATCAAGAAAGGTCCCGAACGTCCACCTTTCTTTGTCTGAAAAATACAACATAAAACATTTACATTGATATCATGCTTTGAAAATAATACTATCACTGCTCTTAAAAGTAAGGGATGGACCTTGAACATGACATTAATCTAAACCAACAAGAATTGTATGGACAAAAAATACCATCCTGTGAAAATTCTTCAGCAAGTATTAATTGTTTTGCCTCGGACTAGTTTGACCCAATGGGAATGCTTGAATTTGGTCATGTGACTGCCCGACAAATTCTTGTGGAAAGTCAGTTTCAAAAATTTGTAAGGCAATGGCCGACAATTAGCAAAACCAGACGGAGGATAATAATATAAATCACGTTGCTGTTCTTGATATCAACATTTTTTGTACAACAAACTCAAAATTTTTTTACCGTGGCCTAAAGCGGTTCGTGAAATTAGAGTAGCGTCCCTTAGCGTGACGTAGGCAAGTAAATAACAACAATGGCCGAAGGTGGAGGCAGCACTATTGCTTGGTAAAGCAGGAGGACAGTAGGAATCACCATGTCTGTCTGTCTGTCATACCTAAAATGGTCCTCGACAAAACAAATCAGTTATTAGGTTTGTTACTGACCTTACACGGAAATCTGTCGGTTGATAAAGCCCATAGAAGGCTCGGCGCAAGCGAAAGGAGTTCTCAAGATGGCGACAGGTGACAACACGTATTAATAGTCGCTCCGATAAAATTGGATTTTTTTCGATGTATTTTGTCGATAATAGATCCTAAAAACTGGAGAAACGGTTGGAGTCTTTACCAGTGATTATATTGAGCCAATTTATGTGAAACAAACTTTTGGAATTTTGGAGTTTTTTTTGCATTTTTCGTTTTTCCTTTGTGTTGAGTGATTAGATCTCAGAATTGACCAGTTGACCAGGTAGATTACCTGCGTACACCAATATGTCGTTCAGTAATTACAACTCGAATAAGACTAAAATTTTGGATCGGAAAAGTATCAGTGGTGGATCCAAATCATCGGGTGTAGTAACAAGACAATCTACGAATGAAACTTCAAAATCAACGGAAAATACGAAAGCTAACACAAGTACAAATGAAAGTGCGATTGCAGACAAAAGTAGCTCCATAATGGAGGAGTTAGAAGAAATAAAAACGGAGATTGCAAAAACAGTTAAAACAGAAGATCTGAAAAATATTGTTTCTTCAATGGTGAAAGAATTGTTAAAACAGCAAAAGGAAGAGTTTCAAATAGAGCTGAAAAAAGCGGATGAAAAAAATCAAACGGAGAGGAGCAAACTTAGAGGAGAAATAGATAGTTTAAGGGTAGAGAACAATCAACTGAGGGAATTGATTGCGCAGAAAAGAGCCGAATTGAATGAAGCAAAAGAAACAGCAGAGATGGCATTATATAAGGCAGATGACGCAAGATGTTGGGCGAATTACAACGAGCAGTATTCGCGTAAGAACAATGTGAAATTTTTCGGAATCGCAGAAAAGCAGAATGAAAATACAGAGTCAGAAGTGAGAGATTTCCTGAGCCGCGAGACGAAAACAGATCTGAAGTCCGAAGACATCATAGCCGTCCATAGAATCCCGGGGTCAAGGAATGATCAACCGCGTCCGATCCTAGTTAAGCTACGGAACACCGACGTGAAAGGCCGTATTATAAGACTGAGGTCCGAAATCAAGAAGAAAAGTATCGGTGTACGATTGGCTGACGATGTTACACGCGAGAACACGAAACTGATCGAAAGTTTGAACAGTCACGAGCATATTGAATCCGCCTGGTATTATAACGGGAGTGTGTATGGCAAAGTTCATGGCTCGGGGCGTAAAGTTAAGTTTGACATTTGTGATACCGACGACCCGGAAAACATTACACAGAGGATAAAGAAGTCGGCAAGAAATAAGTAAGACTACGATTCATATTAATACAGACTTGTAATATATTTTGTTTTCGTATTTATTTAATCCAACTAGAACTCTCCCTTAGCAATTTATATCATCTTATTTATATTAGTTAATCATGATATGACATTATTCATGGAAATGTGAAAATTGACTATCTATATGGGATCATTAAATGGTGTAATTGATTTTTATTATTCACCACTAGTACATGTATTAATTATTATGAAGCACTTCGCTTCTACAGATAATTCCGCATGTCCAAACCATTCCGATGTCGTTATCGGTTTTTTATGGTATTTTGTATTGAGTAGACAATATCCGGTCATACGTATCACAGCGGGCGGTGTCATGTTTATTGATATTCTATTGCTGTACACTTCTGTTTTCAAATTGTACATGAATTCAGGTGTTTGAGTTTAAGTGTTTAAGTGGATGAAGTACGCAAACTTTACACGTAAGATCATTAAAGACTTTTAGAAATAGCTTAGTCCAATTTTATCAAGTTAGCGTCGCACAAGATAGCTAGCTACTCAGGGTAAATATTTTGTTTTTCCCATACTTGTGAACAGATACCGTCTTTAGTCTTATGTTTCTGTATGTCTATTTGTATGTTTGTGTGTGTATGCTTTGTATGAATGTGTGCTATTCACTGATCAGTCAAATAATCACTATACACAATCTAAATCTTTTAGAAATGTTATTGCTATTTCCCAAAACAATATCATAATGTAATTATCAAAATATAAATTAAAATCTTTTGTGTACTTAAGTAAATCATGCCTATCGTTAAAATATCATCAATGAATTGTCGAGGTCTTAGAGATAATCAGAAAAGGAAAGATGTATTCAAATTTCTACGGGAAAAAAAATCGTCAATATATTGTCTACAAGACACTCACTTACTTGAAGTAGATGAGAAAATAGTTCATGCTCAATGGGGATATGAGCATTTATTAAACCCAGGTAGAAATGACTCTAGAGGTGTTATGAATCTTTTGAACAATAATTTTGATTATACAATTAAAAAGACAAAAAAAGATAATAATGGTAACATACTCGTTTCAGAAATTGTTATATTTGGTAAGTTGACGATTACCCTTATTAATTTATATGGTCCTAGTAAAGATGATCCCTCCTTTTTTGAAAATATATATAATATACTTGATGATTTTGACAATGAATTTATAGTCTTATGTGGGGACTGGAACCTTTTACAAGATTATAACCTGGACTGTTATAATTACATAGCTCATAATTATCCCAGAAGTAGATCTATCGTAGAAAAAATAAAAAATGATTTCAATCTCATTGATCCTTGGAGAATTTTAAATCCTCAAAAAAAGGTATTTACATGGCATAGAACTAATCCGGTTAAACAAGGTCGCATTGATTTCTTTCTTATTTCTTCAGAATTGATGTCTATTGTAAACAAAGTTAATATTCTACCCGGATACAGAACGGATCACTCCCTTATAGAACTGGAAATTAAAGTTGATCATATAGATAAAGGTTCAGGATTCTGGCGCTTTAACAATTCCCTCCTTAAAGATCCTGAGTATGTTAGTATTGTAAAAAAATCTATATTTGAAACCAAAATGCTATATACCCCGATACCTATTTTGAGAGAAAAAATTAATGATATATCTAATGAAATTCTACCATTAATTATTGATGATGATCTGTTCTTAGAAATGTTACTAATGGACATCAGACAAAAAACTCTACCTTATTGTTCAAAACTAAAGGAAAATAGAAATAAAGAAAAAGACAAAATAGAAAAGGAAATCCATGAGTCTAAGTTACTATTTGACATGAATCATAGTGATGATCTAGCTAAAAAATTAGATGAACTAAATACACAATTAGAGCAAATAAGAAAATATGAAATAGAAGGTTTGATGATAAGAACTAATGCTAGATGGATTGAAGAAGGAGAACGACCAACAAAATATTTTTGTAATCTAGAAAAAAGAAATTATATTAATAAAACTGTTTCTAATATTATAACTGAAGATGGAACAGACATAACAGATCAAAAGGATATACTCCATGAAATAACAAAATTCTATATGAATCTATATGAAAATAAGGATGAAAACTTAGAGGACATAGATCTTGATAATATCCTTCATGAATATGATATACCTAAACTCTCATATAAAGACAAAGTAATATTAGAAAAACCATTAACCAAGTTAGAGATATTAGATTCTTTAAAGGCATGCAAAAATAATAAATCGCCTGGTACATCGGGCTTTTCGGCTGATTTTTTAAAATTCTTTTGGAAAGATTTAGGAGATTTTCTATTAAGATCATATAATTGTGTTTTTGAAAAAGGAGAACTATCCATTACTCAAAGGTCCGGAATCATTTCTATTCTACCAAAAGGTGACAAACCTCGACATTTCTTAAAAAATTGGCGTCCAATAACATTACTCAATGTATCATATAAAATTTTATCTAGTGTAATAGCAAAAAGAATAAAATCAGTTCTCCCAAAAATAATACACGAGAATCAAAAAGGCTTTTTATCAGGACGATATATAGGGGAAAACACAAGGCTTTTATATGATGTCATTAATAATTGTAATAATAAAAACATTCCTGGATTCATTCTTTTATTAGATTTCGAAAAGGCTTTTGATTCAATCTCCTGGAAATATGTAAACAAAGTTCTCAGATTTTTTAATTTTGGCGATAATCTGATAAAATGGATAACTATATTTTGTACTAATTTTCAATTATGTGTTATACAAAATGGTTTTTTCTCAAAATTTTTCAAAATTGGCAGGGGATGCAGGCAGGGGGACCCGGTTTCTTCATATATATTTCTTTTATGTGTAGAAATTATGGGAATAATGATAAGAAATGACAAAAACATTAAAGGTATTACTATATTAAAACATGATTATAAAGTTCTTCAATATGCAGATGACACGGCGCTGCTTTTAGATGGAACACAACATTCTCTTAAAAATGCATTATCATTGATAGGACAATTTTCGAAATTTTCTGGCCTCAAGCCAAATTACAATAAAACAGTATGCATAAAAATTGGTCCATTAAGGTTTAGTAGCATTACTTTCTGTGAAGAATATGGCTTACATTGGAGTCAAGAACATTTTAAATTTTTAGGTATACACTTTTCAGTTGATCTGTCAGATATGATTGAAATTAATTATTCAAAAGTAATTTGTAAAGCTAAAAATCTTGTTAAATCCTGGTCTCGACGTCAAATAAGTACATTAGGCAGAATCACAGTGATTAAGTCTATTGTTCTTCCATTATTTACTCACATTATCATGGCATTACCAAACCCAAATGAAAACTTAATAAGAGAAATAGAAAAAATCCTTTTTTCATATATTTGGAATAATAAAAATGAAAAAATTGCCAGAAAAAACATAATTCAAGACTTCAGGAAAGGTGGCCTTCAAATGATTTCAATCAGATCATTCATGAATAGTTTAAAAGTGACCTGGTTAAGAAGAATTTTTAATAACCCAATTAGTAACGATATTGCCTGGATAAACCTTTTAAACGACAACCTGTGTGAAAATCTTATGAATTTTTTAATTTTTGGAAATGAATTTTTGAAGAATTTAGAATCAAAGATAGATAACTCTTTTTGGAAAGATGTATTCAGATCATACTACAATCTAAGGGAATTATGTGAACAAGAACTTTCGTTTTTTCAACCATTATGGCATAATAAATTAATTAAAGTGAATAAAAAATCTATTTGTTATAATGAATGGGTTGACAAGAAAATATTGTATGTATATGATTTATTGGATGAAAATGGTCACTTCTTAGACTATGCAGCTTTTTGTAGGAAATTTCAGTTTTATCCACCATTCACATCCTATTATGGAATTTTGAAAAGTATCAGAAAAAATAATTGGCACTTTAATATAGAAACATTCACTAAATTAAATCCTTTTTTTCCAAAGATTCGAAAATTGGATTAAAGATTTCTATGAATTTGACATAAATATAGATAATGCTTCAATTTTATTGGGCTTTACAGAAAAGAAATATTATAGTTTAAATATTATTATATGCAACTTTAAATATTACATATACAAGGAAAAAATGAACAAAAAGATTCCACGTTTTGATAATGCAAAGAACTATTTCTTAAATTATTTGAAATTACAAAAATATATATTCAAGAAGAACTTAAATGTAGCTGAATTTGATAAAATATGGGGTAAATTCAATTCAGTGTTGAATGTGTAATTGTGTCATTTCTGTGTCGTTCATACTACTGTACAACTTATGTGTTAGTGATGTTTGTTTTGTGTTTGTAAGCTTAGTAACTAATATGTCAAGTGATATGTACATGTACAAGTTTCAATGTGTTGAATGTGTATGTGGCATATGATTTTGTTCTAGTACATATATGTGGAATGTGTATGTGATGTATGTTATGTGTTTTTATAAATAATATGTGAAAAAATATAAAAAAAAAATAAATAATAAAAAAAAAAAACCTAATAACTAATAATGTATGTCTCTAAAAAACTTGGTTGATAATAAAAACCAGAATATCAATTTAGGAGGGTTTTGGTCAGTTTCAGTTTGGTAATTGACCATAGGGAGGAATATTGAAAGAAATATTTCAGGAAATTGGTCATATAGAGGAATGGTTGAAAATAAGAAAAAAATTATTGAAGAGTTGCTTCAGCAACAAAGGAAGTTCACCTAAGCAGCAGTGGGGTCTAGTGACATGTACCTGACAGAAGACATTTGACGTTCATACCTCCGTGCCAGCGGCCTCATTTATACACCGATGTGTGGATTCTGGGGCCAAGTAGTGGGGTCTAGTGACAGGTATCTGACAGAAGACATTTGACATCCGTACCTCCGTGCCAGCAAACTCGTTTATACATGGATGTGTGGATTTTGGGGCCAAGCAGTGGGGTCTAGTGACGGATATCTGACAAGAGACATTTGACATCCATACCTCCGTGCCAGTGGCCTAGTTTATACACGGATGTGTGGATTCTGGGGCCAAACAGTGGGGTCTAGTGACAGGTACATGTATCTGACAGAAGACATTTGACATCCGTACCTCCGTGCCAGCAACCTCGTTTATACATGGATGTGTGGATTCTGGGGCCCAGCAGTGGGGTCTAGTGACGGGTATCTGACAAGAGACATTTGACATCCATACCTCCGTGCCAGTGGCCTAGTTTATACACGGATGTGTGGATTCTGGGGCCAAACAGTGGGGTCTAGTGACATGTATCTGACATGAGACATTTGACGTACATACCTCTGTGCCAGTGGCCACGTTTATAAAGGTTTGTGCAAATTCTGGGGCTCAGCAGTGGAGTCTAGTGAAATTTATCAGACAGGACACGTTTGACGTACATACCTCCGTGCCAGCTGCATTGTTTATACATGGATGTGCGGATTCTGGGGCCCAGGCTATAAATGTATCTGACAGAAGACATTTGATGTACATGTACATACCTCCGTGCCGGCTGCTTTGTTTATACAAGGATGTGCGGAATCTGGGGCCCAGGCTATACATGTATCTGACAGAAGATATTTGACAAACATACCTCCGTGCCGGCGGCCTCGTTTATACACGGATGTGCGGATTCTGGGGCCCAGGCTATACACTCTACTACGTGCTCGTGTTCTCGTAACTCCAGTTTACACTCCTTGGTGGCCGTCACCCAGATCCTCACAGTCTATGTAGGAAAGAAGAATATCTTATTCTTTATCATCTATGATAGATCAACTACACCTAGTGCTATGTTACTGAAATATATACAGTACATGAATATCATTGTGGAAGACATTTACAAACTTCATCTTGTTTATGAAATGTAAAGTGTAAAGTTAAGGCATTAGGGGTATAATACTCTACTTCTAGTTGTTTTGATACAGAAAAATTAAATATCACGAAGTTTGCCAAAGACACACGACTTCAGCAATGTTTGGGACCATACATTTTCATGGCGAGTTGAATGATACATTAAAAAATATCAGATATCTAAAAATATGTAAGATACATGGACGTACATGACTTCTATCTTTTTCGACGATATACATGTAGTTATTATACCTCTAATACCTTAAGTGTCCACAATGTGCCAGGCACTAGAAAACAATCTGAAGGTAACAGACTGATCTATAAGTAAACTGTAAATCTCTAACATAAAGAAAATTATCAAATTGCAACTCAAATTTCTTTTTGTTCCAGATTGATAGAGAGATCACAGATCACAGATAGAATTTTGGTATAGAATCCTGAATTCTTAAGTTCTTTTAATACATACATGTATATTTGATGATATTCTTTGCAGAGGCTATGGAGGAAAAGTTGAAATCGGCCAATTAGATTGACAGGAGGCCATCTTGTATTGGCCAATCTCAACCTTATGTGCTTCCTTTGAAAAAGTCCCATGAAATTCTGTGCAATAGTTCCAAGAAGTCCAAATGCATCAGACATCTTGAATATTATATTGGTTCAACAGACACAATGCTAGTAAAGGTCCTTAAAGTGTTTCATGAAATAGCATGTACTGGCTTTCTGTTTGCCCTTTTTTGCAGTGGAAATTAAGATCTACATCCAAAACACGTGTCTGGTGCATTAAAATTGTTTTGAAATTTTCTTCAAGAAGGTAAAGAGTTGGAACACTTCCGCATTATGTATATAACTTATAAGGCGACAGAAATTTAATTCTTCTTTTTACGGATCTGCCAACCCTAATTTTACCACAATTGGAAAAAAAATAAAATGAACTGATTGTACATTTTTTTCTTCCACTAATCCAAATTACTGGTTACTAATTTTCATTCTCTTTATCGTGCAAGTGTTTTAGAGAATGTGGCTTTGAAAACATGATAAACACGCTGAATTAAGATCGTGACACAAAACATGAAATGTTGAAATTTACTGATTTTATTTTATTTTTATTCCCTCCTCCTACCCTATTTTGAAAATAGAACATCCGAAAAACTAAGAATTAAATTTCTGTCGCCTAAGCAGTGATTACCATTACACCTACCTGGTCATTAGAACAACTAGCTAATAGAGAGCCGTCATAGTACACTCTGACCATTCTCACCCATTCTCTATGTCCCGTGAAAGTTTTTACACAGTATCTAAAATTCACAATACATTATAAGATATACATGTACATGTACATACACAGTATTTACTAAAAGTTTTACTACAGTTTAACTTCAATTTAGTTTAAACATTGAGTATTCAGTCTATTTTTAAATGAAATAATCAGTATTAATCTTAGTCATGGATTACATCCTAGAAGTTGTATTTATTAAACTCAATAAGACATATATTCGAAGTTTGCGAGAGTTATTCACTTAATTTTTAAATGAATTTTTTCTTTATCAGTACTTCTGATATATTGCTACATCATTACAACATTGAAAAGCTATGGGCCTTTTAACTCAGAAAGGAAACTTAACATCCAGTATTTGAAGATTCATAAATTAATAAGATTTCTTCTCCTCTTGATAATACCATGAATCTAACTTTTGATTTATCAAAATGTTTGTAATTATCTCTCGCATCTTGGAATAATGGTGAATGAACTCTCATATCAGATGGGAAAGAAACGAGTAATTGATTCAGAAAAATGACACAAAATACTGTAAACCATCTTAAGTTCACGAACATGAGTGAACTGGCTGGTTTTATTTTCTCAATATGGTACATACAAAAACGTATGTACCTTACTACAAAAGTGTTAGAACGCATTTGCAGCCTTTTATATTCGCGATACACATACGGCAAAGCGTTTTTTTACTGAGCCCACCTATCGCGGCTGGCTGATTTAAGGTGGAATTCCACCTCAGCATCGCCGCTGACCCCCGCAAATCACTTCATCGCGGTGCCAAGATCGCCGGGAGTTGCGGTGGCGTTGCGGTTGATTGCCGCGCTGACAATTACCTGTCCAGGTGTTACCTGACCAGGTGCTATTTCTTACGGATGAATAGAAACTTGTTTTTAAGCATGACATGTATAAATAAAATGATGATTTAAACATTAGGACATGAAACATAAGTACATTTTGTAAATTGAGCCTTAAAATGTTTCTGATAACCTGACTCGATGCCAACGATCCACAAGAATATCCGCCTCTACTTTCCTTATATATATTGACGTGAGAGACGTGAAGGGGCGGGTGTCATTGAGGGTTGTTGGCATCGAGCTCCTGTGGATCTACCTTATTTTCATCCCGACTCTGTTTTTATATCGGATAAGCAGGTCAAAATAATAAAAATTTACATCTTCTGGCGTCAAGTCCAGATGAAGCGCAATCTATTCATATTAAAATTGAAGCATGATCAAATTATGTCTGTAGGCTCTTTACACGGGTACTTATAATAGGCATGTGAAATATGCAATGAATCGTCGCCAATCCTTTTGCTATCATGCAATAAAATAAGTTTAAACTAAACTAATCGTCGTTCCTTGTTCACTTCTTATTATTAAAAACATATTAAACTAGCGTTGATAAAATAAATGCTATATGAAAGATCACTCCAGATGAAATGCAAAATCCCCAGTTTTGTATCACGTTACGCATAACTCCGTTTGTAGAGGCCAGACAATCAAATTTCCAAACAAATTAATTAGTGCTAATTATACAGGTGACAGGTATATTGCTGGACAAACAAAGCCATTAGAGCGGCGATCTCTACACTGTCATGGGTACTCGTCTGACCCCGGGGACGTAATAGTGTGGATCCGCTCACCATAAATTGCATAATGGTTCTTTTCTATTATGATACAATATTGATTTTTCTCCGACATTCTTTTTATCCTCGTTCTGCGCCTGAGATTTCAATGTCCAACGTCCACTTACGTATCTTATCTACGTAAAGGTACTTGTGTATGCGTTCGTCCGTAAAATTATCAAGTCATTTTAAGTGGTCAGTCAATGGGTACAAGTTGAAGTAATCAAATTTGAAGAGTGAGTTGTGATATCGACATATAGATATGTACAAGGGAGCTCGACCGGGGAGTTTGGAATTATATAACTCTCCCTTTCCCCTGGCTTTTTACTGTAAAATTTTAGAAATAGCAAGAGGGAGCTACGTGAACATGCATTTGCGGCCTCTAATATTTCTGCAATCACATATTTTCTTCAGTCGCTGCCTATTAAAATAAAATACAGAATTTTACGCCAGCACTTCGGGCTGGTAAGATTTATTCTTCGATATTGTTTCTTTTTTTTTTACAAAGTCACTTATCTTTTCTTTTTTTTTTTTTACAAAGTCGCATTCCACCCCCCCCCCCCCTCTCAGATGTTTAGAACGGTAAATCAAACGGCGATTGAAGGTAGATGATACGCCCTGCGCAGTCATCCGATAAGGTGTGAAAACACGTCAATAAGTAATCCCCACTGCCAGACCTGAACCAGATGGAAGACCCTACCTGTCAAATGCGATTGCATTAACGCGCCACTCCCCCTCCCCCCTTTTTTATAAGTTCTCTTTTTTTAAATCAATGGATGGGGTTTTTACCCTTTTTTAATCGCTTTATAAGCACCCGTCTTTAAACGGGTATAGCTTTGAATTGTAAGTCAACACGCGGATCTAGAGATAGGAGGTCAGGATCCAGTCCCCACCTCCTGGAATTTGCCATTATAGTAAAGCTGATTTTCGTAGCCCCCCCCCCCCCCCCCCCCCCCCCCCCCCCCCCCCCCCCCCGTGAGTTAGATCTGCCCATTTATTGTAAAAGTATCGCTCCTTAGCAATAATTCAATCCATGATGATTGGACTTTCAGAGAAAACCATTTGAAGACCAGACGATAATGCAATTTCAAAAAAAAAAAAGGAAAGAAAAAAAAAGTGCGTGCTCCTTGTTCTGGTCAAAAAAGTCCGCAAAAAAAAGACATCGATTGATGAAGGACGTGTATCCAGACAAAGATGAATCATGTAAACAAAGTAAAATAATAAAAAAAAAAGACCGGCATACAAAAGAAAGGCAAAAAAAAAAAAAAAAAAAATAAATAAATAAAAAAAAAATGAGGATAGCCTAATAATAAAACAGATGTAATACAATAAACCCCCCCCCCCTTTTTTTCGCACTGAATTCCAAAAGTAAACCGGTGAACGCCAAACCAAAACTTAATCAACAAACGATGCCTCACAAGTTGTTCACACCTTTTCAGTTACCCTACGCTTCTACCTGTATAACAATCATCCCCTGTACGGGGAGAGGCGATGTCTTCACACCTTGTAAGACCAGACATATAGGCACGCCCATATATAACCCTTCCCTAATCAATATTGACAGCTACGTACACGCGACACGTCGTCACTCAAGCAGATCTAAGGAGGTTTTTTGTGGTCACATGTACATGGAAATATCGACGTAAGCGACTTTTCCAGAATATATGCAATTTTATGATAATTATTTACTTCAAGTAAGAAAATAATAAGCAAACTTTGTACCAACATGACTAAGCCGTAGATAATAAATAAATTTTACATAGTATTTACCTGGATTTTTTCCGAAGAATTGAATTTAAACTTTGCATGTTCCTTATCTGCATGAAATTGAGATTTTTTTTAAATACATAAAATTAATGATATATATGATTAAAATCTAAAAATAAGACTGATTGACCAAATATAACTCAATTCAAATCTTATCTATCATAATGTCTAGGTTTTTTTTTTTTTGGTCCGAAGATAATTAGGCATATTGTGACAGAAAGAAAATAAAATTACGCTCAAAGTTTTATAAGGTTTCCTGTATATAATGTTTACGTACGATATAATTCTTTTTTTCTTGAGAAAGAAATGAAATAGTGTTTACATATATTTTTTTCACGGAAGTCGAAGAGACAGGAAGACACCCAAATTATTTCGATCCACACAAACATCGTCTACCCCTGTATTAATCTAATTAGTAACTTTGGCTTCGCGCCTTTTTGAAACGTGAAGGGGGGGGGGGGGGGAGGGAGTCGCAATTTCACACTTAGCATGGGCAGAGGGGGTTGCATTACAGCGCAAAATGCTTTTGAAGATGAAAATAGTCAATAAACGGACAGGCTAGAAAATTTATTCTACCATTTTATAGGAAAATAACACCCCCCCCCCTTCTCCCGGACGGCCGCAGGTGATTAATCTACCTCTGAGTCCTGCGTCCCTGGCGCATAAAAACGGAGCTTTTTTCTATGAATTTGAAAAGATATATATGCATTGTGAAATGGGAGTTTAACTTCTAGATACATGTTATATATAAAAAATCTTCGATAATTGTAAACATTGCATGACATTGTGAATTATCTATTGAAATCGTTTCACACCTAATTACCACCTTCGTAATTTCGTATATATATATAATTGGTTTGTTTGGATAACGTTTTACTCGCCTCACTTGCGCAAACAAAACAACCAAATAAACAATAAATTACTAAATAGGCAATCAAGGCTATATTTGACTAATTGGGAGATGGACGTTTTTCAACATTTTTACATACGAACTAGCGAACATAAAACACCGCTAACTAGTAATCTCAAACGGAAGAATCTACAAAAAAAAAAAACGGTCTGCAGTGCTTTGGACTTGAGCAGTAAAGATATACAAAAAATGTCGTAAAGCCTCGGCTCCAGTCGATGTATCTCTCAACATGCTCAAAGTCGAAAGGCGGAGACTTTAAACCCATTTTTGCTTGACCGTACCGCTCCCGTAGACTGCCCATTGTTCTCTAATCCTTAGATAAACACAGCTGGACATTATAACTAGTTCTCGTATGTACAACGTAACGCTTTTAAAGGACATTTTTATGTCACCAATGATAACAATACATCAAAATAAAGGACGTAAATTTTAAAAGAATAAGTAAAATATAAAAGAATGGTTATAGTACTGTTACAGGTAAATAACAAGTTCTTAATTGCTGCTGAGAACTGCGGCGATCGCCACCGCGTATCCCGGCGATCGTTGCGGTGAATTGCCAGGATCGATGTCCGCGTTGAGTCAACTCCATTGTTAATCCATGACCGCGGGGATTTAAAACCCTGGGTTAAAAAAGATTGCGGGGATGATTTGACAGGGTAAAAACACGCGATGCCGGTAGTGTAAGTACCTAAAGTACTAACAGCCAGTTAAGAAAACAGAAATTTTGATTTTATGTGAAAACGCTTTAAGATAAACACATATGAATATCGAGAGAAATATTCAACTAATAGAGCACTGTTTGAAAATGAAATTTTATTTTGGTATCATTTTTGCGTTTCCCCTCTACACATATGAAAAAAGCACGGTAAATCACCTTTTCCATGCGCTAAGTCATTAAAACCTACACTGGTCAAGTTTGATTAATGCAACAGCCATAATCATAGTTGTACACATAGATTTATGCCTGAATGATCAGTGAATATCTACCTGTATGAATAGGTATTGCCGTTTTATTTAACATACGCGACCCTTGTTTAGAAAAACGAGTTGGACAATTTCTGAGCGTAAAATATTGCTATTTTCCTATGAGTACATCAAAAATGATGTCTTATTTGGTTAAAAATGCTAGTTCTTTGAATAGTGCTTTTCCTTCTGCATTACCATTTAAATTTTCTAGTTATTATTTTTTGCCGTTTACAAATAAAAGGTAAATTTCCGTTTTCTTAAGAACCTAATAGTACTTTAGCAAATATTGCGAAAATAAAACGCTCGTGAATAAAGGACAGTTTACACAGTATTGTATCATCTTTTTAGGAATTGACAAACTCAAAATGACACTTACCCTGTGGAGACTTCCCACATCTTTATTGTTTTGTCTCTAGAACTGGACACGATGAAGTCACCACTTGGGACAAAAGTTACGCTCGAAACATTGTGGTCATGGCCTGTAATGTAGTTTGTCAGATAACGATGCATTTATGTCAAAATTTATTGATATCATATACATGTCAAATCACTTCAACCAATTTTCATCAGCTGTAAAGCTTAAATCTATTTTGACCTCACACTTAAAAGGATGATGTTTGCTAATGAATGAATGGTAATTAAGTTGCTTATCTTACCATATAATGTTTTGATGCATTCGTATCCTGTGAAGTCCCAAAGCTTTATGGTCATGTCTGCTGAACAGGATGCTGAAATAACAAGATATGAATGCTGAATGGTGCTCAACTATTGTACTTGGTCTGTTTGGTCACAGTGCAGGGCTCTCACACCCAAATTTGGGACTGGGGCCCAGGGCCTTTGAAATTGGGAAAAATAGCTTCATTTTAACAAAATTTCGAAAAAAAAATATAAATAGATTTGGGTGCTTTTTCACTATAAATTCAGTATTTCTAACTTGTTTTTCATTCATTTTCCTTTAGGTTTCAAATTGGGAAAAATTGGTCAACAAATTGGGAAAAAAAAGATACTATTTTGCATTGGGAATGGGGCTGATTATCAGTCCCAAATCAGGCCGATCGAGAGCCCTGCAGTGAGAGTGACATAAATGATAATAAAGGTAACCTGAGATATTCCCTGTGTTGACAAGATTATAGCACTAAAATGTTTTTTTAACACAACAAGGTTATTTTTTTATATAACACATAACATACCGTATAACCAGAAATTTTCGCGAGTATCAAATGTCACGATTTCATAGTAAAATAGGGTGTTTTTATTTTCGTGAGTACAGTTTTTGCAATTCCTAAATTACAAGCAAATATGTACATACGATGAAACTGTTTTGTACCTTTCATTACTGAAGTTTTAGTTAGGTGTGTGATAAGAGTACACTCAATTCACTTCTATTTGCGTGTACATGTACATGTGTTCAGTACTACAGAAAACAGAATTACAAGTCCAAGTCATTGAACAAACAAACAAAAGATAAAGCAATTAGAACTTTGAACAAAATTTGTATTTCTTTCCTTGGATACTTTTGAACCGATTACATGTATATCAACAGTCTATACATACCTAGGTATTTTCCAGTGTGATCAAATGCTACATCCTGTACGGTGTCCGTGTGACCTTTTAACGTCCTCTCATAGTCACCGGTCTCGTAATCCCACAACTATGTGAAGTGAAAAATAAAATCAGTCAGCTTCTCCATACAAACAGACAAACACCTGTTACTGGTTCATGTTCAGGACAAACAGACAAACACCTGTTACTGGTTCATGTTCAGGACAAACAGACAAACACCTGTTACTGGTTCATGTTCAGGACATATATTCTCACTTTAAAACAAGTTTGGACATCAAAGCAAAACTTAAGCACCTAACATGTTTACCCTAATCAACAAGTCACACATTCAGTCTTATACTTATAGTGTTTCAATACTATCTTTTTACTCTTTGAATTGGGTGGAAATTTAATCAAAGGTCAGTAAGCCTAATGTTTTATGATAATTGGCCAAATTCAGATCAGATTTATCATTGTTTAGTGATGAGTAATCGGACAAATTTTAATATCGATTATCAGGACACTATCAGAACCTAGCTATCGATTAGCTATCGGAACTATCACATTTTCAAAAATCATGTACAAAACCAGTGAATACCACTGAAGCTGCAGCCTTTTTAACATATACCTGTACATACAGTAAACGTGAAAATTTTCATGTGGGGGTAATTTTAACGAAAATTTCTCCCATGCGAAAATATCCCCATTGCATTCTTACAATGAGAAAGACATTTTTATCGCTCCCCACGCGAAAAATCTTGATGTTATAAGCACGGCGGCTATCATCACATCACTATCATTGTTAATAATGTACTCACCCTTATAGTGGCATCTTCACTACTAGAGACCATTATTGTGTATGTAGGGTGAAATGCCACCCTTGTTATGGGACTTCTATGGCCACTTAGGGCGTATTTCTCGGGTGGACGTGGAATCCATTCCGCTGGTGTGCGACGATCACGGGTAGGCCCACCTGCGTTAAACTCTTTTTCTGCTTCCGAAAGTCTGGCTTCAAGGTCCATAACCTGAATGATAAGAGTATGTAACTATCAAACAAGATGTACTTGTGAAACGGGAAATAAAAACTTGCACACTATTTCTATATTTTCATTTTTTTTTTTCGAGAAAAAAATTCAATCACATGATCCCCCTGCACCATTCTCCAAACAGAGTTGTCTCCGCTTACAGTCAAACAATCTATGCCACAGACTCCAAGAATCCTGCCCTATAGTCACTATGATGTCATAGCAGCGTTACCTTAAGATATACATGTACTTCATTGCGGCAAGTCTGTGGCAGTGTTATTGTAGAGAAGGGTACCGGAACGTAAACTTGAGCTGCCTGGAGTTTGCCCCTGCACCTGATTTTACTCCCTTTGATTCTACAATAAGCATGATAAGTGTACTTATCGTTACAAATGTGAACAGAAGTGGAATCAAATGAAAGGTTTGCCTCATGGAATGTACAGAATTACCTTTTTTTGCAGTCTGATGACTGATGTCCATTTCTTTTCCAAAAGTCCTCCATACTTCTTATCTATTTCCTGAGGCTTTGAATAAAAAGTATGAATTGTTAGCATCATCTTATTTTTCATTTCAACAGGAGAGCATACTATAGTGTGAAAACATGTTTACATCATGGTCTGGTATTATCTACACTTAAAACTTCTGTCATTATATAACTTACCAAATTTGCCTCTTTTTGGAATTCACCTAGCGCTGTGATGTACCCATTTGAACTGAGATAATCTGCTATTGCACGATTTCTACAAAATAGACAAAAAGCAGTGAAACAAAGTGGTTGAAAGAAAACAGGAGAGGTGAATGAATGTAAAATATCTTCTACAAGGCATTTCTTCCGTACATATAATCTGACTTTTTTGTAAGTACATGTAAATGTGTATTTGTTTGATGTAATACTGAGCTTACAACTCGTCTTTTTGCCTCTGTGATAAAACCATTGTGATGTCCTTGTTGTAATTTCTCCTCTTTTATGTCCAGTTTGAATAAAAAGGACTGTCAATTCATCTTGTTCCACCTGAAATGCAATCAAAACAATCGATCAACATAATAGAAATATGGAGAACTGCATTGTGAAAGTTTTCATACCATACATGTACTTAAGGTAGAGCATCCCTCAGGTCTTAGATGCTCATATTTCCTGAAAAACCAACTTTTTACGATAGTTTCATTTCCATATATTCAAAGCTTATGTAAAACCTGATATACAAACAAAATATAATTAATGGTTTCATGATTATACAGAGACCTGAAGCTGTTTGAACTTTAACATTGGACCCTATGGGAAAAGTAAGAAAAATCCCTTTTTAGAGGTGATAAAATGTAACTACGTTTGTATATAAGTTTCTTTTCCCAAAACTATATTAGTCTGATAATCTGAACAATATTCTGAAGAGAAAAAAAGGGTATCCAGATAAAAAATTACCAGCAATTCAAGAGAGAAAGTGAGACTTTCAGAGCAATGCTTACATTTGTATACCTACATGTGTATGTGTTTCTGACAATCACACATGTATAAACAAATACATACACATTGGGTAGTAAGAAATAACAAAGCTCACCTTGTGGCAGGCTGTTTTTTGCCAGAGTCTTGAAATGACTATTCAATATTGTTAAAACTACATACTTAAAATAAATTGATTAAATGACAATTACATGTAGCAATGTGATTTGACCTTCAGAGGACTGAATGTCCTACATAGATTTTAGATCTTAGGCTTAGCGAACACAGAACAATCGCATACTGAACAAACAAAGAGACAAATGGATAACAGACAAAGTAAATCCTATATTCAAGTCTTCACTAGACAATCTAAGAAAAGGTTTGATGCTAAAATATGTATGTGACCTTAAACATTAATTAATGGGTCTTGAGTTCAGGGTGGCCACAGATTTTGATAAATGAAATTCCCTGAAATTTCCAAGATTTTCCCTGACAAAATGTGCACAAATACTAGTCTATTTTACACTGTTAGTTCTAATATGTAATTAAAGTTCTTTTACTGTACTAACTCCTTTCTAGAAAATTGTACTTGAATTAAAATGTCTTATTTCTGTTCAAATGTATATTGTCAATTCCATCAGGTGCATGTAATTGTTTTAAACATTCTCTGATTCACTGAATAAAATTCCCTGATTCTCATGAATTTTTCAAATTCCCTGCCAGGCATTTTTATTGAGCATTTTCCCTGATTTCAAGAGTCCATGGCCACCCTGTGAGTTGTATCATGCTTGAACATCACTGTCAATATCTGATAAAGAGTGCCAGTATACTGCACATCACGTATGTTAGTCACATGAACCGATATGAAAGTGTGACTATCAGGTTATGGACACAACGATCTTTATGTACAGATATTTGTCATTTTGATTTGAAGGCAACACGACACAGTGATAAGGAACGACGTGCGCCATGCGTCATATGTGCATTGACGATGAAAATGTCCCATTCTTTTTGCAATGTGTGCGCCCTAAGGCGCAACAAATTTTACTGGTCTTTTTATCAAAACCGACAGCAGGGTTTTCTTTTTATAAACAAAACATAATCGAAGTTACAGAGAAGCAGTTAAATCACGTACATTTTCCTACTCAAAATTGAAATCAAGTCAATCTGCAGAGAGTGAAAATTCGGAAATCAAAAAGATCAAGGGTTAGGGTTACTGTACTGTCTATCCCAATCTAATAAATGTAACGTTGGACGTAAACTGCGGATAAGCATGGCACTTTTATAATGCAAGCAATATCCATATATGACGCTGAATTTCAATGTTTTCTCATTCCATAATTATTGCAGGTCAAACAAGTATCCCAGGAGCACACATGTACATGTACATAAAATGTAGCTAGAGCGTACATGTATGCTCACATCGTTTTCACACACACAAAAAAAACAACAACAAAGAGAGAGAGTCAGGGTTTTCGAAAGACACTGATTTGAATAGATTTTTCTCAATCAAATTTGCACACAAATATCACAAACCAAGTGCGAGCGGTCGAATGGAAAGGTATGTGGACACTTGTGTATGTCAGTTTACATGTATAATTGGAGAACTTCATGTTCATATCAGGAAATTTTCTTCATCTTATATGGTTAATCGTTTGCCGACACTGAATCATTTGTTTTATCCCATCTACATGTAAATACATTTCAAATACGCTCCAAGACCCCCATTTGATTCACATGTTTTCAAAATTTTCAGTCAGGGAAAAAAGTTTCATCCCTCGCCATTACAAAATGTATACTTCTCTGAGTCTTACAACAGTGCTCCAAGTAGCATCCATGACTAGGTTGCCAAAAAGCAACCTTGCTTAAATTTTGGTCTCCACTTCCAATATTTGGTCGCAATAAGCAAAATTTTGGTCGCTATTTGTGTATTTTTGACTTTCTAAAAACAAAAACCTGTATTTTCTGATCTTTGGTTGGGACACTGCACTGAATAAAAATAAAGCCTGTGTTTGTGAAACACGAATGCCCCCGGTGGCATCTTTGTTAGTATGAACACTATTTTCTGTTAAGTACATGTATGTGAGGTCACTGGGTTAAAAGGTCAAAGGTCAAGGTCACGAGGTCCAAAATTTTGGTATCAGTGGAAAGGTCTTGTCACAAGGAATACACATATGAAATATGAAAGCCCTATCACTTACCATTCAAAAGTTATGCCAAATGTTAAAGTTTTTGAAAAGTAAGTCAAAGGTCAAGGTCAAGGTCATGAGGTCATAAATGTTGGTATCAATGGAAAGATCTTGTCACAAGGAATACACATGTGAAATATGAAAGCCCTATCACTTCCCATTCAAAAGTTATGCCCAATGTTAAAGTTTTTGAAAAGTAGGTCAAAGGTCAAGGTCAAGGTCACGAGGTCAAAACTTTTGGTATCAATGGAAAGGTCTTGTCACAAGGAATACACATATGAAATATGAAAGCCCTATCACTTCCCATTCAAAAGTTATGCCCAATGTTAAAATTTTTGAAAAGTAGGTCAAAGGTCAAGGTCAAGTTCACGAGGTCAAAAGTTTTGGTAGCAATAGACAGGTCTTGTCACAAGGAATACACATGTGAAATATTAAAGCCCTATCACTTCCCATTCAAAAGTTATGCCCAATGTTAAAGTTTTTGAAAAGTAGGTCAAAGGTCAAGGTCAAGGTCACGAGGTCAAAAATTTTGGTATCAATGGAAAGGTCTTGTCACAAGGAATACACATCTGAAATATGAAAGCCCTATCACTTCCCATTCAAAAGTTATGCCCAATGTTAAAAATTTTGAAAAGTAGGTCACAGGTCAAGGTCAAGGTCACGAGGTCAAAAATTTTGGTATCAATGGAAAGGTCTTGTCACAAGGAATACACATGTGAAATATGAAAGCCCTATCACTTCCCATTCAAAAGTTATGCCCAATGTTCAAGTTTTTGAAAAGTCGGTCAAAGGTCAAAGGTCAAGGTCACGAGGTCAAAAATTTTGGTATCAATGGAAAGGTCTTGTCACAAGGAGTACACATGTGAAATATGAAAGCCCTATCACTTCCCATTCAAAAGTTATGCCCAATGTTAAAGTTTTTGAAAAGTAGGTCAAAGGTCAAGGTCAAGGTCACAAGGTCAAAAATTTTGGTATCAATGGAAAGGTCTTGTCACAAGGAATACACATGTGAAATATGAAAGCCCTATCACTTCCCATTCAAAAGTTATGTCCAATGTTAAAGTTTTTCGGACAAACAGACAGACAACAGACAAACAGACAAACAGATAAACAGACAAACAGACGGACAGGCCAAAAACTATATGCCCCCGAATCTTTGATTCCGGGGGCATAAAAAAGTTTAAATGGCATATTAAATAAGAAAATGTCCCATTAATTTTTAACGTACGGGACAACTGAATTGTCCCATACTCTCATTGGTCCTTCCTAATCTAGTAATCACTGCATGACACGAGCAGTACAGGCAATTTGGGAGTTCCAAGTCGCCAGTTTTGGGAGTTCTGGGTCGATTGTTTTGGGAGTTCTGGGTCACATAAAACTGTTTGTAATCTTGAATGAGTGAAAAGACCTAGAACTCTCAAATTGCCTGTATAAAACTCAGAATTACAGGGTTAACGGCAGGTCAATTTTTGTGACTTAATTGACTGAAACTGAAATGAAAAGCTAAAAAGTGCCAGTCTGAAGGATTTGACCAGCAAAATTTCATTTAGATTAGCAAAAAATTTAAAGTTTTGCTACACAATTCTTTATTCGGACTGGCATCATTTTCAAAATGACTGGCTGGCATGTTTAAATAGTTTTCAACATCTCTGCGGTAACATTTGCTATGAGCAAAATTGTTCCCATTTTTAAGCGATATTCAATCATATACTCCTAGGAAAAAGTTTCATTTGTGACAGTCTTTCCCAAAAACTTTCAGCTTACAAAGGTCATTCGGACCTATGTGTTAAAGAAACACATAGGTCCGAAACATAAACTGTCTGTCCGAAAAAATATACAAACCCTTCTATATACTTCTGTTTAACCAACATCGGCAATACGGTAGCAGACCCGGCCGGAACAAGTTCAACAACCTCTGTTAACTTGTTGAAATCACATTCTCATAAACTTTAAAAGAAGGAAATTAAAATTACAATCATGAAACGTTCACAAGAGCGTGATCAGTTTCTCATAAGGGACCTAAAATTATAAAAATTTGCACCGGTACTTAAGAATTGAATGTTTATTTTTGCCATTTTATTGGATGATGAAATGTCAGTTGTCGTATCACAAATTGTGTAAAACCGCGTAGCGAAAATAAACAATCAATATTTATAATTACCAAACATATGAATTTATACCGAATTCGTACAAATTCTAAGGAAAATACACGATTGTCATTGAGTACGTGGCGTATGAAAATATTAAACTGGTACAAACTAGTTCCCTAACAACAAAAATGTTCGAGAGGAAAATGTAAGCTGACATTTAATCTGGAAAAAAACATTTCCCCCTTCCGAACCTCAACATTTTTTACCTATTTGCACTTACTGCTGTACTGTTATGACGCAATTTGTGACGCGTTGTTTATCGAAGGCAGCAGACATGACAGTTGAAAGTAGAACATGAAGCAATCTGTGTTGGGATTTATACGGACTCTCATACAGCATTTCTTGTACCTGTAGATCTTATGTGTGAAGAAAAAACATGTTGTTAAGATTTACAGGTATCGGAATTTCAGCTGTAAATTATTTCTTAGGAATCAGAACGAAATCAGCATGACAAGTTTGGTAAGTCGCGATACTGCGTAGCTTTTGCTCAGTACTTTCAAATTTATTCATCCTGCATGTTGTATATCCATATGTATTAGATTAATTTCGATGATTTTAGAAAAATAAAGGACAATTTTTTTCATGCATTTCTAATAGGTCAATCAGTTTTCAAATCATGCGCGTAGCAACCGATGCAATGTAATCTCTGCAAACATTCACAGTACTGTGCTATGATGTTTATGTGTCGACACATGGAACTGTCTCTAGTTTTAATAGATTACTTGAGACCATTTTTATTGTTTATTACATGCGTTAGACAAATCTTGGTTTCTGTTGCGTTAGTGTGAAAGTAGTTCCGGTCAATTTTGACATTTTATCATCTCATAACGGAAGTCACAATAAATGCGATCTACCAATCAAAATGCCAAGAATCAGATAAACAAACACATTTGGTAATTATATTTGCATAACGAATAGACTCGGAAAAAGGCATCAGTCATTTGACCGACTATCGAGAGAATGTAATTTTGCCTGTCAGGACTAGCGGACAGATGTTTTTGGGAAAGACTGTTGTGATAACTAAATGGAGTTTAAAAGTTAACTTATCAGCAGGTACGGGATTACTCCAGAAATGGCTATAATAGCTAAATATGGCTATAATAGCTATAAATGGCTATATTGGAGAAATAATTTTAAGTACTAAAAAAGTAAATTTAGGAATTTTGAGCTAATACTCAAAATCGCAAATGTTTATGACCATCTGAACAATGTTTACTAAAGAAGTTGACATGTAAAATGTACCATCTTTGAGACTGAATGAGTCAAATTTTGATAACTTATCCTGGTCAAAACTTGAAAATTGTAAGTTTTGTATACAAACTTCTTTTGTAAACTTTGATCAGATGGTCATAAAGATTTGCGATTTTGAGTTTGAAAGAAAAATTCAAAAATTTTATTTTACTAGTACTTAAAATTATTTCTCAAATATAGCCATTTATATGCGCGCCAGCGCGCACGCGAAGCGCGCGTGCGAAAGCGCTATTACGATCAGGTCCTATACAGAGTTATGTTCCTTTGCTATAGCCTTAACGTTTCAGTTTGCGGACGCCATTTTGATTCATGGGGAACATAGGAGGAAAAAATTACCAACATTTAAAAATCAAATACTGTATTTATTATTCTAACTCATAAAGATGCTTCACTATACTCGTTAAAATAAAAATTAAATAAAGTTTGTCTTTCATTTTGGAATCATTATCAAAGTCTGCAAAATGTTTGCATGTTTTTTTTTTTATTCTTTTTTCATCACAGTAGACACGATAGAAAGACTTCAATAATTTCTGGAGCTTATGAACCGCGACTGCCAAACAATCCAAACATTTGTCGATCAGTAAGAGCTCACATAAAAAAACAAAAGCTTACCATTTACTTCGTCAGTCCGTGTCAATGCAATGTAAACGGAAAGTCGTTGTTACTTCTGATACCAGTAGATTAACATTGTGTATGCAGTGATTACGAATATAAAATCTACTGGTACAGAGAAAGCTTAAAAAGAGGTAAATCCCAACACAACAGATACATGCACATGGTCGGCTGCAGACGCTACAAAAATGCGTCATCAATCACAGGGCCAATGTTAACTTATCAAGAAATAGAAACTAAAACTGAAAGTTGTGTTGCTTTCATTTTCCATGCACTTCACATAGTGACTCGGATTTTTACTATCTAGGTGCTTCGAGACCATGTGCATCGATGACTAATTACGTCACAAGAAGTTCCAAGAAAGGTATTTTTAAAAATCACAGGTCAGAGTTCTAAAGAACTGGGGGAGGTCAAATTGAGGTAATTTGTACAGGCAAAATCATTAATCCTAGGGGGGGGGGCAACTTTCAAACAAGTTACAGTCATAGGCGGCAAAGGCTTGCAATATAATTCAATGAATAAAAGCCAATAAGTCTGATGATAAGTAGGAGATGGGGGGGGGGGGGGGGGGGGGGGGGGGTTACTGGCCACCAAATCTATCCTCTAAGCGTATGCATGGACCGGGGGGGGGGGGGGGGGGGGGGGGGGGTTCAGGATAAGCTACCTGGATGACTGATATAGGTATTTCAAATATTTATTGATATCACCAAACATGTTGGCATACATCAAAATAAAAGTAACAAAGTGACCAAGACAAAACAAATTTAAAACTAACTACATGATTATACACGTAGAAAACGGACTAGCAAAGAGTGATCAAAAACTCAATCATATGAATGGGTGCGGCAGGGAGCCAGCATATAACATTGGGTCATTAATTCAGTCTTTACTGAGTCTTATATAATCGAAAATTGCATGAGGTTTTTTTTCTAAATAGAGTCTGCATTAGAAAGAACCACCAGAGTACGTAAAGTTTTCTGTCTTCTTTGCCATGTTTACTGATGGAAATAGGAACAGAAAATAAAAATTGAAGTGTAAATCATATAATCATCATCATCCAAAAGCAGAATACACATAAATTTTGTCAAAAGAGTCGAGGAATAAGACTTGAAGAAACCACTGAAATAACAAATTAATACCATTTAGTTAATCATCTTTTATTTAAAACAATTCAGTGAAAAAGGATTGGGCAAAAGTTTTCATAACATGATTAATATATAATGCCCTCTCCTAAGCTTCTTAATGAATCATGTGAATATTTAAGTTTTTGTCAGACAGTCAATCCCTTAATCTGCTTGACTTCAATTCAACAACATACTGAACCGAGCAGGACTCCCAGACTCTGTAAGGAGACATTGAGGCAACAGTAGCTTCAATATTTCGTCCATCTCACACGTTATTTCTATTCGGTTAACCGTTATACCGAATAGAAATAACGTGTGAGATGGGCAAAATATTGAAGCTAAGGCAACAGGTATGACGGCAGATGTAGAAAACTTGATTTGTCCATGGTGGTCCAGTCGTCAGTCATGTGTTTCCAGCTTATCAATTTGAAAAGAATCATACATAAAAAAAAATTAACCCGGAAAATTCGGATTTTTAGCTAAATCCAGGGGGGAGGGGTTCCTCTGTGACTGTGAAAAGATCAGGATCTGGCTTGGTTTGAGTGAGTAGGAATGAGATATGCATGGCCAACACTGTTATGTGTTGATGTCTTTGAAAAGTAGTGCATTGATAATTATATAATATATATATAAACATACTTTACAAAATCATGCAAATTGTAAATGTACTAACTAAAAATATCTTTAAGCTCTTTAACAATATTTATTCAAAAAAGCTCATCATGACATTTACACACAAAACACATCTCTTTAGATTGGAAAACATTAAGTGAAAAACCACTTAGTACTAATTCCTCTCTCACACTTCTTGCATAGTTTACAAATCTGCCACTTACCAGGGGCAGTATACATGTACATCAAGTTGAAGTCTCTTGAATGTACCTTTTTGTGATGTTTCAGTATTGTATGTTTAAATTTTTTCTTAAGTTTTTTTTTTCAAGTTATGTTCATTGAATTTGATCAAAGGCGAATGTATGTCACTTGAAAAAAGAAAAAAAAAAAAAAAAAAAACAGTGAACGTGGTTGTTTTTACCTTTTCACGGTGCTGTTTATAATTGGAGTCATGTATATATTTTTCTTATTATAATATATATTTTTTTAAAACTATACAATCAATTATAAATTTACTTATCAGCTAAGGCCAAACAAAAAAATATGTTTGTTTCCTGTAACATGCCAAAAATTGAGAGGGTCGGTAGGTAGGAAAATCTTTTTTTTTTTTTGTTTTTTTTTTTTTTGGTCAGAGGGCAGATGCAATTTAGAAACTTTGTTAAGTTTTTATTGTATATGGAGGCACTCTAAGTCTTCACCTACAAGAGGGAGGGAACTGAAAATGATAAGTCGAGGATTTTTTGGTGACATTTTGTTGAGTCCCATCATTTATAATTTCATTTATTGATTCTGGAACTCAACTTACTGCTATTTAAGATGTTTGTTATTAGAGATTGCGTGGGTGGTGTACATAGCTGCAGCCATTATTGTGGGTATAATGTACATAAGCTGAAGCTTGAGCAGCATGATTAAATTTTAAAATGACTATTATACATACATACTCTTTGGGGTGGAGGAGGATAGATGAGGTTGGTAGGGGTCTCTGGTGACTATCACCTTTCTTTTTGAGCTAATATGTATTATTCTATAAACTATAAATAGCGACTCTCTTTGCATGATTGGCTGATAAGGTCATCGACGCTCCTAAATAAATCACCGTATAACACTGTTTAAAAATAGACTGGTATTACCCTCACTTAGTTCTGCAAATGGTGTCGTTATTTATAGTGAATCATATATGAAATTATAGAATAAAACAGTTATGGACTTTTAACTCAGTATATATGATGTCATATTGACTCACTATGAAAATATTGACCTTGGCTTTGTCTCGGTCAATATTTTCATCATGTTCATAGTGAGTCAATATCACATCATATATACTTAGTGAAAAGTCCATAATTATATAATGCACATAGTAAACCCCTCCCTCTGCATTCCAAAACAATATTATAATTATTGTTATCTGAACATACAGTAACCCCATTCCATGAATAGTTTCTTGATCACTGCAAGTACATTTGTAATGGACTGCAATTGAGTCTTTAGTTAATCCAAATATTAAGTTATCAGTCATCTTTTATGATTGAGAAATTCATGACAGGTTGTGGAAATTTGAATAATCATATATTTTTTACAGGGGGGGGGGGGGGGGGGGGTTGCGTTACATAAAGCAAGAAAAGAAGAACCCCCCCCCCCCCCCCCCCCCGGAAGTCCACACTTGTCTTGGTTGTGGAAATTATGTGCGATTAAAAAAACGCTAATTTTCCTGCAAATTGCAGTATCATTGGGAAGGCCATTCACCATGCGACATAAAAAATGGTCTATAACATCGGCAACTCGCTGGGCCCTGGTGCGCATTATTCTACGAATCGTACGATGTCCATTTTCGGTTTTTTAATCTATAGAAAAGTTCTGACCACTCGTATTTATGTTGCAATGTAGCAGTAGCGAGTGGATCTCAGCTAGCTGCTTACTGTATATGGCCAGTCAGAAGCACAAATTCTTTTGTTCCGCTCACCCAAAAGGTTCTTTGCTATTATGATACAATATTGATTTTTCTCCAACGTTCTTTTTTATCCTCGTTTAAATATCCAACTTATCTACGTAAAGGTACTAACTTCTTGTGTATGCGTTCGTCCGTAAAATTATCATGTCACTGACTCATTAATTTTACGTGGTCATTTTGAGTTTGTACAGAAATGTCAATGATTGCAGTCACCCCCCCCCCCCCCTTCTTCCCTAGTATCAAAAAAGCTGCCCATACGTGGACACGAAAAATACAGGATCGATGGCTGAAGTTTGGTTTTGGTTGTTCTGCGATATATGCAAAAAAAATGTACTGTAATTATTCATTGGAAATGGTAAATATGGAATTTTCACGACTTAAAAAACTTGCTAACGTCTGATTTACATACATCGTATATGCAAAGCTTTTCGAAATTTGATCATTTTTTGGAATGGCCCTTTCGTGAAGAAAGATTACCCATTGTTTATGAGAATGGCCTATTGATGAAGGGGCCAGTCCCATTAAGCAAGTTTGCCTTCCCAATCACGGAACAAATTGCATGACATCCAATTTTCCTTCTTTCTAAAATAATCCGTCTTTATCAACTTTTAAAAAATCGTCCGCTCTTCATCGGTTATGTCCAGGTTACAATACACTATACAAGTAACGTGAGAAGATAATCACTTTAATCCTTTCGAATTCTCAACACTTGGTCACTCATGTGAAACGGATTAAATCTACCTGGTGGTCAGGTGTGAACTACATGTACTCACTGTAGTGATTTACAACAAGAGGCGCTATGTACGTATTATGATCAAGGCTTGTCTGAAAGAAAATATAAAGGGAACGGGAGGCTTCCAAAGACGAGTCTGGGTTGCACGACTTGCATTGATTTTAAGGATTTTGGGTTCTTTTTAGGCAGTGTAGGGAAAATGGTGAAAAAAAAAATCAGAGTCGGCACGATTTTTGACGGTCGGTCGGGTTACAGGAAACAAACAACTTTTTTTGTTTGGCCTAATATTCATCTAGAATTTATTGTTTAACTAGCTGGCGCGCGTTGATGGCTTTGCCATGTTTCATATTAGCTATTATAGCCATATTTAGCTATTATAGCCATTTCTGGAGTAATCCCGTACCTGATCAGTTATCCCCAACCTGCAATGATTATCCTGCATGTACATTACATTTGCAGTATAAACAAACTTGTGTAAAAAATACAAAGACCCAATTCATTTTAGACCATAATGCATGTCATGTAGACTTAAGCTACATTATTTTTACAGCATCGAAACAAAACCAGATGCTCTGAAATTCTGATAATGAATGTTAATTTTTGCATGAACTTATTGATGTCACAAACCGCCATAGCACGGGATGTGTATTGAAAATCAATGGAATTGGTTGAATAGAAAGTTCATATCCAGATCTACGTTCAAATAAATGTACTCTCTTATTACCACAAGCTACTTTTTCTCTGAATACATAGAATGTGCAGAAAATATCGAAAATTCCCTAAGAAGTTTGGATTCCACTAGACTTCTCCTTCTGTCTGTTGTCACTGCGCATGAACATTATCTCACCGGAAATGGAGGGGTACTATTTGAAGGTGCACACTAAAAGTGGTAGTCCGAGTCCGAGTCGGGAAAAGCCGAGTTGAGATATTTAATTTCAAATTTCTCGGCAACGAATGGATAGATTTTGATGAAATTTTCAGGAAATTTCTATTTTATAAATACAAATCGATGTATGTTATTAGATTTTGAAACATTTGTATATCTTGGAAGAAATTAGCTATATACCGATTTTTACCACACTAAAAGTGGTAGTCCGAGTCCGAGTTGAGAAATCAAAAAACGTAGGTAATTCATGAATGGATGGATGGATTTTGTTCAAACTTTCAGAATTTGTTAGAAATGGATATTTGAATGCTATGAAACCTCATTTTCCCAGGTCTATGGACAATATTTTGTTTTAGAACTGGAATAAGTAAAAGCCGAGTCCGAGTCAAAGACAAAAAGCCGAGTTGAGATTTTAAATTCAGATTTATCGGCAACGGGTATATAGATTTTGATGAAAATTTCAGGAAATATCCATTGTATACATGCAAATCGATGGATATCATTTGATTTTGAAATATTTGCTTATCTTGGAAGTATTTATCTATAAACCGAGTGGTAGTCCCAGTCCAAGATGAGAAATAACAAATCTCAGATAATTTTCAGAATTTGTTGGAAATTCAAATAAGAATGATCAGACACATCTTTTACCTAGATTACTTACAATATTTTTGTTTAAAAAAAAAAAATAAATAATGATAAGCAAAAGCCGAGTCCGAGTCAAAACGAAAATCCGAGTCCGGGCTGAGATTTCAGATTCGAATTTCTCTGTAATGAGTGCATAGATTATGATGAAAATCTCAGGAAATATTTATCTTATGCAAATAAATCTATTATATTTTAATGGCCTGCTTTCCTCCCCTTCAGCCATCCTTCTCCATGCACCAATATATTTAAAACATTTCATTGATTGTACTGGGCTGCCGATGGAATACTTAAAGCAATACTAAGTGCTTCAAATTACGCATGTGTACTTAGGATTTCTTAGAAGAAATGTCAGAACCCGCCAGACTAAAACCAGAGAGCTAGCCTACAAAACAATAGTAAGGCCATAGCTTGAATATGCCTCTACCAGCTGGGACCCCTACACTATAAGGACCAAATTAACAAACTAGAGGCAGTTCAGCGCCGTGCAGCTCGATGGTGTCTAAATGACTTTTCCCCATACAGTAGTGTGTCAGACATGATTGTTAACTTAGGTTGGCAAACACTTCAACAAAGGCGCTCCACAGCTAGGGCAGTACTCATGTATAAAATAACTTACAACCTAGTTGCCATCTCCATGCCCCCATACGTCACGATACCCACTAGGACCTCTGCTAGGAACCACTCACTCCACTACCATCCAATAATTACAAATCGGGAATATTACAAATTCTCTTTTTTCCCCCGCACTGTTGTTCTCTTGAATAGCCTCCCAAATTCTTTAGTGACTTCCAAGGACCTGGACTCCTTCAGAGATGCTGTCTCCCAGGTCCCCCATTTAGGCCCCTAAACCACTGTCTGTTTTTACCTTTTAACTAATGTACATATACGGTTTTAATATTGCACTTCCGATTTTAGACTAACTTGCACAGACGAGCACTCTGCTTAGAACACTTACACGAGGGCCTAGCAGTATATATAGATAGATAGATACTCATGTTTAATAGGAACGAATTACGTGTATAATAATCAACAGCTAACAAATCGAATTATTCATGTCGATTTGTATTCATAAAATACACATTTCCTGAAATTTTCATCAAATTTAATGCATTCGTTGCCGAGAAATCTGCGTTTAAAATCCCAACTCGGCTTTTCGTTTTTGACTCGGACTCGGCTTCTACTTGTTACACCTAAAACACAAAATAAAGCTATGAATTTGGAAAAAGAGCATTCCAATATCCATTTCTAACAAATTCTGAAAATTTGAACAAAATCCATCCACCCATTCATGAATTATCTGCGTTTTTTGATTTTTCAACTCGGACTCGGACTACCACTCTTAGTGTGGTAAAAATCAGTTTATTGCTAATTACTTACAAAATAATCAATTATTTTGCAATCAAATAAAATGCATCGATTTTTATGTATAAAATTGATATTTTCTGAAAATTTCATCAAAATCTATCCATCCGTTGTCGAGAAAATTGAAATCAAAAATCTCAACTCGGCTTTTCCCGACTCGGACTCGGACTCGGACTACCACTTTTAGTGTGCACCCTATTTGAACATATCATGTACTTGATTTCCCGTACAGTATCTATGTATACACACTTTTTTTTTGTTTTTGTTGTGTTTTTGTCTTTAGCGATAAATGATTAAGATTTAATCCATTTCTTACAAATAATGACGCGATGTTAAATGTCTTAAAATTATAAGTTGTATGATAATGTGCCTACATTAAAATACATATATTTATGATTGATGTGCTCTTTGATTAGTAGATCTTTTATCTGATTTGAAATGATCATGATGATAAATATTTTTGGAGGGGAAGAAAAAGAAAACGCCTTTTATCTAAAGTTGTTTTTTTAACGAACGTTTGATATTGCAATGTTGTCTGGTGATTCTCGGAAATAGTCATCTCTGTTTAGAGACGACCAATATGTCTGCGCCCATGGATTCATGAACGTTTTATAGACGAAGGTTTTTAACTACATTGTATATTTAAAGGGCATCGGGACTGCTGTTCACTCAGGTACCTTATTCTAGGGGTCTATTGTACCCTGGGGATCTTTGACCTGGGACTGTCACTGTTATACCCTTAATCATGTTAATAGCTGATTTTTCCAGTAAACTCGTGAGGCATTCATACTCAGGTTTTTTTTTTTAATTTGGGGAAGGTGCCTGTCCCATTTGGGAAAATTTGCGACATTTAGCTGAAATTTGGAAAAAAATTTAAACAAATCCTCACCACAGTCATGGGCGGATCCAGAAATTTTTTTCAGGGGGGGTCCTAAAGTCCGAATTTTTTGAAGAGCAAAAAAAAAAATAATCAATTATAAACGCAAGAAAGTAAAGTTATTGATTGATGATTGTCAGTTCTGTCTCTAATTATTGATAAAACAGGTGACTGGAAAGCAATGGCGAGCTACGTAAAAGCTTAAAAACTTTTGAATTTTTTACATCATAGTAATTGATTAAATTGATCGTCAGTTCTAATATGTAAATACAACAAATGGCGAGCGATAGCGAGCCAGCGAATTTTTTTTTCCAAGAATTGGAATAAAATTCATTATTTGTGTCTTTTTCAGTTTCTGTTCGTTTCCTTAGTGCTCTTGTTTATTGACCTAGGTGTAATGTATATGTGTTGTATATAGCATGTATAGGAAAGCGCAGCATCATTTGAAAATAACGTACATGTACAAGTATGTAATAAATTCTGGCGAGCGGAAGCGAGCAAGAAAATTTTTGAAATACTGACGGCAAAATATAATCAAAATGAAAGATTTCTAATACAAATTCATGATATATTTTTCAAATATTATGACAACAAAAGGGGAATTGGGACTTAATCTTATGAAATATGCATATCAATAACAAAAATTTAGCAAAGTTTCGAAAATTTCAGGGGGGGTCCGGACCCCCCCGACCCCCCCTCTGGATCCGCGCTTGACAGTATAACCTTAAAGTATCATTAATTAACAAGTTGCTAATCCATTGATTTGCATGAACTGAACAAGAGATGAATGAAAAACTTAAAGATGCTCTTAGAAATAGGACATTTTGTGCTGACTTCCAGGCTTTGAGTTTTATTTTCTAAGGTGAATTTTTCATAATTCCTCTTTGGGAATTTCAGAGTGATTTTTTGGGAAAAATAGAGGAAATTTGGCATTGGGAAGGGGCCGAAATTTGGCCCCAAAACAAGGAAAAAAAAAAACCCTGAAACTCCACACATCACAGAATTTCCACAGGTTGCAGACACAATATGATCCCCTCTCTCCCTTTTTATTGTGTATAATTTAAGGTACGGAACTCGGCTGCTGCCAAATCAACCTGGTGAATAAAACCCAATTTCTGAAATAATTGAGCAGTTTGAAGTAGTTTGCAGGTGCCCAGTTCGGGCTCGTTGCCGAGTAAGCTAAAGGGACATCCCGATAGCTCAGTCTTAGAACTTGTACTGAACTATCGGTACCTGCAACTACCGGAAGCCACTACACCCTTCCCCCTTTTCATTGAGGGCCATGGGTGTACCCCGCTGTGTGGCCACTCTCCAATGAAGTAGTTTGCAGGTGCCCGGTCCGGGAGTCGAACCCTGGCCGTCCGGGTGACAGTCAGACTCATTGCCGAGTGAGCTAAAGGGACATCCTGATAGCCCAGTCTTAGAGCTTGTACTGAACTATCAGAGCTGCTACTACCGAAAGCCACTACAAGTTCTTATAATCAGGGCTCAATATTTCTCAATACTAGAATAAATAATGTATACAATCAGCGTATCATGGTCAGCATTAAACATTTTGGTCCTCCATGAGAAGTAAAAACTTTACGAATTTTTCTAGGTCCACATTTTACTGGTAACGCTCAATCATGTGAAATGTGACGGTTTGATTAAGATATTCCTACAATAGACCCTTTCACATTATCTGCGTTACTGAATTTGAATGTCAGTTTCAGGGGGACAAACAACAGATTGTGCATGCACCAGTGACGTCATTCGATTGTTACAAGACATTTTTCGCGGAACAAACAAAACGCGATTCCGCACTAAACGCCCTAGAACAATCAAATGACGTCACTGGTGCATGCGCATTTATTACTTGTCCCCCGGAACTGTCGACCTTCAAATTCAGTGCCGCAGATAATGGGAAAGGGTCTATAAAACCTTACTAATGCACATGAATACCATTGCCTTTCTTTAAAAATGTGTGTAGAAATGTCTCCGTCTGACAAAAATCGGCAATCTCATTCGCAAAATGTAAAGTCCACAGAGTCCACATTATATATTTACATAATTCAGAAGGAAATAACTCTAACATTTTATCATGATTGAGCATGTTGAGTGTTACCAGTAAAATGTCGACTTGGAAAAATTAGGAAAGTATTTGCTTCTTACCGGCGACCGAAATGTTGTATGCTGACCATGCTATGTTGATTATAAGTATTATTCATTCTAGTTATGCAAAATATGAGCCTTGATATCAAGAACTGCTCAATTATCCCAGAAATATGGATTATATTCACCAGGGACAAGTGCAGATTTATTTGGCAGCAGCTGAGTTCAGTACCTTACACACAATAAAGAGAGGGAATGGGGGTCGTATTGTGTAAGATTTTTAAATGGAGAATTCAAATACTGAATCATATAAACAAAATTTAGTTTCTAATTCTACTTAGTACTGTCCGCTAGTGTTGTGTTACGATCACTGATTTTTTTCAGTAATTTGGGAATAGGGTCAGGGCCCGTGCAATTGGTAAAATTAACAACGTTTGGGAATATTTTGGGCAGTACTAATATGAGGGTAAAATGACAGTTTATACAATCACAAGTTCAGAATTGAATGTTTAATCAAATAGTTTTCGTTAAAATATTATTTAATTTCTCTTGCTTACAACAATATGGCAAATAATTAGTAAATTTGCTACTTTTGAATCAGTTAATTCACTAATTTCGGTGATAATTCCGTCTATATGAAATTGGGAAATTTTAGAGCCACAATTGGGAAAAAAAGATACCATCTTTCATTGGGAATGGGGCGGAATAACGGCCCCAAAAAGTGGTAAAAAAAATCCCTGACAATAGTCGCCAATGTCACCGCTTGTACTCCTCCGATAGTTTCCGATAATGGATAGTAAAAAATTTCTGAATTTACAACACTACTGTCCGCACGGCTCACTTCAGAAACTGAATAAACACGATTTTAACTATTTCATCATGTAGAACTTTGAATAAAATTGATACCATTCAGTAGATCTCGCTTAGTCATAAATTTTGGTATAAGTTATATGATAGTCAGTGCACGCAATTAGAATTAATAGACAAAACAAATTTTAGATGGGCCATTTCTCATGCCAATTTTTCCCTGACGTCGTGACGCTCTCCTTAGGCTCATTATTAAATTCGGCGACGTCACGCTGAAATTTAAGATTGAAAATGCCCCATCTAAAATTTATATTGTCTATATAATTTGATTGCATAAACCCTCGACCATGTAACATATACCAAAATTTACAACTATTAAAGCAAGATTTTAATTCAATGATATAGATTTTATCTTATTTTTTGCATGACAAAGTTATCAAAATCGCATTTATCCAGTTTTCAAAGTGAGTCTTGCAGACAGAGCATGTACAATGTAAGTTGCTTTATCACACCTCCTTTCCACTCCTTTCTGCCCCATTTAATATCGCGCACCGGGGAAGTAGCTGAGAACTATCCTTTTTATCAACTCGCATCATAGTTGCAGGAGAATATAGTAACGCAGTCGTTCGTGTGTTTGTGTACATGTGAGTGTGTGTACGTGTGTGCGTCACAAAATCCTTGTATACAGCCTAAAGGGTGCAGTTTTGATTGGATCTTGGACAAGAGGAAGAATCCTATATATTTTCAAGGTCATAGGTCAAGGTCACAGATAGGAAATTAATAAAGTCCTTGTAAACAGCCTAGAGGTCACAGTTTTGATTGGAACTTGACCAAACCTCATACACTGAATGCTAATGATAAGAGGAAGAACCCTATTGATTTTCAAGGTCATAGGCCAAAGGTCAAGGCCATAGATTGGAAATGGTCAAAATTCTTGTATGCAGCCTGGAAGGTGCAGTTTTGAATGGATCTTCACCAAACTTCATTCACTAATTGCTTATGGCAAGAGGAAAACCCTTCTGATTTTCAAGGTCAAAGGTCAAGGTCACAGACTGGAAATGGTCAAAATCCTTGTATTTAGCCTGGAAGGTGAAGTTTTGATTGGATCTTCACTAAACTTTATACACTGATTGCTTATGACAAGAGGAAAAACCCTATTGATTTTCAAGGTCATACATGTAGATCAAATGTTAAGGTCACAGATTGGAAATGGTAAAAATCCCTGTATACAGTCTGGAAGAGGCAGTTTTTATTGGATCACAACCAATACGCTAATTGCTTATGGCAAGAGGAAAGGAAGAATCCTATTGATTTTCAAGGTCAAAGGTGAAAGGTCAAGGATATTTTTTCTCAGTAAATACTGTTTAAACCAAGGATACAGATTCGAAATAGACAAAATCCTTGTATACAGCCTAGAGATTGGATCTTAACCAACCTATATACTGATTGCTTATGACAAAAGAAAGAATCCTATTGATTTTCTAAGGTCATAGACCAAAGGTCAAGGTCAATCAGAGATATGAAAAGGTCAAATCCCTGTATACAGACCAGAGGATGCAGTTTGATTGGATCTTAACCAAATTACCGTAACTTTATACGCTTTTTCCTTATGACTAGAGGATGAATTTTATTTATTTTATGTATTGTATACTAGACACATTGATTTTTCTGCCGTGTGAGGGTTTCTGCCGTGTAAGGGGATGCCATGCTTTGCGTTGCCTAGGTTATATTTAATCTATGTGATTTGAGAAGTTTCGGTTCTATTTCTAAGATTATTTTTACACAGTTATTTGTAGAAAAGATTGAAGAAAACAATATCAGCCAGTTTGGCCTGAAATTGATAGTGATTGACAGCTTTAAAATCAGTTGTCGTGAAAGTGGTCCAGTAATTTGCGAAAAATGGCTGAAATATAGGGTCATAAAATTGGTCTAGAAACCATATTTCTTGATAGATTTTACATTTTCTTTCTACATGAGTGTATATGGGAAGGGCATAGCATTATTAATGAGAGAAGTTTGAACATAGTCCTTGAAAGGACAGAGGAGTTATCACAGAAAAACCTTCAAAATCATCCGTAAGCTGTTCGAACACCAGTACTGTATTTTAAAGGGACTTGGGGTTGACATAATGATACGAAAATTTGTCAGAAGTCTTTAACACATTCATTTTCCTGTTTGAAAAAATGAATTTTATTCAGTTGCTAGATTCGTTAAATTAACGACATGAATCCCAGGGTTGGGGAAAGGATAGGTGCAGGAAGACTTACCAGCCAGAATTTTAATTTTCCAATGTTGAAAATGACTTGCAGAGTGAGATCATATGCAAAAGGAAGAGAATATTGAGGCATCTCTTGCAAGCAAATCACCTCTTTTAAATTTCTGGAATGGCATATGAAACCTATATATGATCTCTTCACTTAGATGATACTGACAACGCAGACAGGCTAATTTCGTTCCTTTCAATAAACAAATAAAGTGTTTACCGGGCATGTGGAAAGGTTGGAAGAAGTTACGTCTGGATAGAATTGCGTCTTTTAACACTGTGACATCATAATGAAAAGCAACGACAAAAGATGTTGACTCGGACATTTTGAGTTTTTAATCAATATCGGAAAATGGTCTATTATTAAAGTATGTATGTATGTATGATCAATTAACAAAAATTGACTTCACTCAATTTATTTTAACTTTTTATCATTTTTTTTTTTTTTGCAGCAGAAGAATTTGAGCATTCAGGATGGCACTTAACAAGTTTATGCACCCTAGAAATGTTTATAAAAAGAAGAAACCAGACTTCAAGCAGCTTGCCATGAAGTATCCGAACCTTCAGAAACACATGTTCACCGATTTAACAGGCAAAGCTTTTATAGACTTCAAAAATGCTTCCTCCATGAGAGAGTTATCTATAGCTCTACTGAAAGATGATTTTGGACTGGATGTAACCCTGCCGCCGGAAGGACTCGTGCCGACAGTGTCTTTACGTCTAAATTACATACACTGGATAGAGGACATTCTGGAACCCCTTGGCAGGGGAACAAACATTAAAGGAATTGATATTGGTAATTTGTATATGTTTCACGTTACGTTACCTAAAAAGTATACATGTATTCAGTCTTTGCGGAGTACAGAGTTACCTCCCATTTGAGACAATATCTGACGTAAAACCATTGTGATGTCATAAAATTGGTATGGTAAAGTTGATTTTATACCGTCATTTCCCAGAGTTTTAGGACTGTTTCCATAGAATTTGATGACGTCACAATTAGTCTACGTCAGATACCGTCCCAAACAGGAAGTAACTCTGGTTTTCGAAAATATCGAATAAACTTTTGTATATTTCGTATAAATATTTGTGAAGTTATCTGACTTCAATTAATTTATGACAATTAAGATTTTTAAAGGACATCACAATGCTGTTACTTCAAATACAAATAAGACTATAAAATCGAAAAGACAGAATAATCATCACTGACCTTCTTCTTATCCATAGATAGATATTTCTCTCTAAAGGGGTAGGGCCACGAAGCCCGATATTGGCCCTAATTTTGATAAATTTTGAACATTGTACTTCATAGAATTTTTAACTGTTATTTGACATTTTGAAACGTTCTCTACTGAATCACGAATCTACTTTTTGTAAACATTGCTTTTATCAACACCTTTTAGCCCTTTGAAAACACCATATTCGGCGAAATTGATGCAAAAACTCAATATTTCTATTAAATTAGCAATGGCCGCATGCATTAACTATGATGGAAAAATTATCATTATATCCTTTTGTCATAAACGTTTTATCTCAGTTAATGCATGCAGCCACATTGAATTCTACGACAAAAGACAAAATTCCCAGCAATTTTCGCCATATTTTATCAATAACGTCAAAATGACGTCACTTCACGACGTCATTACAGTTAAATGGCACATTGTTTGGTGATATTATTCTTTTCATGAAAAGCGGTAAACATTCGTGTATTTTCATGAGAGATATCAAGTATTCCTCATGAAATTTATTTTAAGAGAAAAATCAAGGGCCGATTTAGGGGTCTCGTGGCCCTACCCCTTTGGAAACTTTTTGTGTCAAATTGAAATTCAAAGATAATTGAAAAAAAAAATGGTTCAAACTAGTCCGAACCAAAATGATTATTTTTACCCTTGAATTGGACTTTGTAGCCATCATGTTTTCTTTCTGTGTTCTCCCTTCACCACATAAGGATGGTATGCTTTGTGTTCTAATCAGGCTTTATGTGTGTTTTTCACTGAAGAATTTTAGGGAGTTTGATAATGCAATCACTTCACAGTGTTCTAGGATTTTATTAAAAAACCACTTACCAACGGGTAAGTGCTTACCCAGCAAGGAAACTCACTTACCCAAACAAAAATGTGAGAATAAAAAGGGGATGACATGTTAATTTCCTATCGCGCATCCTAGCTATTACCATCGTGAGGATGAAAATATATTATTATGTCCAGAAATATTACCACACTGATAATAAAGGACGACAGCTTAAATATGATCTCATACTTTGGGGTGACTATTTACTTCTGTTTTTGCTACATATACCGTATACGGAGGATGTAATGGGGATTGTGCTTCAAAATTAACTTACCAAACGGGTAAGTTGCATTCTGTTTTCCAGTTACCTGACTTCAATTTTCACTTAACTCAGGTAACGGGTAATTGAATCCTAGAACACTGCTTCATCTCTGTTTCTGCTCACATAGTTTCTCCATGCTTAGTCCGAAATTAATTTTGCAGTACAGTATACATATTTAATGATTTCGGACAAGATGATGAGGGATCAATGTCTGAATAATAATACATTGGATAGAAAATATTCTCTAGATTTGGAGCTTATATGTTTATACCACACTTCTTGTTCATTTTCTTATAAGTTCTGATAATCATTTTATTTAGAGCACTTGTTTAGATGATTCCTTCCTTTACAGGTACGGGAGCAAGCTGTGTATACCCACTGCTGGGATGTAAACTCAATCCTTCGTGGTCGTTTCTGGCCGTGGAAAAATGTGATACTAATACACAGTATGCTGAGAAGAATGTATCAGCAAACAAAATGGAGGACAGAATAAAAGGTTAATTAGTTGTATTTGATCAGAGGCAAAAAAAGTTTTGTTTAATATTATTTGCTTCCTTTGTCTATACATTTTGTACTAAATCAAATTTTGTGATCATCACTTGAATTATTCTCTAATTTTCAGAAACAATAAAATTCACTCAATCTTTCATATATAAAGCAATACATGTGTAAGATTTTGACATCACTTCATGTACATACAGTGAGCTGTTATGATTGATTACTATGTAACTTTGACCTTGAGCTTTGGCTATTTAGCTTCAACTATTCCTGAACGTGCTCCATGCTGTATATATGTTAGGACCCTGCAGTATATGATTTATTAATAACTTGTATGGATGCCATCTGGTTCCCAATAGACCATTTTCACATTATGGGTAGACTTGCATATTAGACATTCCAAGACCCAACATCACAACTTTAGATGTTATTTTTCATTATCAAGTCTGTTTCGACGCCACAGTAAGAAATGTTATAGTATCGGATCTTGGAGCGTCTTAAATTCAAGTCCACTGTGTTAATGTGAAGATCGTCTATTGATTCATCGAGCAATTTGACCTTACTATAATGTGTTCAAAGAATTTCCCATGTACATGTATCGACCTTTGTACTATATACATGTATTCTCATGATAGCACAAGTATTTTCCTATAAAATTCAAATTAAATGTCTTTTCAAACTTTGTGCAGAGAATTACATTATATACCAATTTTTTTTCAGTTAGAAAACAGCAGGATGACAGTATATTACTACACCTTCTCCATGATACAGACACTGTCTATGATTTCTGTATGTGTAACCCACCATTCTTTGCCGACCACTCAGAAGCTCAGGGTACATCTCGTAAAGATGACAGGGCGGAGCCTAGCTCTGTATCCATGGCAACTCCTTCAGAGAGTATCACAGAGGGTGGAGAGATAGGCTTTGTTAAAAATATGATACAGGAATCTATGGAACTTAAGTCAAAAGTCAGGTAAACATGAGACAGAAAAGTGTTTATTTGATGTTTAACTACATTTGACTACCCAGTATGACACTACATAGTTCCCATGGAAACGTAATACAAATATACTAGTTTTTACATTTTATTCCCTTGGAAATGTAATACTAGTTCTACAATTTATGCCTGAAATTTATTCTTTGTTCAATGGAAATTTAAGAATGAAGTATTTTTATGAAAGAAAAAGTTAGAAATTTGAGGAATTTAAGAATTTAAGGAATTTAAGAATATGAAGAATTTAAGATTTTGACAAATTGACGAATGAGGAATTTAAGATAGGAATTTAAGAAATTGAGGAATGTAAGAATTTGAGGAATTTAAGAATTTGAGGAATTTAAGCATGAAGAGTTTAAGAACGAGGAATTCAAGAATGAGGCATTTGCTTTTAATACATGAATTACAAGCTCTGATAAAATTTTGTATGTAAAAACGTATCTTTTCACTCTACAGAGTATATACCAGTATGGTAGGAAAGAAATCAAGTTTACCAAAACTGAAAGAAGAGATTAGAAGACTTGAGGTAATCAAAAATTCACTTTATGTCAGCATAAAATATTTTATCTTTCATTGATTTCAGAGCTGCAATTGATGTCTTTTTTAGTAAGACATATCAAATATATATATGCAGTGGCAGATCCAGCGCCCCCCTTGCCGGGGAAATTTTTTTTTTTTACTGAAAATGGGCAAAAATATATGGGGTTTTTTGAAAAAAATATTTTTGGGAGGGGGGGGGGAGGGAGGTGTACGCCCCCTCTGACCCCCCTGAATCCGCCACTGATATGTTTGTTTCTATTTCATGGAGCTACTGTCTAAAACAAAGACAGGTATGGGAGATCAATAGAATCTATAACCAGATGTGATCTGTGATACAGAAATCCTACACCATAGTCTGGGATTTGCTTGCACCGTGGCAGGACTCACTAAGTCATGGACAAAAGCAGATCACGGGCATGAGGGTTGGATTTCCCTATTATTGATCACACCCAATGATTGATTATTTTTCTTCCTATCTCTTTAAAATAATAAAACAAAATAATATTTACCGTCTTTGTTTCTGCCATGATTTGGTCCAGTTTGACGAAACCAAATGCGTTCTATTTTTATGATGTTATAGTTAATGTTCTCATGTGTAGTTTATGAATTATTGATTTATCATTTTTACACATTCTGTATGGACAAATTCTATTTATATGTATAATTGTATCTTAATTTTTTCACAGATTCCTAACTTTACGACTACAGAGTTTTGTCAGGGTAAGACTATGAGATGGGGGATCGCCTGGAGCTTTGATTCTTCTGTTATATTTCCTGTGAGTATAGTGTTTACTTAAGTACAGGTCCACGTAAGGATCAGGCAGTTGAAAAACCTGAAATTTTTTGCAGAACTTCTTTCTCTTGAAATGTGTTCAGATCAGCCTCCATATGAATGCTCTGAAGGAATTTTCCTCATACTTTGATGGTGAAGAAAATTATAGGGATAGCAAATTCGGTTGTATTATATAGAGAAATTTTTCCCGCCATTTTTTTTTCCTTCATAATCCTTTATAAATAAGCTAATGCTAAAGAATTATGGTCACATAAGGGGAGTGGTCTTTGGTGGGAGTGGTCACATATAGAGGGACCACTGTATACAGAAATTCATTCATGAAACCTGTTTACTGATTTTATGAGTCAGTGGTTTAAAGTAGTAAAACAAATCATACTCTGAACAGAATTTGCCATCTTTAACATTAATACAAAAATTTTAATTGTGGTCTTCCTTAAAATCATACTGCAAAACACTCAAACTACATGTATATACTATTTTGCATTAAATATCTTTATCAGTGTCTTTCATAATTAAATTTTCTGTTATAAACAAAATCTAATGTGATTTTATATGTACAATACGATTAATCAATAAATATACGAATTGACATATGCAGTGATTAATTTAATAGTATTGCTCTTATACTACGAAAATATTGTAGGATCAGGTTGAACCTGTATTCAGTGACCACCTCTCTTATGTGACCTATTTTCTGTCGGCCCTTGCAAAGTCACATAAGACAGGTTTGACTGTATATGTAGAGTATAATTACTGGTAATGCGGTGAAAAATAGTGCAGATATTGTTTGGAAATCCTTTTTTGCCATGTTTCAGTTCATGATCTTTTACTTGAAAAATCAAGGGGACCATAGTTTATAGGCAATTGATGTCACATTGATGTATCATCTTGGAAGATCTATATCGATATACTGGTACGTATCGATATTGGTACGATACATTTAGATACATTTATTTTAATAGCTATTCTCTGTAAGCATTTGCACTTTTATGAAGGACGCATGGCACAGCATGTCTCAGATTTTGATAAGATTTGTACATAAGGTTGGGTCTGACCCAAAAGTAAAAATTTGATAAAAATATTCTTAATATCACATCCGGTTGCCATGGAAAAGGACTTTGAATATTGAAAAATTGCATTTTTGGGCGTTTTTGAAGTCACATACATAATTTATGCAGCATAATCTAAAACAAACACTGATGAATTATCAGTACCCTATCATTGCTCTTTCAAGTTAAGTAATAATAATGTTGGGTTTATGGTCTTATCTATATGTTTCCATAGCAACAACACAGGTACCCTATCAAAATAGTATTTTTGGCATTTTTTCAAAATTCAACGATAAATTACTTACATTTTTGAGTTTTTTTATGCAAATAAAACATAAGCATTCACATTGGGACAAAGTTTCTGTTCGTTGCTATGGCAACATGACCTCAAATATCAAAAATGGAAGCAATTTTGGACAATATTTAGAGTCTTTTTTCTACTAGATCATTGGATTTTAATTCAAAGTGATGAAAATTAATTAATGTATTCAAGTAGATCTTTCATTACACGAAAGAAAATTTTTAAAAAATATTCAGGAAATAGCCCGTTGCTATGGGAACGATTCTTTAAATTTGCACATAGGCCCACTTTGAGTCCTTAGATACGGGCATCAAAATGTTAAACGTCTTTAAATTCAATAGCATCATTTACAACCTGGTAAATTTACAGCATGGACCAGACATGCACGTTTCGGGTACTAAACCCTCGTCAGTGATCCTCAGTCTAAGTTAGTAATCTGAAATTTTTTATATCTAAAATAAAGTTTAGACTTTGCTTTATCGTAGATATAAAAAAAAGTTGTGTAAGCCTGTTTCGTTTTTTGAGAAAAAGGCTTAGAAAAACAACAAAAAATGCTTATTTTTATAATGTATGGCCAAATTACTATAGCAACCATTAATTATTTGAATTTTTTTTATTGTATTTTGATAGAGGCTTACTTGATCTTTATTGTTATTGAATTTGAACATCCTGGGATTAATAATTACTGTTTAATGAAAATAATAAAAAATGGTTGCCATGGTAACATATGTTCCCCATAGCTTTTTCACGGTTTTTGAAAGAGCTCCTTGTGTTGGATATTTCCCAACAATTTTTATCTGTTCATCATGATGCAAAATTTTTTAAAATGACATCTGAAGTTGCAAAATAAGTCATGTTAAAGACCATAGTTACCGTTGCCAAGGTAACTTATGTACATAGCAACAAGTGGGTTCAGCTTGAATTTGCTCATTTTCTAAAATAAATCCTATTTCCTTATCATACATGTATACCCATCAAGAGAGAAATAAAATTGGAAAATACAAACAGCATTTTGAAATTGATATATCAAAATAAGCTTATTATGTTGTCATGGTAACCAGCCTTTTTCACAATATCAGACACTACTAGTGAGCTTATTTAAAATTTTATGTCGTAATCTTTAGGATGCATAAAAAATCTTCCATTGATGTCACATATAGACCAAATTATAGAGCTTCAAATATGCTCAATTTTGCCAATTTCTCAACTTTAAAGGCCATTGCCATGGTAACCAGATGACCTAGAATTAATTTTTTTGTCAAATTCTCCTTTTTTCATTAGTCCCTACTTATGTGTGAAATTTCATGAAAATCGGAGACCATGCGTGCCGAAATTGTTTACAGAGAATTGCTATTAAGTACAAAACATGCTTTTCTTGTGAATTCTCAAGAATTTGCATGAAAATGTATGTTTGATCATGGTTTTTGTTTGTTTGCAGATATGTTCTTGATTTTATCGATCAAGCTTGTCTTTCATGCTGGCAATTCAAATCATTTTATGATTCATAGACTATATGAATAACAACAATGATTAAGGAATATTACATGTACAAAATGTAATTTGAAATAGTAGGTCATTTATTGAAACTTCAAAGCAATATCGACATAATCTTTAGATTTTAATCCAAAAAGTTTTGAATATGAACTGTTCATATGCGTTTGTTTTCTCTAAATCATGAATGTCTGAAAAGGGCTTGGCGGGAAACTTGCGACCAAATAAAAATAGGGATTTATCTATGACTACTGGCAAAATAAGATAAAAATAACATGAAAAAGACCCATCAGGGAATGTAATCGCATATTAGATTATAAAGAAATGCCCAAGAACTATAAGTTAGACCTAAACTCCAGGAACCCGTGTAACTTTGTGAAGGGGGAGGGGTAGTAAAATTGTTAGTTTGTGTGTTTTACAAAATAAGAAATTAGATACGTCAATCATATATTGGATATCGTTACTTTTTGTATTGTATTGTATTGTATCGTATCGAAAATTTTGTTGCGATACCCAGCCCTAGTAAATACATGTACTAGAAATTGTGTCATTAATGGACTAAAATTTACATGTACATTGTACTACACATATTAATTATAATTATTATAGAAATTATAATTATTATAGAAATTATAATTATTATAGAAATTATAATTATTATAGAAATTATAATTATTATAGAAATTATAATTATTATAGAGAAAAATGTTTACCTATTCCTATACATGTATTTCTTCACACATTGATTACATAAAGAATATATACATGTATTAATAAATTTTATACATACATGTAGTATCTATTTATTTATCAGAAATCCCTGTTCCAAGCTGCACGTAAGGAGAAAGATAGACCACCCCTACAATACACTCTGCCATCAGAATTTGTTGGTGACCTTGACCTTCAAACAATAGCTAAACAGATTTACTTTATTCTGAAAGAGGAACTCAAGGTATGTTAGAAACTTGTTAAATTCATGTACTGTTAATACCCTTTCTTAAGTAAAAATTCCACAGTGATCAATTACTCTTTATCTATCTGTGCATTAGTCTATTATTCTCTAATATAGAGTATATTTTGTTAACAAGGGAATTTTCATTAAATTTTACACATTGATTCATTGCACAGCCAAGTGTGCCTCACATGAAATTCATTGGAAATGAGCATCATGTAAATTTCACATGAAAGTTCATGTGAAATTCATAAAAAGTTGATTTAAAATTTATGTGAAAAATATTTCACATGTTTTGCTTCACATGAATTTCACATGAATTTTTTATGTGACCTTCATGCAAATTGAATTAACATGAAATTCATGTTAGAAACTTAACGTGAATTTCATATGAAAAAAAATTCATGTAAATTTCATGCTCATGCTTGTTTCACACAAATTTCATGTGAAATTTTATTTGAAGTCCATGTAAATTTCGCATTAATTTTATATGAGGCACAATTGACTGTGTAGGACATCTATCTTCGTTGTAATTTACAGATATCGTGTGACTCCTCTAGCGAGAGTGAGGATTGCTTAATGTTTGAAATGACTGCAAAAGAAAACACCTGGTCTCATCAGAGACGGAAACGCAGGGCAAAGAAAATGGTTGATACGGAAACAAGAAAAGAAAGTCCAACGAATGATCCACCTGAACGATCAAATTCTGACATTGATTTCGAAAAAACGTCACATTATAAAGATAAAATCAGAGGCAATCCAACAACAGACCTTGGTAAAAAGAAAACATCTGAAGTGAAAAGTATGAAGCGTAAATATCAGACTTTTGATCGGGAAAACTCACAAGAAGAAGACAGCAAACGGAGACGCTTCTGTCCGGATATTGAGAAATTGCGCCAGTCTCCAGATAGAAATGCTGAAGAAGAAAATATCGAAATGTTGGAGGGAGACACAATTTCAGTAGGACAAAGTGATGTTCAAGACTGTAGCATGGGAGGTAAGGATAAGGAGACAGAAGGTTGTACAGCTACGGAACAAAGTCAGAAAACTAGTTACAGCGATAGTGTAGACAAAAAAGAGAAAGAGTATATTTTGAAATTCAAACTAACAGTGAAGAAACTCGAACAGTTTGCTATTGAGATGGCTTGGATTGATGGTCAGAATAGAGAATTCATGCACCAAGTACTGCAATATCTGAAAAATAAAGTAAAATCAAACAACAACAAGCAATCATCTGAACAGAAATAAAGTAAAATCATACATTTAGCTAGAGTTGCATTCTTTGATTTCAGTAGCTTTACTTGGACTGTATAAAAGACGGAGCAAGAGGCATGTTTGCTTTATATGAACTCTTGTCATTCCATCTCTAAATTAGTTTTCATACAATTTTTATTAACGTTAATCTGAAAATTTTTGCGCCATTTTTTTTTTGCGGTTTTGAGTTAAAAGCCTGTTATAATAATAAATTCATTTTTCTAACTTTTACGAATCTATCGTGACTTAAAAAAATGAAATTATAGCATACAATATTTTGTTAATTTGCTGTACAATATTTGTTGCATGTTTTAATCGATAGTCGTTAGTAAAACTGGCCTGAGAGAAAAGAAATGATTCCTATCTCATATTCCTTTCTTTCCACATAAATTGAAAACAATACTGTAAATATGGAAATTTTGGCATGGAAGTAATTTTCGCATTTTTCGCAAACCATGGTAATTCGCCAAAATTTCCCCCATTGGAAAATATCTCGGCTGAATTATTACAGTGGGAAAAACATTTTTATCGCAAATATTTCCCCCATGCGAAAAGTCTTGATGTTATAATCGTGAAATTTTTCCCCCGCAAAAATAAACGCGTTTACAGTATGTTTTCCTTATATCTGTTGTTTGTTACATTGTCTGCGGGTGTGGTCCGCTGTTGTCAGTGAGGGTAGCCTTGCCGGAGATATCCTCCATATATCCTATACAGTTGAACTCAGTGTTAAGAGGCTATCTGTATTAAGAGACCTTACTTTTCAATTCCTAAGTAAAGAATTTTCATGAAAATAAACCTGTATTTTAAAAGAGACTACATGCGCCTGTGACCTTTGTTTGAATTTCCCTTGAAGGGTCTCTTAAAACTGTTAACTGTAACTGCATAAAGAATTATAAAGGGAAAATATACCAGGAAGGTTATTTATGCTTCCACCATGTTATGACTCAACAGTATGCCCCCCCCCCTAAAATTTGCAAATCATAGGTAAAACGATCATTTTCTATATAACTACCTGTTAGTTAATATTGTCAAATGCATCATTTCCATTCATTAATCAATTTCAGTCATGAAAATGGGTCCAAAAAGGCTGAAATTCGTTAGCGTCCAGGGAGCTTTGCCCCCCCCCCCCCCCCCCCCCTGGTCCCCCTACCAGGGCTCTGCCCTGGACCCGCTGGGGACCAAAGTGGTCCCCAGACCTCTCGCCATTTTTTACACCCCCTCTAACTCAAAAGTTGGATCCGCCACTGCTCAATCATTAACAGTGTTCTTTGTACATTCCTTCTTCATGCTTACAGTTTGCAGATAATGATTCCACCTATCCAACCGAAATTGGATACCGTATATGCTTACTTATCATGAGGGGAAGAATTCCATTGATTTTTAGGTCAGTAGGTCAAAAGACAAGGCCACTGTAAGGAAAAATGCACTTGAAATATTGTTTCCAATTGATAAGTCAAGAACACTGTCACCTTATCCAATAATATTTTATTAGTTATCAATGGAGCTGAAGAATATTGTATATTGGGTCAATAGGTCAAGGTCACTAATAGGAAAAATAGACCTCAAATAGGGAGTTTAGATGATTTTAAGATTAAGGAAGTTTTATCTACTCAAACCTGATACATGTACATGGAGGGGAAGACACCTGTAGATCTTAGGGTAAATAGGTCTAAAGTCCAATATTCCTATTGTTGGTTGTTGTTGCAAGGGTCAACCTGCTCCAGTGGGGTTATATATGGTTTACGAAGATTTTGTCAAGTATACATGGATGATTAGATCAAGTTTATTTTGAAAAGTATGAAAGTAAAGAGTATACAGTAAACTTCCTATATAACGAAGCCCAGGGGACCATTGGTCCAAATTCGTTATAGCCATATTTCGCTACATGCATTTTGATGCTAAATATGTTTCCTGAGTGTGGCCGTTCTAAATAAATGAAAAGTTAAGACCAGTATACAATAGCCATGTTGTGATTTATTAAGTAAGCATTCTTTACAATTGACATGCCGATAGAGTATTCAATGATTGGCAATCATTTCCACATGTGTATACAACACGTCTCCTAATAGGTAATTAGCGCGGGTACAAAAGACGGGGAGAGAAATTATTTGATAATTAGAAATTATCTGTCCGTCAGGTGTTTTAATTGGGAATACCTGGAGGGCATTCCGTTACATCAGGTGAAAATAGTGAAGAAATTATGACCACGGGACCATAAAATGGCTTCATAAAAGCCGATAATTCGTTACATACAAATTCGTTACAAGCGTACAAAAATCAATGGAGGGTAATAGGACTTCTGCAGGGACTTCCTTTTTACTTCGTTACAAGCAGAATTTCGCTATAAACCTGTTCGTTATAGGTGAAGTTTACTGTAGTCTAGGTGCCATTCATGAAACCCAAAAATTTCTTACGCACAAAATGTTTTTGCATGAAAGTGTTGTCAATACCCTCTTATTTGATAATCCGGCGGATGCCACTCTGGCATCCTTGGGCATTTCGAAATTTTTGGATAAAATAGTATTTTTCGAAGAAAAACCATTGAAAATCGGAAAAATTCAATTACTTTTTGCATGCTGCAGCTAGATCAACAAAATTGGTACCAAAAGAACGACAATTTAATTGTCTTTAAGTCTCAAGCTCAATTTACTAATCTACTCGTCAATAAAATGGGGAAAACTATGGATTTTCGATGAAAAATCGTTGAAAATTGAAAAAATACAGTATCTTTTTTTATTCTGTAGCTAAATAAACAATTTTGGTACCAAACGCACAATAGATTTATTGCCTTTCATTTTAAATAATAAAGAAGTCAGATTTGCAATTTGCTGGTACTAAAAATTGGGAAAAACGACTACTCTTGGATGTAAAAACGCTGAAAATGTGCAAAATGCAATGAACTTTTTCAAACTGTAGTTAGAATGAGGCACAGCAATTATGGTACCAAAAGATTTTTTTATTGTCTTTAATTCAGAATTCGTATTAAGGAACTTGCTCATAAATAAAGTGGGAGAAAACTTTGATTTTTGTAAGGTATTTTCCATAAAAAGTTGAGACTTTGAAAAATGCAAAACGTTTACAGAAAATCCAGAACAAAGATATGTGTATTCAAATAATTAAAGAAGATCCTAACGATAATCTCAACAGCACTCACAATAGAGCACCAAATTGAGCATCGACGGACCCTCAGCAAGCTAGAGGTGGGACCAGGTGCCCGGGAGGAGTAAGCATCCCCTGTTGGCTAGCCGCACCCGCCATCGATGTTCGTGCACGAAAATAAAAAATATATATAAAGAATACATGCATTGCACTGTCTGAGGTTATATCTATATAGAAAGTGCTATGGCGACCATGTCAGGGAAAATATTCAAAACACTTACTGTCAAACCCCTCGCGGGGAATTTTTTACGAGCTCCACACGGCAAAGGGCGTAAGTGTGACACAAATGAGTTCAAGAAGATCCTGACGATAATCTCAACAGCACCCACAAATCAACACTCTTTTTAAACAATTTACTGGTACATGAAGTCTTGTAACAAGCTTTTGAAAGACGTGAGTGAAATTAGAGCATTGTTCAAAGGAAAGCGGCTACTGTCTATGATACATAACGTGCATGGACCACGCTGTTAATTAAGCTGCTTTTAAGAGGGTATGAGCGTGAACAAATCAGACGTAAACCGTATCGATGTCGTAAAGAAAACAAAATCTGAAAACTTATTGAACTAATGGTTGAATATACCTCTAGATTAAAGAGCAATGTATTTCGAATGAGGAGCAATATATATCCTTGTTTACATCTAAAATACGCTTCTATCACGACATCGTTTTACCCTTGGCATATAGTTTACGTCATCAATGGGAGTTTATTTGACGTCATACTGAATTATGACGTTGTAATATTTTTTCCGCGAATTATCGTGAAAGCGCTTTGAGCTTGTTCTTTAGAAGTCCTGTAAATTCAGTTTGTCTTATATAGTTTATAAATGACAACTTTACGGTGCGGAATAATTTGATTGCGATTGAATTGAGTAACAGTTTAATACTTCAAATTTTTTCTTGCATAAAAAAGACACAAATAAATTCAAAAGAATAATTATATTTTATAGTTCAAGTTGATGATGCGGCGTTACTGACCACGCAATTTACCTCAAATATTGAAAACGAAAAATAAATATATCTTGAAAGTACTTTTCTTTCATTTACAAAACATATGTGTTATAATGTTTTAGCCAGAATTTATATCACGAGGCCTATTGATTAGTAGTCGCAATAAGTGAGCATGACTACCGACTGTCAAATCATCAAAAGGACCAAAGATCACGTACATCATGTACATGTACGTTGTAAAATAAATGGATCCGAAGGACTCCGTAAACACACTTCCCATTGTACGCCCTGTTGAAAAGGGAATTATTCTGTTTCAATTTTACTAATCTATGATATAACGACATTCATTGAAGAGAGCATGTGCAGGAAATCAATGCGGAAGACAGGTTGTACGTTTACTACCTTTCCTATCATACCGACCCCCCCCCCCCCCCCATCTAATCCCAGCACTTAGTACACTGAAACTAGAATAGTGCCTCAGCTAACTTTACATAAATTGTTTCAAAGCAAACTTATCAAGAGATTAATTAAGAGTTCCTTCGTATTGTTGTTCTACTAAAGTTGCTTCATTTTTTTTTTTCAAATCTGGTACAATATGTAAGAATGTCAAAACTACATGTACATGTATAAGGCACGGTCCATTTGATATTCGGGGGGGGGGGGGGGGCTTGGGTTTTTTGTCGGAGCAAGATTATTTTTTGCGCCCCGGACCGGGGCAAAATTATTTTTTTCTTGCAAAGTTGGAGCAAGGAAATTTTTTTATAACAATATTGATGTGAATATTAAGAATGTTTGTGTTTTTTTCAATAGAAATTCTATATTTCAACTTACATTACTCCAAACATTATTTTTATGTAAAACTTGTATTCACTTCGAAAATGAGAGAGATGAAAGATTTTTAGAATTTGCGATGTATAATTTTTAGTAAACAAAATGTATATAAGGTCATGTAACATGTAAGAGCAATGGGTCTGATGCAAGTTTTTACATGTAGAAATGAAAACTATATTGAAATACTCATTGAAATTCTCCTCCCAAGCTTGTATATAAAATTAGACACTATGGTGATACATGTATCTATTAATCATGTTAAAAGTAATAAATTATATTGATAATGTATGTAAGCATTTTAACTGTTTCAGTCACATGCATTCTTTTGATATTTTCAATTATGAACTTGCCTTTACAGAAGAAAACTATGGCGAGTGAAGCGAGCCAAAAATTTGTTATAGAAAGTAAAAAACTGCGGCGAGCGAAGCGAGCCGACAAATTTTCTTGAATTTTAAGTGAATTTTTATGGTTATTCTTCAAATTCAGGTTACTTGTAAGAGCAAGATTATTTTTTTCTGTCACACCATAAGCAAATTAATTTTTTTTCATCAAAATTCAGAGCAAAATTATTTTTTTCGAAAAAAACCCAAGCCCCCCCCCCCCCCCAGAATATCAAATGGACCGTGCCTAAATAGATACGTGTAGATGCCGCAAAATCAATTTTGAGAGAAATGATATACAGACGAAGCATACAGATAGGAATCTAGAACATCCATTTTTTCTCATTCACTGAGATTAACAGTATACAATATCGCCGAGCATTACCGAATTACCGAAAGTGAGCGTCACGATGAGCGCTACGTCACGTAACGTTGTCGGTGCTTAAAAGCGCTAAGTGTTGGGGAAAATGAATAAGAAATTGATCAGAATATGACTCAAATTTTAAGTCTGAAGTTCAGATTATAAGAAATCTCAGATAAAATGTATAGATATATAACAACTTTCCATTTTCAATCATAAACAACGGATTTATCATATCCAGAGGCTTGGTCAGAGGAATTCTAAGCTAAATATCTTTAAAACGGCTACACTCTTTTTTCTATAAATTATTTTTTTATCTTAAGCATGTATCACTAGATGATAAAAGAAACATTTTATCAAAATTCTATTATGCCAACAACTTCGAAAAGTAATGTTTTTAAACTTTTTATACAATTTTAACTGTGTTGTGGGTCATGTATTATTTCATTTTTACTTTATGTGTAGGTACACATGTACTTAGTAATGTTATTTAATGATTTCATAATAATTCTTTCTAGATTTTACTATGTCATGTTTATTTCAATAGAGAATATTCCAGTATGTTCTTTGTTACATCATTATCATCACATGACTGTGATTTCTAGAATTTACTCTATTGTTAATCATTTGTAATGAGTCATTGTTCTAGAAGCTTCTGGTTAATTCATTGGTATTAAGTATAAATACCTCTGAGGAACTGTGTTGAGGGGACATTCGTAAACATTCGTAGACACGATTCATTCATCTATTCTGATATACTGGGACACTTTATTTGTTGAGACTTTAATCCATTTAACAACGTTTGGACATCGATCTTTCGAGAACGTTTGTGATTACCGGAAACCAGACATTCGATAGACTTTGTGGACCGTAACGGACACTTTGATCCGGACATTGTATTGTAAGTTGTAATCATTGTAAATATATATATTTTGTACATAATTAAACTTGTAAATTTATATTCTGTCTTTGTCTGATTTTTGCTGGCGTTTTGGGGTATTCTGACCCATAACAGAATTGGGGGCTCGTCCGGGATAGTAATCTTTGCATATTTGCATTTTTACGTAAAAGTTCGTTTTTTTTGAAAAAAGGAAAATTCTCCAAACTTTTGCCAGCAGAAATCAATCATGGTATTTTCGGTCACTGAATTTTTGAAATCGCCGACTGTAGATGAGTTCGAATCATTGAAAAAAGATGATTTGATTGGTTTAGGTCTTCACTTGAAGTTAGATGTAAAATCTTCTATGAGAAAACAAGAAATTAGAAATATTGTGGCTAAAGAGCTTTTAGCTAAGGAAATCTTTTCGTCATACGATTTTCCTGTTGAACCTGTTTCAAGCGAAACCAAAATGTCAAAATATGAGTTTGAATTAGAGAAAATGAAAATACAATTACAATTTGAAAAAGAAGAAAAAGAAAGACAATTTGAAAGAGAAGAAAAAGAAAGAGAGAAACAGGAACGTATGCACGAGAAAGAACTCCAGTTTGAGTTAGAAAAGTTAAAGTTAGAGAAAAGCGCTAAGGAAAATCCTGTTCCTTCGCCTGTCAGGTCTGAATTCGACGCCGCCAAAAACATCCGATTAGTACCAAAATTTCAAGAAAAGTCCGTGGACAAATATTTTCCACATTTTGAGAAAATCGCGGCCAATCTGAAGTGGCCACGCGATTTTTGGCCAACTTTATTACAAAGCGTACTTATTGGCAAAGCGGCTGAAGTGTACTCGGCGCTCAGTATTGCTGAGAGTTCAGACTATGACAAGGTCAAGGACACGATTTTGAGAGCATATCAGTTAGTACCTGAGGCGTACAGACAAAAGTTTAGAAAGTACAAAAAGTTTGAAAATCAAACATATGTTGAATTTGCTCGAGAAAAAGAAGATTTATTTGATCAGTGGTTTCGATCTAAGAAAATTCCCAATTCATTTGACAATTTGCGTCAAATAATTCTGATAGAAGAGTTCAAAGAGTGTGTACATCAAGATTTAAGAACTCATTTGGAAGACAAAAATGTTAAAACTCTTGAAGAAGCCGCTGTTTTGTCTGATACGTATGCTCTCACTCATAAGAAAAATTTTGTGTCAAAAACTCAATCTAGCGATAGTGCCAAAACGTCAGATGTTCCGAAGAAAAATGTACAAGAGTCTCAGTCGTCCATTAGTTCCCAGTCACCATCTCAAGGTGGTTCTACGTCCGGTCCTAGGTCCGAGCGTTCTGAGGCATCCCCAGGGGTGGGGTCGCTTCCTACATGCAATTATTGTAAGAAAAAAGGTCATGTTATTGGTGAGTGTTTGAAGCTTAAGAAGAAAAAAGAACTTAAGTCCCAGGCCTGTGCGTCTGTTAGAAATGATAGGAAAGCCTTAGATTCGATTTGTTCTGACACTCCTGAGATTCAGGGTTCTAAGTCCAGTTCTGGTGATTTTGTGGAGGATCATTATAAGCCCTTTTTGTCACAGGGATTTGTTTCACTCAGTGATTCTAGCGAAGCGTTGCCTGTTCAGATTTTGAGAGATACTGGTGCTGCCCAGACTTTATTGTTAGAGGGTTCATTGCCTTTGTCTGAGCACACTTTTACTGGTAGGTCAGTTTTATTACAGGGTGTGGAGCTAGGCGTCATTGATGTTCCCCTTCATAAAATTTATTTGAAGTCAGACTTAATTACTGGACCTGTTATCGTAGGTGTTCGACCTACTCTTCCCGTTCAAGGCGTTTCCTTGTTGCTTGGCAACGATTTAGCTGGCGGCAAAGTTGTAGCCGATCCGATTGTTTGTGAGAAAATCACGTCCGATGTCGTGTCCGATGATGAAGACGACGACTTGTACCCAGCCTGCGCAGTTACCAGGGCGATGGCCAGGAACAGACTAAAAGAGGCTGAGAGTACTTCTGCACTTAACGAGGACCATCCCTCCGAAAATATAGACCTTTCTGACACATTCATGTCTACCATTGATGACAGCGTACCTGAGACGTCAGTACCACTTCATGTTGACAAGTCTCCGACAGTACCTGGTGATGATTCCTATCCGCCATTAGACAGGGGTACAGATGCCTTAAGCCGTGAGCAGCTCCTCTCCGAGCAAACTAAAGATCCGGAGATCATCCGACTAAGCAAGAGGGCCCTTCCCCGAGAAGAAGCGGACAAAGTCGGAGAGTGCTTCTACGTACAAGATGGCATCCTCATGCGGAAATGGAGACCACCCGATGCACCCCCTAATCACGTGTGGCGGGTCGTTCACCAGATAGTGGTTCCAGTAGCGTATCGCGGGGACATCATGAGTTTAGCTCACGACACACCCATGGCAGGTCATTTAGGTGTCAATAAGACTTATAATAGGATTTTAAGTCACTTCTACTGGCCTAAGTTGAGAAAAGATGTGTCTGAGTTTTGTAAGTCTTGTCATAGTTGTCAGATGGTAGGTAAACCCAATCAAGTTATACCACCTGCTCCCCTCCAACCCATTCCAGCCTTTGAGGAACCTTTTAGTAGGGTGTTAGTTGATTGTGTAGGTCCTTTGCCTAGGACTAGGTCAGGTAATCAGTACTTACTGACAATTATGTGTACTTCGACTAGGTTTCCTGAAGCCATACCTCTTAGGAATATTAAGGCAAAGACCATAGTTAAGGCCCTTACAAAATTTTTCAGTTTCGTAGGTGCTCCCAAGGCTATTCAGTCAGATCAGGGTTCCAATTTTATGTCAGGATTGTTTCAGCAGGTTATGCATGAGCTAGGTATCAGGCAGTATAAGTCTTCTGCGTACCATCCTGAGTCCCAGGGGGCACTTGAACGCTTTCATCAAACCCTTAAAACTATGATGAAAACATATTGTCACCAGTATGGAAAAGACTGGGATGAAGGGGTTCACCTCGTGTTGTTTGCGGCACGAGAAGCGGTTCAGGAGTCCCTGGGGTTCAGTCCCTTTGAGCTAGTTTTTGGGCATACGGTCAGGGGGCCATTGAAGTTATTGAAGGAAAAATGGTTGACTGAGACTAGCGATTTGAATCTCTTAGACTACGTGTCTAATTTCAAAGAGAAATTATATAATGCTTGCAAATTAGCTCAAGAAAATCTCAAAACCTCACAAATGAAAATGAAATCATGGTATGACAAAGATGCTAGAAACAGAGTTTTTAAACCAGGCGATAAAGTTCTTGTATTTTTGCCTATCCCTGGTCATCCTTTGCAAGCTAGATATTTCGGTCCTTATGAGATTGAGAGTAAAATTAGTGATGTTAACTATGTGGTTAAGACACCAGGTCGGCGAAAAGAAAAAAGAGTGTGTCATGTTAACATGTTGAAAGAGTATTTTGATAGAAGTGACCGAAATTTTGTAAAACCAGTTTCCACTTTGGCCAATGTAAATTCATTAGAAAATTGTGTTGAACCTGAATGTAATGAAGAGACTGTCGAAAAAGACTTCGCTCAAAGTGTCCGTTTGAAGAATTCTGAAATTCTAACAAGTCCGGAAGTGAAACTCGGACATCTGACCGTGCATCAAAAAGAGGAAGTGCATCAATTAATGCGGGAATATACGACCATCTTTCCGGACGTTCCAAAAAAGACGAATGCATCTCATCATGACGTCATTGTGGGTGATGCGTCACCTATCAAACAGCATCCCTACCGGTTAAATCCGATAAAACTTCAATACATGCGGAAAGAAATTCAATACATGCTTGAAAATGACATTATTGAACCCAGCAATAGTGATTGGAGTTCCCCATGTATTCTGGTTCCGAAGCCAGACGGAACTTACCGATTGTGTACGGACTTTAGAAAAGTCAATTCAGTCACCAAAACTGACTCTTATCCGATCCCACGAATCGATGACTGTATCGATAAAATTGGCAGTGCAAAATTTGTCAGTAAATTTGACTTGCTTAAAGGCTATTGGCAGGTCCCGCTTACCGAGAGAGCCAGAGAAATATCGGCATTTGCGACTCCAGATGGGCTATACCAATATAAAGTAATGCCCTTTGGTATGAAAAACGCACCAGCCACATTCCAGAGGATGATTCATTCGCTCTTAAATCATCTCGAAGGATGCGAGGCGTACATCGATGACGTCATCATCTACAGCGACACCTGGGATGATCATCTCCACATCATGCGTACCTTCTTCGACATACTGGCGAAAGCAAACCTCACAGTGAACCTTGCGAAAAGTGAATTTTGTCATGCGACTGTAGAATATTTGGGTCACAAAGTAGGTCAAGGTTTTGTTACTCCTATCATGGCCAAGGTGGAAGCTATTTCAAAGTTCCCGATTCCTACCAATAAGAAAGAGATAATGAGATTCTTGGGAATGGCAGGATTTTACAGAAAGTTTTGTCCAAATTTCTCGTCAGTTGTTGGTCCACTTACCAATCTGTTACAAAAGCGAGTGAATTTTGCGTGGACCAATGACTGTGACGAATCTTTTAAGAAAATCAAATGTGTTCTTATGAATAGTCCTGTCCTGTCAGCTCCAAATTTTGATAAGCAATTTAAGCTTACTGTTGATGCCAGTGACGTAGGAATCGGGGCTGCTTTGTTTCAAGAAAATGATGATGGTGTAGATAGAGTTGTTTGTTATTTTTCTAAGAAATTGACAAAATGTCAAAAGAATTACTCTACTATTGAAAAAGAGTGTCTTGCATTATTGTTAGCTTTACAACATTTTGATGTTTATTTGAATGTTACTTTACATCCCATTCTTGTGTTTACTGACCACAACCCTCTCACATTTTTGCACAAAATGTCAAACAAGAATCAAAGACTTACAAGGTGGAGTTTATTGTTGCAAGAGTACAATATCATTATTAACCATATCAAGGGCAAAGACAATGTGATTGCAGATGCACTATCGAGAGTTTCATGAGTGATTTTTGCAGAATTTACCACCTAAGTTTTCATTGACATTCAAACTTTTTTAAGGGGGGAGGTGTTGTGGGTCATGTATTATTTCATTTTTACTTTATGTGTAGGTACACATGTACTTAGTAATGTTATTTAATGATTTCATAATAATTCTTTCTAGATTTTACTATGTCATGTTTATTTCAATAGAGAATATTCCAGTATGTTCTTTGTTACATCATTATCATCACATGACTGTGATTTCTAGAATTTACTCTATTGTTAATCATTTGTAATGAGTCATTGTTCTAGAAGCTTCTGGTTAATTCATTGGTATTAAGTATAAATACCTCTGAGGAACTGTGTTGAGGGGACATTCGTAAACATTCGTAGACACGATTCATTCATCTATTCTGATATACTGGGACACTTTATTTGTTGAGACTTTAATCCATTTAACAACGTTTGGACATCGATCTTTCGAGAACGTTTGTGATTACCGGAAACCAGACATTCGATAGACTTTGTGGACCGTAACGGACACTTTGATCCGGACATTGTATTGTAAGTTGTAATCATTGTAAATATATATATTTTGTACATAATTAAACTTGTAAATTTATATTCTGTCTTTGTCTGATTTTTGCTGGCGTTTTGGGGTATTCTGACCCATAACAACTGTCAAAAATGGGATGAAATAAATGTCCTTCTCCAGCATGGTTACCATGGCAACAAAAATATTTTTTCCGAATATGATAAATTTACTTCATTTGCTACGTCAATGGATAAAAATTTACTTCGTACTGTGTTATGTTGATTTTTAAAATAGAGTCCAAAGTTGGGACATTGTTTTGGAAAAAAATGAGCAGAGTTACCCCCCTTTTTGTCGGAATATAGGGGACAAACGGCTACACTCTTTTTTTCATGAAATATTGCAATCGATGAAGGAAGGGATATTCTTTTATATGTAGACAGTTATTTTCAATTTCTATTATTCCCTGAAAATGCGGTTCACACTCCTACCTCCTTAAATGATATGCTAATGAATTTGAAGACGTTTAAAACTTGTACCACTTGATGAGTGTCACTGCTGGTGGACCAGGAGTCCCCAAGACCAAATGTAGCCAAGATCGATCAATTTCAGTTGGTCGTTTCTTCAAACGCATTCGAAAATTTCTGTTTACAAAATTGTCACAAATGTCTGAAACCTGGGTCCTGTAGCATCATATCTCAGCCATTTTGCTACGTCTTTCGGTATATTTTCGTTCGCAACCGTTTCGATGTGAATGTTCACGATTTTGCTTTGCCTTCTCGACGTTGAGACCGAATAACGGTTAGGTACTTCTTGATGTTTATTACAATTGGACATAATTGTCACATATTTTGGCCATATTTCATTGTTTGGATTGAGGATCACTGACGAGGGTTAAATACCTGAAACGTGCATGTCTGGTCCACGCTGTTAATTAATCTGCTTTTAAATGACGCTAATGAATTTGAAGACGTTTTTAAAACATAAATGATTTCTGCCAGGGTTGTATAGTTGTTTTCAATTACTGAAGTGGATCTTAAATATCTGCTTAGTCATAACGTTGTTCTAGTCCCTACGTCGATGTTGAAAAGATGACTTCGGTTTTGCAACTTCCAAACGTTGCAATGTATTTTTTTAAAAGACAGTGAATGAATTTTATACATTCTTTTCATTTTCGTGCGTGAACATCGACGGTGGGTGCGGCTAGCCAACAGGGGATGCTTACTCCTCCCGGGCACCTGGTCCCACCTCTAGCTTGCTAGGGGTCCGTCGATACTCAATTTTGTGCTCTATTGTGAATGCTGTTGAGATTATCGTCAGGATGTTCTTTAACTCATTCGAAATATGTTCTTAAAATAAGCTCCATGTTATTCATTCGACAAGAATGCCTAGGAGCTGATGATCGATTGATGTATGCAGGACTCTCATTCATGCAGAATTAATACCTTGAATGTTTGTGGTCGTATATTTCTAAAAAAAACTAAACACATCAGATGTTCAGTAATAAGTGTTCCAACTATTTACCTTCTTGAAGAAAGTTTCAAACCAATTCTGATGCACCAGACTCGTGTTTCGGATAGAAAAAAATCTTCATCAGTGATGCTTTTAATTAAAGTGACTTCATGGCACAGCCAAAATCCTCTCCAACAGTGTCCCTGGCCATATTTTCTGAACTTAAAATTTCTATCACTTTGCAGAGAGCAAATTTAAATGATGTTCAGCTGACCCCTACTTACCATCACAATGACGTAAAAGATTCAGTCAGGAAAGCTACATCTCAGGAAATGAAGTTCTACTGATTGATATTACATGTACTTGCAATCAGTTGATCGAGAAAGCAATCCGATTGATTAAGAACTCACATTCTACACATTCTGAAAATGAAGGTATTGAGAACAGATCATGATGATGGGTATCATCAACATATGATGGTATTGGAGAGACAATGGTTGTTCTGTGAGAAGTTTTGAAGTAGTGTGAAATTTCAGAGAAGTTAATTCAGATATTGATAAGATTGTGACTGAGGTCATGATATTCATAAAGAATTACTATGGTTTAGAGAATCTAGACAGTACTTGAATGAAATGGGCTATAAGAGTTCAATACTCTAAGATGACCATTACCACCAACATTTAATTGAATAATTTCAACAACATGTCAAGAAAAACGAAATATTTTTAGCCATGCATGCATAAGGAAATATTCTTAAGATGCAGTTCAACGAAACCTGGATCTGCTGAAAGAATTCAATTTTGAAAAAAAATGTTGAGATAGTGTGATATTTCTCCAATCGCGTCTGTACCTCTATCTATTATCCTATTGATTTGTTGCAGTCGCACATGAAATCTGAGTTGTGTAACAAACAGATGTGACAAATTCTGTGTTCATATTTCTATAATTCTGTAAATGTTTTGGAGTAGAGAATTGTCAGAGGACGATGCAAAGGAGACATTAATTTTGATCAACCATGTAAGAAGAGTTCTTTGTTGTTAGAAGTAGTTGCACACAAGTATTACAATTGCATGTTGATGAAACAAGAAGGCAATAAGAAAGGAGGTGATCTCCAACAAAACTGGGTTGCAACACCAATATCAACACATCAAAACACCTCAAGTAAAAATACAGAGAAGACACACACAACAAGAGAAGCCAGAGAATCTAGAGTAGAAAAAGGGTAATAAATGAGTGCAAATCTAAAACTATCAATATGCAATCATTTTGATACAAAAATTGTTGTTCTAGAATCTCTTTAAACCGATTATATTTTTGCAATTTAAAACCTTTTTTCAGCAAAAAAAAAAAAAAGCAACAACAACAACAAAACAAAACAAGAAGATTACATTTGCTTGAGTGGAATTCTGAATTTAAATTAATGAAATAATTTTTCTTGTCGTTGTTCTACCTATAGCATGGAAAAAAGCATTGCAATATCCCTATTTTAGGCGATTTTTCATTCAAAATGCATTCTTTTCCCCTTTTTCGTACTTGCAAATTGCTAATCTGATATTTAAAATGAAAGGCAATACATTTATTGTGCGTTTGGTACCAAAATTGTTATTTTATCTACAGTATGAAAAAAGATATGACATTTTCCCAATTTTCAACGGTTTTTCATCGAAAATCCATAGTTTTCCCCATTTTATGGACGAGTAAATTGATAAACTGAGCTTGAGACTTTAGACAATGGCTTTGTTGTTCTTTAGATACCAAATCTGTTGTTCTGGCTATAACATGGACAAAGTAATTGCGTTTTTCCGATTTTCAACGGTTTTTCTTGGAAAAAACACACTTTTTCCCAAAAATTTCGAAATGCCCAAGGATGCCAGAGTGGCATCCGCCGGATTATCAAATAAGAGGGTATCAACATCACTTTCATGCAAAAACATTTTGTGCGTAACATTTTTTGGGGTTCCCCCCAAAATAGCCATTTGGCAACTTGACTAGTAGAATATTTACATGAGGCTTAGTCTAAATATTTTTTACAAGAGGCCCATGGCCACATCACTCACCTTAAAATACTTGGAATCTGACAGCAATCAGGAATGTAGTAAAGGTAAACATCTGTTATCAAAATTTCTTGAAATTTTCAAAACGTGGGTCCTGTAGCATCATATCCCACCCATACTGCTATGTCTTTCGGTACATTTTTTAACATAATGATTTTCACACTCTTTGACCATATTACATTGTTTAGATCGATGATCACTGAAGAGGGTTACGTACCTGAAATGTGCATGTCTGGTCCATGCTGCAAATTTATCTGTTCTTAAAAGATGCTATTGAATTTGAAGACGTTTAACATTTACTAGTAATAAGAACAATAACCTTATATCATTTGATATGGAGGAGTCATTTAGTACATGATGTAAGAAAAGTTCATGAAATTTTGTGCAACAGTGAGAAGTCGAAATATGGGCCAACTAATCAAAGCCTTCAATAACAATTTTTTTCCTGATCAGGCAGAAAAATACAAACTATGGAGTTAATGAATTTGTTGACCAATTGGCACAAAAACACAAACCTGGTAGAGCACATAGAGTACTTGCTTCCTATTAAGTTTCACGAAATTCTGTGCAGCAGTTAGGGAAGAGACGTCGAAGATGTGTCAGCAAATAGGATCCCTTTGAAGCCATATTTGTTAAACAATCGGCACGAAAAACGCTGACTTGAATGCTGACCTTGAGTACTTCTTTCCTTGTACAGTTTCTTGAAAGTTGCTGAAGAGAATTCTAAAATTTGTAAGCCTATCAGAGCCCTGTTTGTTGACTGATCGTCTAAAACATAGGGGACCTTGTGTACTTGCTTCCTGTAAAGTTTGGAGGATATTCCTCAGAAGTTGTAGAGTTGTCGAACAGGTGAACGGACGGGCACCTTGAGCCTTTGCTCAGGTGAGCCAATAAAATGATATTTTTAAATCATATTAAAAAATATGGAGGTACATCTTGCTACAGTTCTACTAAGCGAAGCCAGTGAGTCATTGAACCAATACACTACAAAATGATTATGATATCAATTCTTCATGGAATTAGATAGGTATTAACTGTATGTTTCACGCTTTTCAACATTTAAGGTACCGCACGACATTTACTGTTCCGCCATATTGACCTATGAAGATATTTTGCTGATTGTGGATATTGATATAGATAGGATGTGACAGTCCAGTCAGTAAGTACTGTAGGAATTGTCCATCCTTGTCCAGAACGATCACTTTGTCGCTACTGCCGTCGGTTATGAGCACGTGACCAATTCTATCACAGCAAACATCACACGGATAAAATGGGTCATGACCTTGTCCATTGAAATGGTATCTATATTCGTTATTGAGGTCGAAGGCTGCTATATTTCCACTTTGTTTCTGAGAGGAAGCTTTCTCATTGCATATGTAGATATCTCGGTTGAGTTTGTTTTCCGTTATTCGTCTTGGGCATCCTAATTTGGTATTGTCAAACACGTGTATTATTTGGTGTTTGCCGTTATACCGAACGGCTTTGTTTTGTAGTCAAAATTCACAACAATGTCGCCATTATGTAGAGTACAACCCACTTGGTGTAGCATTGTCCGTTGTTAACATAACTGTAATATTCTTTTCCATCGACAAAGACTTTATACATCTATTCGTACAGTCAGTAAAGAGTATATCTCCGCCTCTCATGGATGAAACGTCGTTAAACTCAAAGTCAAGTTTGATTGTATCTACAACTTTTCCCTGTTGTTCAAGCATTTGCAGACTGTTGGGACCAGATTTGATCCATACTGACCCCTCTTCTGTAACTGTTATAGATGGAAGGTTATACCCTATCATGATAGTTGATAAAACTTCCACAGGAGTGAACTGTTCTCTCTTTGAGTGAGTGTTGGTATCACCATGTGTCCCGTCTTGTGCCCTTTTGCTGCTTGGTTCTATATTAACTTCTACTTCGTTGTTATCTAATAAACGACCAAGCATACTTTCTACTGAGTCTTTGTCGACTGAGCCTACCTCGAGCTTTGGCGGAGCGATCGCTTGCGGATGTTTGATTGTTGGTAAGGTAATTGAATCAGGAGTGAATAGCATGAAATCAAACCCAGCTCGATCTCGTAGATCTTCGTTTTGTTTCAAAGTCTCGTTTATCTACAAATGACATTATAAAACATTCAATAATATTTCAATTATCAAAATTTCTAGAAATTTCTAAAACGTGGGTCCCATAGCATCATATCCTACCACTCCTGTTACGTCTTTCGGTACATTTTGGGACATAATAACTTTCACACTCTTTGGCCATATTTCATTGTTTAGATTGAGGATCACTGACGAGGGTTAAGTACCCGAAACGTGCATGTCTAGTCGATGCTGCAAATTTATCTGTTCTTAAATGATGCTATTGAATTTGAAGACGTTTAACAATTTGATAGTATTAAACTTGAAAATTGAGAAACGTTTTATTGAGGACATAAATTGAGTGTAGCTTCTCTAGGGTGATAAAAAGTTGTTTAATGGAATTGATTTATGTCTGCAGTTGAAATAATGAAACTATATGATCAAGATAGTAAATTCGTACATTTATATACAGTTAAAAGTATTAATTGTACCTGTTTGACCCCGTCCTCCAATGTTTGCTCTTGATGGATAAGAACATTTTTGGCATCTCTTAATATTCTTTGAAGTGTTGTTCTCCTTTTATCTACCACGTTGTCCACAACGTTATGTATATCATCAGCTTGTTGAAGTAGGCTCTTATCAATGCTGTCCATTGCTTCATCATACGTACGTGTCATATCTTTTGCTTTTGAAAGCATGGACTTCCATTCCTCCAAATCCTCTTGTTGTATTTTGTTCACCTCACTATTTATAGCATCTTTCCTGATTTTCATCACTTCTGTGATATCATTCAGCTGATGACCTCTGTGTGAGGAGGTCACACAATGTGCGCACGCAGGCTCCTGGCAGGGTTCACACCAGAATTGATGCCTTGTTCCATTGTGAAGCTCACAAGTCATTTGTTTGTCAGATGGAGGGTCAATTTTCTCGGCAGAGTGCACGATGACATGGTGTCTGGTCGCTTTACTTTTCCTGTGTATTACACTGCAGGTGCCACATAGCGCATCACCACAGGTGTTACAGTGAAACTCTGTGACATTGGAACAAAAATCACAAGGTTTTGTCCACTGGTACACATCAGACATCTGAATTAAAAGAAGAAATTTGACGCTCTTTTCACAAGAAAATGAATTTGACGGAGAAAGAGTGGCGCTAGATAGAGCAGATTCAAAGAAAGATATCTATCAACCTTTGGAGATTGATTTGTTCAAGCGGAAATTTTATCAACCATAAGCAAAAACTATAAAAGTTCGTCTTTGGTGACTTTTACGTATCCGAATAATTTTGAGGATAATCCGGATTAGGATAATCTGGAAGTGTTCCAACTATTTCCCTTCGTGAAGAATATTTCAAACCAATTAATTGAAAGACTTAGTGTTACTGTTACGGACAACTGATCCAACGCGATGTAGTTCTTTATTTATCCCTGAAGTGTCGCTACCTCTATTTTCTCGGGATACCGTTAGCCCTTGTGACATAGCTTAAGATCAATGAAAGACCAACGTCCCGTTTGATCAGTCCATGACTGTATACTAACAGCACTGACGAGGGTTAAGTTCCTGAAACGTGCATGTCTGGTCCATGCTGCAAATTTATCTGTTCTTAAATGATGCTATTGAATTTGAAAATGTTTAACATTAGATAAGAACAAAAATTCTCAAAATACCATATATTACATTTAGCAGTGAAATTTGAATCATATATGAAAATATTGTTTACATAATAAGGACTAACTTAATCTCAATGTTCCCATGTCAAGGCGAGTGGAATATTTTGGAAATAAGATGCTTCTTTTTTAGTCAAACGTGACGGTTTTGCTTACTGATTTTTTTTTATTAAAAACAATTTGCGATTATGAAATGATACAAATGAAAAGAGGTACTAGTAAGTAATATAAATATGCTCACCGTGAAAATCACATCCTCCCTTGGAGTATAGTATGGATGGTATTACCGAGTAAACTCCTGATATAAAGATTACCGAGTAATCAGTTACATTTTATCAGTTATTTCTGTTTTAGTGCAATACAACTACAGATAACTGATTTTTGTGTCGCCTGCGAAGCATAGCGACACTTGGGGATCACGTTTTGTTATCTTTTCGTACTTTTGATATCAATTTTCTGGTATTTCGACGACGGGTGCCGCTAGCCAAACAGGGGATGCTTACTCCTCCTGGGCACCTGGTCCCACCTCTAGCTTGCTAGGGGTCCGTCAATGCTCAATTTTGTGCTCTATTGTGAGTGCTGTTGAGATTATCGTCAGGAGCTTCTTTTACTCATTTGTTCATGTACTTGAGTTATTCGATTTATTTTGTCCTTAGTTTTGTCATGTGACAGTAAAGGGGCTATCATACACAGGTAATTTATGTTTCCACAAGATGTAATCTGGATAACAACTCTTCGCTATAAAGCACCGACTGTTTATTGGTTACGTCCTTCAATGCGTAAATGCTTCTGAATAAACCCTACACAAAATTTGGAGCCGCTAATTTTGGCAAGAGGAAATTAAAGCCCTGTATTGTAGATGGCACCACAGGAAAATTCGATTCGGCTAAATTCAAACTGTTTGGCACGAAGTACTACTGACAAGGATTAAGATATCTAGTACAACAAAATTGGTACTGTAGAACGTATATTTCAATAATGACAATTTGAACAATTACAATGCGGAAGAAATTAACATTATTTTATGAACTAGGAAGTGACCCTTCATTTGATAAAGGAAACCAAAAATATATTGTTCCGGTCTTTTCCTGATATGTGATTGAAATTAAATTCAATGATGTAATGTATTCATTTCAATATGCTGTTACATGCCTATTTTTTGTGACTTACTTTTTCAAAAACTCAGGGAGTAATCGACTCTTAAAGTATGTAAAATCATGTCCTGATTCTAGAGAAAACTGGATTATAAAAACTAGGATCACGCTCTGTGAAGATGGCCTATTCTACCACTGTATCAGAGAGAGGATGGGTAACTTGGTAGAAGCATGCTTGAACGTCTATGACTTACCATCTAAAGGTATGTATCTGCTTTCATGTGTAATACTGAAGTGTTCCAACTCTATTATAACCTTCTCGAATAAATTTTTAAACCAATTTATTTCGCACCAAGCACGTGCATGTTTCGAATACATGTAAAAATCCTCAACAGTGATGCTTCCAGCCAAAGTGATTTTCAGAGGCCACCAAAGTTCATTTCAAAAGCGTCATCATGCTTATTTTTAGAATTTAGATTTATCCATTTGCTTTACAGAGAGAGGGCGACTCCATATTTTCTGTATGACAGATGTAGTAGCATATCCAAATACAATCTAAGTCACATTTCACAGTAATTCACATGAATAGCTTCTTACATGTAAAAAGAAGGCTTTGCCAAAGCACTCGCTCCGTCGACTTCTGTCATTCCATTAGGCGTGATCTTTCAATATTATTGAGTTATCTTCTGAGCGCAATATACTGTATTTTCACTGAGCTTTGCAGATATAAAATACTCAAGTTCACTTACCAAAACATGGGTTAAAACGTGGTTCATCAAGGGGGATGGTCGCTAATTGATAAAATAAAATGAGTACATTGTCTCCAAATACAATCTAGACATTCTCATCAGCGTCATATACCTTAATTAGCAAGATTTCACATTTTAATATGTGGTTCTGACCAAGTCAGTCTGGGAAGAAGTACCGTGAAACACGAGGGCTATCCGTAAAGTTTGTGGACAAGTCTTAAATTAAGAAAAAATAGCGTCAAAGATATTTATTTTTAGTATATTTATTGTCATATACTATTTGAAAATTACGAAATGTAAACATGCAATTATCATATTTTGATTCTAATGTAACAACTATGACTTCGTAATTAGACATAGGATGGTGACCCGGAGCACGGTGAATTTTAACAGAAATATGTTGTTTATAATTTTATTCATTTCATTTGCATTTTGTAAAATTCCGCGGATAAAACGATGATTTTTACATTGTGATGTTGAGAATAGTTATGACATCACACATGCAAAATTTTAACGTTCAAAGTTTCAAGATGACAGAGAAAATCGGATCTGAAGGTAATAAGACGTGATCGTCATTGTTCGAAAAAAATGACGTTTTCTCGAGAGGAGTGATAAAATTTTGTATAGGCTTCAGAAAATCACCGAACGAGACCCATAGATTCCTTAAACAGTCGGAAAATTATACTTTTAAAACTAGTTGTTCGTAAGTCTTCAAGTGGCAAAGATTATTTTTGGACGTTAGGGACAGTTTGCAGGACGTTATGCACTAGAGAAGACTTTCTATAAAAGAAGGAATGCTTTTAAATGAAGAACGTGACGTGATTCATAGTGATCGGCGACTAATAATTCGAGAAATTGCAGGTAACTTAGAAATTTTTAAAAATCGTGCATAAGATCTCATCCCATGATCAAAAAAGTCATGTCTGTGATGGATGGGTTCCTAAAATTCTTAGAAATCTAAATTTAGCGAGGAGAGTAGAATCGTCAAAACAGTTTATAACGGATTACGTCAAGGATTCTCATGCTAGTGTTCCGGGTATGAGGAAGTGTCCTTTTTATATTGTATAGAAATATAACTATTTAGGCTTTTTGTTTGAGATGAAATTTTGCATATTATTGAAAAGAAACTTGAATTTAATGAAAATGATACTTTCATTCATTTTACCATTGTCTGCTAGCTTTTATCAAACCAGTCCACGAACTTTAAGGACAACTCTCGTAATTATATTTCGTGGGGGATCAATTTTCGTGGTTTTCGAGGATAGCGTAATTCACGAATTAACATACCCAGCAAATATATGTACATAAAGCAGGAAATTGGTACAACTTTTAATAATAACGCTGACAAATACATGTATGTTAATTTTTTTTACTTGCAATGTTTGTCAAAATTGGTTTTCAACTGTTTCTCACAAGCCAACCTTGCGGAACCCATTTTAAATAAGGTCACATTTCAACGACATCTTTTCATGAGTGGCAATAAGCCAGTTGGCATTGGAGGCTTCATTTAGGGGAGGCATCCACGAAATTGCGTCCCAAAAAAATGCTTAATTTGTCAATATTGAAATATATATGTTCTATAATACCAATTTTATTACATTACACACGTGTTTCGGATATTGAATCCTCGTCAGTAGTACTTAATAATGTCGAACAATTTGAAGAAAGCCAAAGATAATTTTCCTAACGCCATCTATACAATATAAACTTTCAATTTCCTCATGCCAAAATGAGCGGTTCCAAATTTTGTGTAGGGTTTATTCAGAAGCGTATTTAAGTGAAAAATATGATAAAAAAAATCGTTGCAGGTTAGGCGTATGGAGCTTAATTCTAAACATGACCGAAAAAATATGCCGAAACCAAGCTAAGGACAGAGCTGTGCGGTGAGGGAGATACCCCTGAAATTTAGAAGTTTAGATCTAATTTGATGACAGAAAATTAAGGACATGTTTCAATGCGGTGCGTAAACAATAAAACTAGGCGAGCGATATTCTCGGGGACTTGCAGTCCAGCAGAAGCGATAACAACCTAGTGGTTGAAATAGTCAATATTGAGATGTATAATCTATAGTGTACCAATGTTAGGAATCCACGAAAATTGGACCCCATGAAAATAAACGATTTCACATTAATTGACTTTTGAAGTAGGAAGCCTTAAATACATGATTAAGATGCATGATGTCTTTATCAACAATACAAAAAACAAAAACAAATGTGTTTTACAGAAAAATATAATACTATGCCATACCCATTTTGTTTCCTTCATAATAATTGCTGTCTTCTGTATTTCAGACGGATGCCCTGTCATACAAATAGAAGATGAAGACATCATACCTGGTTTCCATCAGATAAAATGTACAATTTCGAATAACAGTTGCCCGCCAGAAAATGGGACTTTCTCGTCCAACCTTCTCTTCCTATGTAAGATTTTATATTAATGTATTTATTATTATACAAATATGGACTTGGTCGAGGTCATTATGTCATTATAATGACCCGATGAAATTTGTAATATCGACCGAGGCTGAAGGCCGAGGTTGATATTACAAATCTCATCGAGTCATTATACTGACATAATGACCGAGGTCGAGTCCTTATTTGTTACATCATATAGCGACATATAGCACTCTATATCATTAAAATAATGATTCAAAGCAATATGATTATTCTATTTTTGATAAAGAATTCAACGATCAATTGCGCTTTTTTGTGAAAGTGCAAGAAAAACTATTAGATTTAACAAAACAACAATCTTTATTTTCATTGTAAGTACTGACATCGGGAAAAATAGCACAACACGTCATTATCTTCCGCCAGCGGTCATTATCGGAAAATTTCTGGTCATATAATATATTGGAAAAAATTAATGGGGCGTATGCGAATTTTCATTAAACAGTGATGCCCGAGGTAGAAATAGAGGAAATAAAAAGTGAGTACATGAAGAGCAAAATTCTAAAGATGACCTAAAATGTATGCCAAAATGCCAGCTAATGAGGGAGAAACTCGATCTTAGTTTAAGAAAATTTACAAAGCTTAAAATTAAGAAAACTCAGTAGTTAAAGGTATGTTGTACGTGCATGTCTGGTCCATGCTGCAAATTTATCCGTTTATAAATGAAACTATTGAATTTGAAGACGTTTAACATTGTTCCATCAGGGCAATGCTCCTGTTCACAAATCTGTCACTGCCATGGCTGCCACTCATGATTGTGGCTTTGAGATTATCGTCAGGTTCTTCTTGTACTCATTTGTGTCACATTTATGCCCTTTGCCATATGGAGCTCGTAAAAAGTTCCCCGCGAGGGGTTTAACGGTAAGTGTTTTAAATACCGGTACTTTCCTTGACATTGTCGCCATAGCATTTTCTATATAGACATAAGCTCAGACAGTGTAATGTATTTTACATATTGTTTTCACTTTCGTGCGTAAACATCGACGGTGGGTGCGGCTAGCCAACAGGGGATGCTTATTTCTCCCGGGTACCTCGTCCCATCTCTAGCTTGCTAGGGGTCCGTCGATGCTCAGTTTGGTGCTCTATTGTGAGTGCTGTTGAGATTATCGTTAGGATCTTCTTTAACTCATATAATTTGATTGAGCATCCACCTTATTCACCTGATCTTGCTCCATCAGACTTTCATCTTATCCCAAACCTGAAAGCAGTTATTTCTGGCAGCTACTATCAGTCCAATGATGACTTCATTCTTGCTGTGGATGGCTTTCTGAACAATCAAGATAATCAGTTCTTTAAAACGAGTGTCGAGGTCCTTAAACACCGATGGCAAAAGTGTATATATACTGAAGGGAATTATGCAGACAAATAATGCAAAATTTTTGATAAAATTCAAATCCGTATAAATAGGAGGCTCACAACAGATCAATCAGCTCTCGTAATTAAGTGCACCGTATGGGTTTAAAACAGGGGAAACACCTCAATGACCATTTAAAATAAAACAGTACGATGAACTCTTCAAAATTTATTGAACAAGAGGCCTAATGAATGACAACCTTATCAATGTACCCAGGTGCACTATCAGCATAGTGACAGATTTCCATTTCTAATACATGTACATATGTACTTTGTACCAATCATATATGGAAAATAACCCTAAAAAGGGACCATACGTACATCATGCGCACCAATTTTAACCATCCTGATGTTTTCCATGAAGGTATAGAGTTGGAACACTTCCGTACTATTATTTGATTTATCGATATACGCTTCCGTTCTAAAGAAGCGATAGGTTGCCGATGACGCTTTATTAATGTCTTGTTTATTATGTTATTTCAATTTCAACCGATATTCTTATGATTTTGCCTTTTGGACTGAAGAAGTGATGAGTACTTCTCCGATGTTTATATAAGAAAAGAAGGGAGGGGATCTCCAACAAGACCCTGTCGCAGCAACAACAGCAAAACACCAAAACACCTGATGCAAAAAAAACCCCACAAAAGACGAGCATACTATGAGACGGAAAAGAGACATACGACATATAAACATCAAACACAAAAGACTATGTTTATATTTTCCATTGATGATCAGCATAATTAAATCAATTAAACAAGGATCTATATTACTTTAACAAAATGACGAAAATGTGTGTCAATGTTACATAAATCAAGGACTTTGAAACAGGAAATGAATAATTTGGTGTTTAATGTTTTTGATAATGATTTACATGTATAAGTGCACTTCAGGCATACTTACGTATTGATAAAACATATCACATTGAAATCTTCTGATTTGTTTTCAGACCCTGGGTGTATAAATTCAGACATTGAACATTCCAGGTATGTAAATTGTCACCCACTAGATTTAGATTGATTTTTAAAGTAAGCCAAAATAGGATAAAGAAATTTTGAATGGTGTTTATTATTAGTACAGAAATCCTATCAGCACTTTTTTTCAGTTTCGATTAGTAATACACAATTATTTTACAGTTCAAAAGTCTTCATTAGTTTTTCCAGTTTTTCAGTCTCTACTTATAGAGGTAAGGTTCTCGAATCATCAATCTATTGAATGTGAGGGATTTTAGTATCCCATCTATACTTTTGATCATGCTATTAAAATGAAACATTTATTAGTGATTGCTTAGGATAAGTTCACGTTTTCCCTTTTTTCATGTACATGTATGACATAATCAGTCAATTAGTTTAAGCTACGTATAATTAAGCTATTAACTCTGGTATCAAGCAAACAAACATAATTTTTGGTTTCTATATATGACAATCGTCCGTAAATCAAAACCTAAAATTTGTAGTTAGTATTTTGTCTACATTTACTAGTTGATGTAACAAGCGCTGTTAACCATATAGAAACTACTGAGCAATTCAGAGATGATAATGATGACATCATGTCATGGTGGAGTAACATAAAGGACTTCTTTGGGGAAATACCGCTAGGTAAGATTAAACTAGATCTCTCAGTGCAAGAAAAATCTAAATATAAACATATAACGGTATATGTAAAATTTATTTCCGAGATATTAGTCATTCTAACAAAGATACTCTAAAATCTACAGATTTCGTTTACTTTGTAGGCAAATTAAAATAATTAAAGATAGGTTTTTGTAACGGGTTACCTATCTTTTTTATAGATGTAGAGATTTTTCATATCGGGGATTGCAATGATGACGAATTTTACTTTTTGAATTAGCTTTCGAATATTTCTGTTCACAAAAGTTTCATATAGCATCAATGCCATACGTCCTCCTACGTCTTTCGATATTGTTTTAGACATAGCTATATATATATATTTCATTGTTTGGATTGAGGATCACTGACGACGGTATAAGTACCAAATACGTCCATGTTTGGCCCATGCTGCAAATTAATCTGTTCTTAAATGATGCTGTAAATTAGAATGTTAAACGTCTTCAAATTCACTTATATCATTTAAGACCTGATAAATAGACATGTAACATTTTCACCATTCAGTAAGTTTCACTGCTAGTGGACCAGGAGTCCCCGATGGCAAATGTAGTCAAGTCCGATCAACTTCGGTTGATCGTTTCTTCAAATACAAGGAGGTTAACATCTAAGCACCATCCCTCAAATGCTATTTTGAACATATATTTTATTAAGGGCTCCGTCGATGCTCAGACATGTGCGCTATTGTAAGTGTTGTTGAGATTATCGTCATGATCTTCTTTAACTCATTAGATATTCTACTGAATCGACCCTACAGGAAATTTGGAGCCGCGCACTCTCTGTAAAGTAAAAATACAAATCTAAATTAAAAAAAAAAATAAAAGAGGGCGCTATTGAAATAAATTTTGGTGTCTCCGCTTGAAGCATCACTGATGAGCATTTAATATTCGACACGTGTCTGGTGCAGGAAAAATTGGTTTGAAATTTTCTTCATGAAGGTATAGAGTTGGAACACTTTCGTATTATTCAAACGCATTCGAAAATTTCTGTTCAGAAATTTTCCTTAGAATTTCTGAAAAGTTGGTCCTGTAGCATGACAAATATGGATAATGACCATATCCCTGTATACAGCACAAAATCGATAATTCAGAAAATCAGAAACCGAAGGCATACAAAATCAGGACAAAACAGGAACCAAAGCAAACAAACAAAAACCTCCACCACATGAAAAGAAGCGAACTCCCGATATGGGAGTGAGATCAGGTGCCCAGGAAGAGTAAGCATCTCCTGCTTGCATGCAACACCCGCCGCTTCAATTCGGTAGAACTGTCACATCCGGTAACTTCCATTTCGGAAGACATAGAGTACAATCTTGGGTTGGATGGTTCAAATGGTCTATGACAGATTATTACCCACCATTCTGGAGAGTGGGACATCATAGTGTATGACGAGTTCCCCGTATCGACCGTAGAACTTCCTCAGTGACGATGTTTGTCGGTCACAAACATATCCCTGACTGAGAAGCTTATCTGAAAGACGCCTAGCTCTCAGAAGAAAATCCGTATATTTCATACCCCACCCATCCTGCTACGCCCATCGGTAATTATTTTTGCATAACTATCACAGCGTTTGCCGATTTTTCATTGTTTTTATTGAGTATCACTGACGAGGAATAAGTACCCGAAACGTGCATGTCTGGTCTATCCTGCAAATTTATCTTAATTTATTAAAATAAAAGAAGACGTAGCAGGATGCGAGGGATATGATGCTACAGGACCTACTTTTCAGAAATTTTCGAACGTGTTTGAAGAAACGATCAACCAGAATTGACCCGACCTAGCTACATGTCGGTGATCCTCAATGCACCTCCAAGATGAAATATCCAAGATCCAAAAACATCCAAGATGCAGTGATCTAAAAGTGACCTAAATCCAATAAGGGACCCATATGGGTCTTATTTGGGCATTTTGTATAGATTCTGCTCATATGGGACCCATGAAGCAATGTTTGCTGAAAGAAGCTGTAAAAATAAGGCGTGAAATCTGCCCTGAAAAAGTCGAAATTTCAAATTTAGTCCATATTTGAATCCAATGTCGGGTTGGATATATTATTTATAATAAGACAGATAAACCGAGCATTTTCCCCATAGAAATCAATTGGAATACAGAAAAGTGTTTAACAACATCGTTCCATCCCGAGTCACAGAATAAGATCTTTGAACAAAGATGCACATAATTTATTTGTTCAATTACTTTGCGAAGAGGGCGCGGCTTCAAATTTTCTTTATGGTCGATTCAGTAGCAGAGTTAAATAAAATCGATGACCAAAATAGCATTGAAGGAGTTGTGCTCAGATGTTAACCTTTTTTAATTTCAATGTTATTTTTGGATGAAATGACAAAAAGTTGTCAAACATTAATTTAAGGTCATTTGAGTTGTTCGTTCCTCATATATTCGCTATATCGATTTTTTCTCTTTCGCCCACGAGCATCACTGATTATTGAAATGCGCATATGGTGCACTTGATAATTTTAAAGATAGAACATATATTTCAATATGATTATTGCACATCAATATTTTCAATTGCAGTTGGAGGTTTGGTAGTCATCATTTTTATAGCAATTATTGTTACGGCCTTGGTGATAGTTATCAGAAGGTAAGCAACCTTATTTCTATGCTCCCCATAACATTTCATGGGAAGCATATAGTTGCTGTCATGTCTGTCTGTCTGTCTGTCTGTCTGTTCGTCTGTCCATCTGCCCGTCCGTCTGAGCTAATATCTTCATTAGATTTTGATTTCACAAAGGTAACTTACGGGCTGTGTTACGTGCGCCCTCTTTTCATATCCATTTGCATGTTCATCTGTGTTGGTTGGGCTCCTTCGAGACCTCTGGGTAATCGGAAAAGTGGGAGGGTTGTGCGCACGTAATCCAGGATAACCACACCGTCTGCTACTGACGTGGCAGATAACCGTCCTAAGTCGGCACCGACTGCCCATTGTTCCCGTTGGTTTACGTGTAGTCATTTATGTTTGATGTTTCTGTGTGATTTGGCGTTCATTGTACCATTTGCGTCTCATTCTGTGTCTTCTTTGTGTTTTTGCAGTGGGTGTTTTGGGGTTTTCACCAAATTCTTGGATACAAAATCAGGATAAAACAGGAACCAAAGTAAACAAACAAAAACCTCCACCATATGAAAAGAAGCGAACTCCCGATGTACGAGTGAGACCAGGTGCCCAGGAGAATGTATATTCAGACCCAGCGGTCTCGAAGAACGCACGATTGTGGTGTAAAATATTCTCCTCACTGTTAGATGAACATACAATCAGACAGCAAGAAGCAGGGGCCCATGAAATACACAGATGGATATGTAGAGCAAGGAACCATATTTCGCCGTTTCATGGTTAATTGCTTCTCGTTGTTTATTGGAATTGTTTGTCAAGCTTATTTTTCTATATCTTATCAAATATGACCATAAAAGTCATGTTTTGATATAATGCGACATCTCCTGCACTCAAATGTGACGAAAAATACCTCAAAATGAGGAAAAACTAGTTACATCACTAAATTTTAGACTTAACATCTAAAATTTTTACAAAAACCAAACGAAGAAAACATTTTATTTGGCATCATCTCTTAGAAGTAGTGGCGACGAAAGATTTCATGAAAAGAAAGTCACAATTTTGTCTGTTTTGTGTGCAAAATGGATACTTATCAGCAAAAACGGCGAAATTTGGTCACCATCGAAAACATGGAAACGAAATATTTTGACGTTTTATTAGGAAACAATGAAAAGAGTAAAATAAATCATTTCTCTAGTATTTCGATCGAGAATGGAGTTAGATTAAATTTTAGCAAAACCAATTATTGAATCGGCAACCAAGTATTGAAAATTCCCAGAAAATATACGAAAAATGCGGCGAAATATGGTCACTTGCTCTAAATGGATATAAAAAAACAGAAGACAAACGAACTACAGTCCGTGCTCTGCCGGCTGTAGCGAGCTCATGCATGTGAACATCCGAGCAATCCGACTGAGATTCAGAGAGATAGCTTATGAATTTATATAATATAAATTATAGCATTACATAAGCTCTATAAGATTACGGCTGTCAAACAAAGATATTCAAGGTCATATCAGGATTAAAGGTCAAGCCCATTCGTAAGATTTCTAAAAGGTCAAAGACACTCAGGAAAACAAAATATTTGGTAACAAATAATTGTATTCCGAGTATCAATCAGTTTGACTGATTTTGTTATTTAAAAACACAAGTAAAGAACTCGTTCGATTATTTAGGTAAGATTTATTGGGCAGATAGACACCAGACATCACAAGCAATATTTTCTTTGTGACGTCAAAATAGAAAACAAGGAAATTGCATAATCGATCCGGTTGTTCCGGCTGTTTCGGGTAATGGAACGCGCCGTTCCAGTGGATCGTAGCGGATCTTCTGGCACGTCTAGGACCGACGTTATAGGCTGTTCCAACATGGTGGACAATGTTACGATCTCCTTACAGTGCAGGAAATTTTTAATGTAATTGGTTTCAGTATGAATATCACTGGCAATTACCAATATTTGATAAAAGAAGTAAAATTAGAACTATTTCAACATTGATTACAACTTTATTTTTGGATTTGATGAATATCGAGATTTTCCCTTAGCCACGGTTGCTATGGTTAAATCATTCTGGAACAATTTGCATTCCATTATCAGAATGGGATCCTTCTAGAGCGATCTGGCAATGGAACGCACCCCATTACAACACATAAAGTCAAGTCGATCAAATATGACGTCACAATTCAAAATTTTGCCAAATGATATGTCTGGTGTCTGTGCATATGAAATCAAGGTTATAAATATTTTCTGAAAATTGGACTATTAAAGGCCGACGGGGACTATATAAGGAGACAGGTAAATTTTCTGTCATTTCCTCACTAACCGCTATAGGTTAAACATCTCTTATTGGTATCTGATTGGTTCTCTTTCATCCTTTTACCCCTATCAATTTTTGATTGACAGCTAAAAACAGATATCGGGTATCTCATTAGCATAATAAAGGATTACCTGTCGGTTTGTCTTTGATGTAACACGCCGCTCGCAGACGGCGTTGTCTTCAAAGACGGTTTGCCACGCCTATCAAGCTAATGTCACTCAGGTATACCTATTAACGACCGGGTGGTTCCCAACGTCAGCCTTTAAGAGGAAAATAAAAATCATTTGAAATTTAGACAGAAGTTAACATCAATTTCAATGACAAATATGGATAATAACTATATCCCAATACACAGTAAAAAATCGATAATTCAGAAAATCATAAACCGAAGGCATAGAAAATCAGGATAAAACAAAACCAAAGCAAACAAAGAAAACCCTCCACCATATGAAAAGAAGCGGGAGTGAGATCAGTTGACGAGGAAGAGTAAGCATCTCCTGCTTGCATGCAACACCCGTCACTTCACGCTCTTTTTATATCCATTTACATATCCATCTGTGTTGCTGGGGCCTCTACGTTTTGCGGTCTTGTTTGTGTGAGGTCATCTTACAGTGAGGAGGTTGTTTTATACCACAATTGTTCGTTCTTCGAGACCTCTGGATAATTGGAGAATTGAGAGGATTGTGCGCACGTAATCCAGGATAACCACACCATTTTCTATTTGCGTGGCAAATGGCCGTTCAAAGTCGGCACCGGTTGCCCATTTGTCTCGTCGGTTTATGTGTAGTCTTTTGTGTTTGATGTTTACATGTTGTATGTCTCTTTTTCGTTTAATACTATGCTCGTCTGTTTGTGTTTTTGCATCGGGTGTTTTGCTGTTGGTGCTGCAACAGGGTCTTGTTGGAGATCCCCTCCCTTCTTCAATTAGGTAGAATTTTCACATTCTGTTACTTCCATCCTGGAAGATACAAGTACATGCATATTCGGTGGTTGAAATACTAGTAATTAGGTTGGCACCTCTTCTGATGGACTTTAATATCTGATGATTCCTTTTGTATGGAAATTCTGAACCGACATGCAAAACGCATGTCGATGTAGGGTTTCCATACTTTCGTCTAATTTCAAAGTGTTTCTTTAATTGATTTAAAACATATATTTGTAAATTCTCCGTCACCTAAACTGGTCTTTTCGAAGTAGAGAGTTACCATTTGTGCAGGTATCTGACGTCAACGCATTGTGACGTCATCAAATTCTATGGAAACCAGCATTCAGGGAAACAGGGTTACAAATATGACGTTTTCAAAGGAATTTAATGACGTAACAATGCTTTTACGTCAGATATTTGCAGAAATCGAACGTAGGATTGTAAAATCGAAAAGACGGAATTTATCATTGTAAAAGTTGAACGTACTCAAATTCATTAGCATCATTTTAGAGCAGATAAATTTACAAACAAATAAACTAAGAGTTGATTAAATGAAGACAAGTTGATTGACATACTATTTTAGATCATATTTAAGATCATATTTAGAATTTCGCTCCTCATTTATTCATTATTTGCATTTCCTCTATTTCTGTTTAGAGTATCACTGATAATACATTACTTGTTGAAATGTGCATCAGTAAATCAAAGGTTAACACAAAACCCCAATTCAGAATTTAAAAATACCTATCAATAGACAAACACATTCTTGGAAAATATGAAAATAACTTTCTCATGAGAAAAGAAAATGCGAAGAAACAGGAGGAGACAATAGAACCACACACTAAGTAATGCACAATCTCTAGTGTATGTAGTACAAGAATCGATTACATTGTAAGTGGCGCTGTTACAATGTAAATACATGCGGATCGAAATGGTGTTGTGATTCCTTGGATAGTTTTTTTTTTCATTTTCTAAATTAAACTTTATAAAACTGCTGAGCCGTTGCAGTAGGGCAACGCGTAATAAATCAATCCATATCGTCTATGAATATAAAAAATTCATAGATTTGCAAACACTTCAATATAGTTTGTCGACGACAGAAACCTTCTTGACCTAGTAGATTTCTTGCAAAAACTATAGACTTTTCAGAAAGATATATAAACGATATATACTTACTTATTGCCCTACTGCCCTACTGCAACGTCTCATCAATTTTGTGCAGTACCACTTTTGTGCAGTGCCACTTAAATGACGAGAAAACAATCAAAAAACCTCCGTAAGGAATCACAGCATCGTACGTTTTGATCCCACGCGAAGTGCTTAAGCTTATTTAGAAAAAAAAACCCTGAACATTTATGGTAATCTACTCTATATGTCTGTTACAGAAACAGGATATACAGAGCACAACTTGAGCAGGCCAGATACGTGGCACCAATACAACTAGACGCCCCAGCACTGCATACATATGACGAAGTGAATAACGACAACATAGACAGGAAAAGCTCTGATAACAGTGACAACTCCTCATATCTAGAACCTGTGACAAGTTCTCCAGGAATACAACATCTTAAAACAAGCCAGTCAGACTCAGTTATAGATATTACAAATGTTGATACTCCCACTGAACCGAAACAATATGTACAGCAACCACCATAGTAGCATTCAAATAATTTGAAGTTGGTTTGACGGTGTCCATCATGTATTCTTGTAAAAGTCGGTGTTTTTCATCTCTTAAAGGTGATCTCATTCTATCTTAAAGTATAGCAACAAAAGGAAACCGTGATTTTCAAAGAAATTGCAATACAATGCTCAAAATGTTCAGCTCTTGCAAACAGACTGCTGTGAAAAAAGATCACGTGATAAAATAAATACATTTTGAGAGTAAATTCGTAACAAACTAAACCAGACAAATAAACATCCTCAAAAAAGAGAAAAGCTAGCGACAGAACAAAATGGGGAGCATGTAGAGATCTGGTTTTAATCAGATTAGAAAACGATGTGCCAAACTGTGCTACCAGAGAGTAGCCATTCGGGTAGAAATGTCTAAATTCAGTGCACCTGATAAGCGTGTTTCTGGTAATGTATCCTCATCAGTGGTACTTTAAGCCCAAATGAAATAGAACTCCACGTAATTTTCATATACAGACAGAAACTTACAAAGTGTTGGTGATATTATAAGTCTTTTGAAACTCAAATAGGGAACACGGAAGTAAAAGAGTAAAATTGTTTCAGTGAATAATGTGAAATTATGTGTTTCGTATGTCATGTGTAACCTCTTGTATCAAGTTTTTTTTTTATTTTGGGCTTTCTTATTGATATAAAATGATATCTTATACCGTCTCATCGGCCTATTGTCATTTTATTGCGCCATCTGACATAAAAGCTTTATGATGTACTTGACGGGCACCTGGTCCCACCTCTAGCTTGCTAGGGGTCCGTCGATGCTTAATTTTGTACTCTATTGTGAGTGCTGTTGAGATTATCGTCAGGATCTTCTTTAACTCATTGACTGTCTATAGAGTTTGATCATATTTTTGCGCAGCCACGGCCACCTGATTTCATCTCCATTCGAGATTAATGGTTGCTTCTTTGCCGAATGTGTTTATTTATATTGTTCAGTTTAGTTTTGATTTTTTCTTGATTTTGTATACCAATTCACTCAATCATATTTGTATCATCGTTTCTCTGAATTCTACTTAAATTAGCGGAGATTTTTTTTAGGACACCATCATTATTTTTACGATGAAGAAAATTTGTACATCAAAAGTAGCGAATAGATATTATTTCTTTTATCTCAATTTTTCATTTTTTGACATTGTGTTATTCTTGTACATATCGAATAAAATTTGTTGATATCTCTCATAAATGCTTCTCTCTTTCTTTCTCTCTTTACTTAATCATGTTGATTGAAGATTATTTTTCAATGATCCATCTAAGACTATCAATTTAGAATACAAATTTTTCATGACATTCGTTTATATTTTTGAGCCTCTATTATCTTTGGTTGCAAGAAAGCAAAGATGAAAAAATGATATTCAAACATGGATTCTTAATTTTCCGTGACATATCCGTGTACCTATGCAACTATAATTAATAATTGATATATTTAAGAAATGTTCAGGAATGTTGTTTATTCAGTTTTGTAAAAAAAAGTTCAATTTGTCAATCAAAATTCGGGACACATGAGTATTTGAGAGTCTATTTGAAAGCCGGGGATCAAGTGAATCATTCCTCTTTCATTTCGTAAGCGATGATAGGTAAGTTTCGGTTGAGAATTTCTCTTTATTTATCAATCTACATTTTATGCTTTTGATATTCCCAACAAGACCATGTTGCTGAAGTTATAATAAGCATCAGAATAGAGAAACATTTCAAACATGATCACGTTGGAGTGACCAAAACGCTAAAATTGCATCAAAATCGGACTCTACGCGAAACAATTACACAAATTAAATCCGGAGATGACGAGGAGAAAGGAAATAAGTATTATGTTGAAGGGGAAACAAAAACAAACCTAGTGAAACGTTATTGAAACACAGAATACAACACTTACAAGGAACCAGATCAATATGCACCTTTCCAGGTAGCCGACTTTGGAAGGCAACAAGAGAAGTTTCCTCCTCCGACAACATTGGTATGGTCATCAGCGAAGACCAGGGTAACCCAAAATGTGAATTCATTTAACACAGAAGTCAAACTACGAAATAATATTTTCATGTACATGAGAAAGTAACCAACGATAACAAACAAGAATATTTTATTGCAATATGAGGAGATACATTTATAGGCTGACAATGAAGGATGGTAGTGTCATAATGAACATATTTGTGAGATGTCATTGTGAACAACTTTTTCTTGGAAAGAATTTTGCATCTGTATTGCTCATGAATCCCGGGAACAACTCAAAATCATTTAAAAAATCTGCAATTTGTTTTGACATAAAGTAGTTTTACCATCATCAAAGATCGATACTTTTATTCCAACCACTTACAATCATTTCTTAGTCAGAAATTTACTTAAGAAATAACAACTAGCTAGCCGTGGTTTATTGTCCAGTAATTCCACGAGTAGCATGAACCAATCAAAAGTAATATTAGAATTCTTAATACAAAATGTATGTGCTTTTTAGACATTTCGAAAATTGTCCGCGACATAAGTTAATGTCCCTGATACAGATGGAGGGTTCATGGATACTCCACCATCGACCATCGTTGTTCTGTCCGATCAATTGATGTCAATTTGTTTCTATAAAAGATATAACTTTACGCAAACTCTTGAGGCTTGCATGCTCAAAATCCTCGATAATTTGTCAAGATAACAAATGTACACGAGTTTTGTAGGTGCATCTTACAAGCTCGTAAATCGCTTGCATATCTGAATTTAAGAAGACACATGACGTGAAATGTGTCACATTTTACCTTGATAACATAAAATTGACAACTCATATGTATACCCAGGTAACATATCAAACTTTAAACTATAAATTATTTAATGTCACCTTACATTTGTGTTTTATATCCATTCATCATCTTAGGGAGCAACCATTTGATTTTTAGGGGGGGGGGGGGGGGGCAGGAAGACTTTGCAAAAAAAATTTCCGGACCAAAATTTTAGGGAAAAAAATTTTCCGGCCCGAAGGGCCGTCGGAAAAAAATTTCCGGATCATGAAATTGCCCCTCCCCCCTCTCTTCCAACCTTTCCACTGCCAAATAAACACTTTTTTGTGTATCATAAACAAAGTAAAAAAAAATGGAACAAACTTTACGCAATTTGGAGTGAATAAATAAAATTCAAAAGTCATTAGCACCATATAGCCTGTCTCCGTTGAGTATCATTTTAGTAAACAGATTATAGGCACCATATGCCATTCAAGAAATTAAAATGAAGTGATCTGCTGGCAAGAGATGAACTCATTGTGTGTTTGATGTTTAATATGACTGAAAAATCACTTTGAATTATTTAAACTTTAGAGTAATTTTCAACATTGGAAAATTATGAAAAAAAATAATCCGGCCCGAAGGGCCGGCGAAAAAAATTTTCCGGCTCTTAAAATGGCCGAAAAAAATTTTCCGGCCGGCAAAAGTCTTCCTGCCCCCCCCCCCCCCCCCCCCATAAAAATAAAATGGTTGCTCCCTTACACTATGAGATAAAGAAGATACTGACGAAAATCTCAACAGCTCTCACAATAGAGCACCGGAATGAAGAACAAATCAATAACATTTTCTACTAGCATTATATTCCTTTACCCTACAAATTTCTACTTTTCTGTATCAAATCTATTAAAAGGATGATAGTGTTTTAAATGGCCTAAACATACACGGTCCTGTTTAGAGTTTAAATTATGTATAGACAGATAGTGCAGATAAATAGTCTACCTTTTAAATCAGAGCGTATCAATACTACGCGGAGTGTAACCTTATGCAGAATTAAGCTAAGTGACTCTTCGCCGGCTTAAAGCCTTAGTTACGTTACGTAATCAGAATTAATCTGTGCTACAAAATGTACTTGTTCGTTTAGGTTATGGAAACAAACGGTAAGAAATATATTTATGTTGTAATAATATTGAATTGATGACTCATTTCGCATTACAATATTTTCTTTATAGATATTATCATTGGACTACGTCTTTTAATAATATTTGCATATTTCGGAGAACCTGAAAGGTAGAAAAATGGGAAACTAACAGATATTGTTTTCTTGTCTTTGAAATTTGATTAAAACAATGTGTAAACGTTAAATCTACTTTCGAAATTTAAACTTTTTTGGAAATACCCTTTCTCTATTTTAAGAATAACCTTTACAAAAAAAAAACGAAAGAAGCCTCGGTACATTATGGAATTAGACCAAGAAAATATCAGATTCAATGTTTGTTCGTAATTATTAAATCCCGTAAGTAAGCATTGCTTTTTTAACGAATTCTTTTAAACTCTTTTATCATTTTTTACAAAATTCTATTTTCACAATTTGAACTCTATAGCTTCAACGTAAGATGGCAAGTTAAATCGGATGGATGTTGTCTAGTACTTTCTCACTAGATATGATCTAACCTCTTTCAGAAGGATGACTTTCTCACTAGATATGATCTAACCTCTTTCAGAAGGATGACTACCTATATTATACTGCCTCTATTGGTTCTGATGTTTCCAAGTAAATCTTACTTCCAATGTCGCTTCAATAAGACAGGACAATGTCTAATAGATGAAGCTTCCTGGAGAAGAAGATCTGTGGAATTTAGATGTCAAGTAGGAAATTACTCTTGTCTGTACTACCAAAACTCCAGGAGCTTTGTGGAAACTTGTTTTACTACTATCTACCGTATACCACCAAATACAAGTATGAAGTTTGATATTTCATTCTTCTTTTAAAGGTATATTTAGATTGAGAATCACCTACGAGGGTTAAGTACCCGAAACGTGCATGTCTGGTCCATGCTGCAAATTAGTCTGTTCTTAAATGATGCTATTCAATTTGAAGGCGTATAACATTTGTTTTATCGCTCATCGACTTGTAACGGTATAGGAACCAACCATTGGAAGTAAAGGGAACAAATTCTGCTGTCAGAGAATGAAATGATAACTTCAAATATAAAATATAATATGAATAATGTCGAAGACTTCCAACTCTCTACCTTCTTGAAGAAAATTCCAAATCAATTTACATGCACCAGACACGTGTTTCGAATATTAAATTCTCATCAGTGATGCTTTCGGCGAAGTTCAAAATTAATGAAATATATAAAGTTCAAAATATAAGTTTGTGATAAGAGAAAATTTAAATTCTCATCAGTGATGCTTTGGGCGAAGTTCAAAATTAATGAAATATATAAAGTTCAAAATATAAGTTTGTGATAAGAGAAAAGAACAGAAATGCTCATCAATGAAATAAAATGTTTACACGTATTTGTCCCATTTATTTATTTATTTTTGGTATGTAAAGGATTACAATTCATTGGTACCTATCTGTACTCATTATGCCTTCTCAAACATATTTTTCAGCTGGGTGTCCATACATAACATCATGTAATGAAATAACTGCTGGACCTGTGCTTATAGATCCAAAATATCACAGATCATGTTTACGTGTAACTGGGTGTCCACCAATGATACATCCTGGATATTCTATCCTGGAAATGTATAAATGTAGGTATTATACATCCCATTCATGACTTTCAGGAAAATATCATCGTATCAATGGAACACTTTCGACACTAAGCTCTAAGCTCGCATGAGTGCTACAAAGGGGTAGGGGCAAAATCTGCTGGGTTTTGTTTTGTTTTTGTTTTTTTTTTTTTTGGCACAGTTTTTGCTATTTTCAAAAATTGTTTTCATACTATTTTTTATCTATCAAATAAGAGTAGAGATATTGTTGTTTATTGAAACTGAATCGAAAATAGATATAATCAACTAATATGAATGTTATTCCCGCCAAAATTGCCCACTACTATGAAAATTAGTGGTAAAATGATAACAACCAGATTTTAACATAATAGTTTATAGTATGCAAGCGCATGTAACAAAGTTATACTTTCCTTGTACATTCAGAATATAAAAAGGAATGTCCAATATGAGTATGAACCTGTTACATGCCCTTATTCTAGGGCCTACAACTGTAGGTATGTGTGTCCCTTGCCAAAAAGCTGAATTTCTTATGTAAAGACATAGTACTTTCAATCATTTTGCCCTAAAAGGCAAGGTTTTCGAAAAACTACATAAAATTTGTCATTTTTTGTTTAGAAGAAGCATAATGAATATGAAAATAGAACCTTTTAAAAAAATTTCATTTGGGTCAAAATTGGTCACTTTCGCCCCTACACCTTTCTCAATGAACCAACGATGACTTTAATGAGGCTTTTAGTGAAGACAGTCGCACCCAAATACACTGAAAAAACATAGGTAATCACAGATTACAAAGCTCACCTCGTGACAGCAAAATTCAATTCAAACATATTTCTTAGTACATGTATATTGGCTTTTAAAGACAAAACCATTCAAGCAGAAAAAAGTAGGTCAAGGTCATTTTATGAAAGTTTGATCAAAGATACATCCAATATGCAAGTTTGGTACATGTAGCAGTTATACTTTGCTCAATATTGGCTTTATAGAGCAAAATCACTCAAGCGGAAAAAGTAGGTCAAGGTCATTTTATGAAAGATTGATCAAAGATACATCCAATATGCAAGTTTGGTACATGTATCACTTATACTTTGCTCAATATTGGCTTTTAAAGGCAAAATCACTCAAGCGGAAAAAGTAGGTCGAGGTCATTTTATGAAAGTTTGATCAAAGATACATCCAATATGCAAGTTTGGTACATGTAGCACTTATACTTTGCTCAATATTGGCTTTATAGAGCAAAATCACTCAAGCGGAGAAAGAAGGTCAAGGTCATTTTATGAAAGATTGATCAAAGATACATCCAATATGCAAGTTTGGTACATGTATCACTTATACTTTGCTCAATATTGGCTTTTATAGGCAAAATCACTCAAGCGGAAAAAGTAGGTCGAGGTCATTTTATGAAACTTTGATCAAAGATACATCTAATATGCAAGTTTGGAACATCTAGCACTTATACTTTGCTCAATATTGGCTCTTAAAGGCAAAATCACTCAAGCGGAAAAAGTAGGTCAAGGTCATTTTATGAAAGTTTGATCAAAGATACATCCAATATGCAAGTTTGGTACTTGTAGCACTTATACTTTGCTCAATATTGACTTTTAAAAGCGAAATCACTCAAGCGGAAAAAGTAGGTCAGATGCTGCATCTGATGCATGGGTCCATCTCGGCATCCAAAGATGCATCACTTGTGCAAGTTTGGTTACTGTAGCATAAGTACTTTGTTAGATACTGAGCTACCCCAAACTTCTTATCCAAATCACTCAAGCGGAAAATGAAGGTCAGATGCTGCATCCGATGCATGGGTTCACCTCAGCATCCAAAGATGAATCACTTGTGCCAGTTTGGTTACTGTAGCATTAGTACTTTGTCAGATACTGAGCTACCCCAAACTTCTTAACCAAGTCACTCAAGCGAAAAATGTAGGTCAGATGCTGCATCCGATGCATGGGTTCACCTCAGCATCTCAAGATGAATCACTTGTGCAAGTTTGGTTACTGTAGCATCAGTACTTTGTCAGATACTGAGCTACCCCAAACTTCTTAACCAAGTCACTCAAGCGGAAAATGTAGGTCAGATGCTGCATACGATGCATGTGTTCACCTCAGCATCCAAAGATGAATCACTTGTGCCAGTTTGGTTACTGTAGCATTAGTACTTTGTCAGATACTAAGCTACCCCAAACTTCTTAACCAAGTCAGTCAAGCGGAAAATGTAGGTCAGATGCTGCATCCGATGCATGGGTTCACCTCAGCATCCAAAGATGAATCACTTGTGCAAGTTTGGTTACTGTAGCATTAGTACTTTGTCAGATACTGAGCTACCCCAAACTTCTTAACCGGACGCGGACGCGGACACGGACGCGGACGCGGACGCGTGGGGTTATAGCATAAGCTCACTCAACTTCGTTGAGGTGAGCTAACTAGCTGAACACAAAGAGCGATATCATTTTTACAGAGCATTCCGCACTATTACTGGGCTCTGAAGATCGTTAATAGATGAAGTTGTACTTCGTGTATCTATGCATTTGTCATTGTCTCCGTCTGTGTGTCCGATGGTTCTTTTCGCGTGACAACTTAATTTCCGTCTTTATAATTATGTTTTCATGAATTTGTAAAGCCCTTTGATTGGGACTTTTGGAATCCGATTTTGGCTTTTGTGATCGGTTTTCTTTCACTGATCTACATAGTTCTTCATTGTCTAAAGAGATGGAATTCTATTTCCAGATCCAGCCTGTATAACAACAGAGGAAGAAAGGTAATAAAATTATTAATTTCGCAATATATATTCTGCCGTAATAATTTAAAAGTTTATCATGTGTGTAATTTAAATATAATGTAACATCAATGATGCTCGAGGCCTAGAGAGAGGCAATCCAGGTCACTAAATGACTAGTTATGAATTTATCCCACCGATGATACTTGAAGCGTTTGGACGACATTGTTGTTTATGCTACGACGTCAACACGAAAGATAACATGATGGCGTCATTGAGTGCTTCGTATAAAAATTTAGGCACCCGGTATAAGATATTCCCTGTCTTCACGTGACCGTTATTAGCCAATTATTCCTGGGAATTTCCCAGCTAACTTGTCAATAGTGGGGTAAAGTATAATACTAGCCCTTTCGGATGTGCGGGGACTGTTCCGAGAATTCCTGCCCTAAGTATCATATTTACAAGCACAATTGAATGAAATTTTTTAAGACATAACATTTCTACCACTTGGTACCACAAGTAGGCAAGTCCGATCAACTTCGGTTGATCCTTTCTTCAAATGTTAAACGTATTCAAATTCAATAGCATCATTTAAAAACTGATAAATTTGCAGCATGGACCAGACATGCACGTTTCGGGTACTTAACCAACGTCAGTGATCTTCAATCTAAACAATGTAATATGGCCAAAGAGTGTGAAAATTATTATATCTAAAACTGTACCGAAAAAAAAAAACGAAGCGGGATGTGTGGGATATGATGCTACAGGACCCACGTTTTAGAAATTTCAAGATTTTTTGACAACAGAAACTTTCGAATACGTTGAAGAGAAAGACGATCAACCAAAGTTGATCGAACTTGGCGTCATGTGCCATCGGGGACTCCTGGTCCACCAGTTAGTGACACTCACCAAGTGGTTCAAATGTTAAACGTCTTCAAATTCAATAGTATCATTTAAGAACTGATAAATTTGCAGCATGGATCAGACATGCACGTTAACGCATACGACAACTTATGGTCTCAACATTTTCTTTTCTGAAAAGTGGGTCCTGCAGCATCACATCCCACCTATTCACGTACGTCATTCGGAATTTTTTAAACATAACTTCAAGCGCGGATCCAGAGGGGGGGGGGGGGTTCGGGATTTCTCGAAACATTGCTAAATTTTTACATATTTCATAAAATAAAGTCCCAATTACCCTTATGTTGTCATAATATTTAATAAATATATCATGAATTTGTATTAGAAATCTTTCATTTTGATAATATTTTGCCGTCAGTATTTCAATTTTTTTCTCTGGCTCGCTTCCGCTCGCCAGAATTTATTACATATAATTATTTACGTTATTTTCAAATGATGCTGCGCTTTCCTACATACAACACATATACATTACACCTAGGTCAATAAACAAGGGCACTAAGGGAACGGAAAAGAAACTGAAAAAGACACGCATAGTGGATTTTTTTCCAATTCTTGGAAAAAATTTCGCTGGTTTCTATCGCTCGCCATTTGTTGTAATAGTATTTACATATTAGAACTGACAATCAATAATCAAGTACTATGATGTGAAAATTCAAGATTTTAAACTTTTAGCTCGCCATTGCTCTCCAGTTACCTGTTTTATTGATAATTAGAAAACAGAACTAACAAAAACTTAATTTTCTTGCGTTTGCGTGTTTTTTTTTTTTTTTTTTTTTTGCTCTTCAAAAAATCCGGACGTTAGGAACCCCCCCCCCCCCCCCGCGATACCAGCCTAGTAGTTGAAATTGTCAATATTTAAATATATGTTCTATAGTACCAATTTTATTGTACTAGACACGTTTTTCGGTTATTGAATCCTCGCCATAAGTGCCTAATGTCAAACAGTTTAAATAAAGCCAAAGTTAATTTTCCTGGCGCCACAAACATGGCTCTCAATATTCAGTCAGATATATCGTTGCGTTGAAGATATACATGTACTTTCCTTTTTACTAATGCAACAAACAAATATGTATATGATTAAATCTTTTGGATAGTATGTGTAAATAAAATTTTATGAAACTTCCCCTTTATTCTTCTTTCTGGAACTTTATCGTTACTGACTGGATATCTATAAGCCAGTATAAACAGAGAAGGTTTCAAATTAGTTTTGGCAAGTGCTTTGTTTTAATGTTAAGGTTAACTAGTAGTGTACATTGAGTGACTTTTACTAAGAGATTAAACGATATTTAAGTTTTATTTGATTTAAAAAAAATTCATTAAAACAATGAAATTTCAATTTGAAAAGAATGAAAATTAGAATGTTAAAAATTAGATACTGGTAGATTGTTTTACAGATTTCACCAACAAAGCCATTGATAGATATAGAATACTAGTTTTTTCATTTATTCTAATTCCAAAAATGTTCAATTTCTCTGCATGATCGAATTTCTTGTAGGACTTCGTTGACAACGTTCGAAACGACGGAGCAATCAAAGTTACCAGATGACTCTGATAATTCAACGCCTTTGATCCTTGGGATATGCCTTACATTTCTTGTTTTGCTTGTCGTTGGTGTAGCAGTAGTGGTTTTCTGGCTTCGCAGGCGACAGTCCCCAAGAGGTAAGTCTATAACAGTTACACAATTGACTTTGTGCTGTTTTAATTCATCTTAGTTTCCTCTCGGTTGGTCTGTCGATCCGTCCGTCTGTCCGTCAGTCAGTCCGTCTGTTATGTTTCAGCTTTTTAAACTTTTTCTGTAACGGATAGAGATATTGGGATGCAATTTGATTTGTAGTTTGGTCTTGGATCTAAAATAGAAAGTTTGAGTTTGGTAATGGTTCGCCTACTTTAGGTAGAGCTATGTCCCTTCAAACTTGCAAATTCAGTTTTCCGGTTTTTTTTTTGTGCAATGGATATAAAGAGATATTGAGATAAAATTTGATGCACAGCTTGGTATGGAAAAGTTGCAAAGCAAGTCGGAGTTTGGTTATACTTTACCTATTTTTAGAGCCCCTTGATGACTGGCAAAATTAATAAGTTTTTCGGACTTTTTTATTTTTTTGTTAATTCTGGTCTTTGGGCCCAAGTAAGACAGATGAACATGTAAATAGATATAAAAAAAGAAGGGGCATACGTAATACAGTCCGTACTCCAAACATTCATTCAATATCAGTTATAACAGTGAACGATAGAGAATGTCATGTAAGTCTAAAGGGCAAAAAGAAATCTAAGTGTCAAACTCGAACTTGATCTGTATCACATTAACCAAAAGGATTTTGGATACGTTTTGCTGTCTTGTTTGTGTGGTCATCTAATAGTGAGGAGGTTGTTTAACACTACAACTGTGTGTTCTTCGAGACCTTTTGTTAACAGGAAAAGTGGGAGGGTTGTGCGCACGTTATTCGGATAACCACACCATTTGCTACTTGCATGCAAATGGCCGTCCTAAGTCGGCTAAGATGCCCATTGGTTTCGTTGGTTTATGTCTAGTCTTTTTATGCCGTATGTCTCTTTTTCGTCTCTTGTTGTGATCGTCTTTGGTTTTTTTTTTTTTTTTTTGGTTTTTTTTTGCATCGGGTGTTTTGGTGTTTTGCTGTTGGTGCTGCAGCAGGGTCTGGTTGGATATTCCCTCCCTTCTTGGACTAAGGGATTTCTATTATATGCCCATCAGTGTCATTTCATCCTAAAAAGGAGGTTAATGACGTAAGACAGTCATTTCTTAAACATTTCCATTGCAGAGGAATCCCCATGTTAAGCGCCCGTTAAGCAAACGGATTTATAAACTATAATTCTGGTTGCCTTCTATGACGTCACTCTTTAGTTTTGAAAATACGGAGAATTTACCAACGCTCAGATACTTTTGACGTTATAACATGCGATAGACTCCTTATTAATGCGGGGTTTCTGTTACTTAGTACAAATGAAAATATAAGTAAAAAAGTTCCCCGCGAGGGGTTTGACAGTAATTGGTCGCCATAGCACTTTCTATATAGATATCACCTCAGACAGTGTATTTTTGTAGATGGCGTTTTCATTTTCGCGCGTGAACATAGATGGCGGGTGCGGCTAGCCAAACAGGTGATGTTTACTCCTCCCTGGCACCTGGTCCCACCTCTAGCTTGCTAAGGGTCCGTCGATGCCCATTTTGGTGATCTAATGTAAGTGCTGTTACGTTGAAATTGTCGTCAGGATGTTCTTTATCTCATTTACATTGTGTATGAATTTGCAGCGCTGCAGTCTTATACTTTTATGCATAATATTCACCGTTAGCTCGTGGAAAAAAGATTAACCTTCATCCCAGAAAGACGCGGAAATGAGTAGCGAACAGTTCATGTTAAATCAATTTAGATTGGCAATCTGATTTCACAGTATAGATTTCAGCTATACATCAAATCAAATCTTATATGGCCGATAATACTAGTAGCTAGTTTGTGTATTGCCCTTAATGTATGGAGATATATATAAAACTTTTCGGCAAGTAACTATGCATTTTAAAGAAATTTATCAAATCAAAGGATATCACAGACTAGCATGTGTTGAAACAGTTTTTTTTCTTTTATAACGGCATTCATTTACGACAATTGTATATATTTGACAGTCTATCCACTATCTACTATGGTTATTGATCGTAGTATCTTCACCTATCTTTGATTTCGAAAGAAACTTTTGTATGTCAAAATTTCTTTATTCTAGAGATGAACGAAACACAGGAACCATTTATCCAAAATATATGTAAGTATTTTCAAGTCTTTAATTCATCTTTTACATGTATAAGGAAAGAAAAAAATATGACCAGTCCGGGAATAGTCAACTTGGCAGACGTTCTTATCATCTGAACTCTTTCGGACAAGAATAATGAAATAACAAAATCCACATATTAAAGCCATAGATACAAAATGAGTGTAATGATAAAAAAAAATTCACAAATCAAGCGAAAATAATTTACACGTCTTCAAATCCATAGCATCATATACATAAGATAAATTTGCAGCGTGGACCATACATTTTTGTATTAAATTTTGTTATCTTGAATAATTTGGATTGTGACTTTTAAGTGACACTTCTGCCCCCTTCATGCCAGATAATGTCAACATGCAAGTTAAATATATCAACATGCGACTTAATTATTTATGTTAATATTCGACTTATTTATGTCGACATGCATCTTGATTATCTTACATGTCAACATAATTATTTTGCATGTCGACATAATTATCTTGCACGTCGACATAAAATATCTCGCATGTAGGGGGTAGAAGTATGTCATCATAGATATCAATTCAAATGAACAATTTGAAAGAGAATACAAATATGTCATGAAAGAAAATGTTAATGATACATTGAAACATGAAAAGGATATATTATTATGATATCTTACATTGCATTTTCCCTTTTTTGCCTTTCAGATTCTAAAACCAACGAAGCCTCAGTGATGTTGATACAAGATGGAAACGGTACCCACCTTTTGTATTTCATAATCAAACCGAGTCTAACTTCGAGAAATAAACTTTCCGTGTACTTCTCGATTTTAAATCTAAAATAGCTAAACAACACATAGGGTAACTGTCAACAGAATTAAAGATTCTGAAGTACATATCACTTATTAGGTCTCAAGCGAAGGAATATTCATATGATAATTATATGAGAACCCTATGTGCCAAATAATTCCTGTGAAACAATACAAGAGATGTCCCTAAGGTACTTTAGCTTTATCTCTAGGAATCATCATTGAGATATAAGATATCCGTTGTACAATATAGTCATTTTACATTGCGTTTTAATCATCTCCATTGTGAAGTATGGTAAATTTTATGCCTGGTTAGGTACTATAAACTATATATACCCGACCAAAAAGAAACGCACCACTTAATCTTCATTCTGTAAAATGTATTATGTAATCTATTCTTTTCATCATGAATTGTAGGTATATGAGTAACTTATTCTGTCAAAAGCCAAACGAATCCGTCTTCATGATCAGACACAGCGTCATGATAAAGACACTTTGTTCAAAACGCAATGTCACATAATGGCTTTTAAGAATTCCGCACAATTTTTAGAAATGATTAAAGCTGTCAAACCTATCCAAAATGATATATAAGGCATTGCAATTTGTTTATTCAATGATGATAAACAGTTTTCCCTGAATACAAATTCACTTAATTGCTTGAAATGACGTCATCATACAGAAAATCCGAATTTGAGAAAAAACATCCCAAACATCAACTCTTTTGAAAATGAAGTCCGTGGTTTGATATTTTTCGCCCTTAAATGTTTTGCAAAGCACAAAATTACGATACTACAGCTGGTATCTGTCCTTTTTTTCACAAGAACAGTTTTCAGAAACAATACCACGATCTTGACAGGTCATTTTTACGTGCATTTTCAATGGTTTTGTACGTTAATTTTAAGCTTTTCTGGCATTTCATTTGATTATTTCAATGCAATGTTAAAGATAAATCTGCAACAGATAAATAAGAATGGCTGGAGACAAAATCAGTGTTCCTTTTGGATCAAAATCGCAAAATATTGATATCCTTCATTGGAAAACATACCCCCAATAAACGGAAATTTCCACTAAGACATTTAATTTGCAGATTTATTGGCATATTTTGATTACATTTGAATAGAGAAATCAGTATTCATCTATATTTTTACTGAAAATTTGCTGAAAGCGGTCAAACAACAGAATTTCAGAAGGATGCCAAACCTGCGGCCATGCAACAGGAGCTAGAAACAACACGCTTAGTTCAGCAATGTCATTGCGAAAAAATGATCGAAACGTGTTTTATCCTCGGTAATTCGAGTGCTCGAAAAAGAAAACTATAATCAAATGTCTTACTAAATATTTATCATCAATTGAAAAAATCACTATATAATATGATATGCGTTTTTTCTTTTTTTTTTTCTTTTTGTTTTTGTTTTTGTTTTTGTTTTTGTTTTTTTTTTTTTGCTTTTTGTTTTTTGGTTTGTTTTTTGGTTTTTTTTTGTCGGGTATATTTTCTGATAGGTAATGATATCCCGAGTACAGATGTAAGACTCCCAGGTCTTAAAAATCAAAGGGGAGAAATTCTTGTACAACTTTGTTATTTTGCATATATTACATAGAGAAAATAGACAATTTAAATGCTTCATTAGTTATTCCCCTTTGTTTTTCTGGCCCCTAAATTATTATTTCTGAACAGTGGTCATAATAACGTTTCAGAAAATATATAGTTTATAGTACATTACACAATGCATGGAACAATGCCCTATATTGTACATCGGATACCTTAAGGTAGAGTATCCTTCAGGTCAGAATTGCTGGTAATTATATGCCTGGATACCCTATTTTACCTTAAGAATATTGTTCAGATTATCAAACTAATATGGTTTTTGGAAAAGAAACTTTTATAGTTACATTTCATCACCTCTAAAAAGGGATTTTTCTTACTTTTCCCATGGGGTCTAATGTTAAAGTTCAAACGGCTTAAGGTCGCGGTAAAATCATGAAACCACCAATTATGTTTTGTTTTTATATCAGGTCTAACCCTTTTATATCAGGTCTAACATCAGCTTTTTGGCATATTACATTGTTTAGATTTAGGATTTAGGATCACTGATGAGGGTTAAGTACCCGAAACGTGCATGTCTGGTCCACGTTGCCAATTTATTTGTTCTTAAATGATGCTATTCAATTTGAAGACGTTTACATTTATACCACTTGGTGAGTGTCACTGCTGGTGGACCAGGAGTCCCCGAGGGCACATGTAGCCAAGTTCGATCAATTTCGGTTGATCGTTTCTTCAACGCAATCTAAATTTCTGTTATCAAAATTTCTTGAAATTTCTAAAAAGTGGGTCCTGTAGCATCATATCCCACCCATCCTGCTACGTCTTTCGGTACCCTTTTTCGACATAGTAACTTTCATACTTTTTGGCATATTACATTGTTTAGATTTAGGATTTAGGATCACTGATGAGGGTTAAGTACCCGAAACGTGCATGTCTGGTCCACGTTGCCAATTTATTTGTTCTTAAATGATGCTATTCAATTTGAAGACGTTTACATTTATACCACTTGGTGAGTGTCACTGCTGGTGGACCAGGAGTCCCCGAGGGCACATGTAGCCAAGTTCGATCAATTTCGGTTGATCGTTTCTTCAACGCAATCTAAATTTCTGTTATCAAAATTTCTTGAAATTTCTAAAAAGTGGGTCCTGTAGCATCATATCCCACCCATCCTGCTACGTCTTTCGGTACCCTTTTTCGACATAGTAACTTTCATACTTTTTGGCATATTACATTGTTTAGATTTAGGATTTAGGATCACTGATGAGGGTTAAGTACCCGAAACGTGCATGTCTGGTCCACGTTGCCAATTTATTTGTTCTTAAATGATGCTATTCAATTTGAAGACGTTTACATTTATACCACTTGGTGAGTGTCACTGCTGGTGGACCAGGAGTCCCCGAGGGCACATGTAGCCAAGTTCGATCAATTTCGGTTGATCGTTTCTTCAACGCAATCTAAATTTCTGTTATCAAAATTTCTTGAAATTTCTAAAAAGTGGGTCCTGTAGCATCATATCCCACCCATCCTGCTACGTCTTTCGGTACCCTTTTTCGACATAGTAACTTTCATACTTTTGGCATATTACATTGTTTAGATTTAGGATTTAGGATCACTGATGAGGGTTAAGTACCCGAAACGTGCATGTCTGGTCCACGTTGCCAATTTATTTGTTCTTAAATGATGCTATTCAATTTGAAGACGTTTACATTTATACCACTTGGTGAGTGTCACTGCTGGTGGACCAGGAGTCCCCGAGGGCACATGTAGCCAAGTTCGATCAATTTCGGTTGATCGTTTCTTCAACGCAATCTAAATTTCTGTTATCAAAATTTCTTGAAATTTCTAAAAAGTGGGTCCTGTAGCATCATATCCCACCCATCCTGCTACGTCTTTCGGTACCCTTTTTCGACATAGTAACTTTCATACTTTTTGGCATATTACATTGTTTAGATTTAGGATTTAGGATCACTGATGAGGGTTAAGTACCCGAAACGTGCATGTCTGGTCCACGTTGCCAATTTATTTGTTCTTAAATGATGCTATTCAATTTGAAGACGTTTACATTTGAATATATGGAAACGAAAATATTGTAAAAATTGTTATTTTGGAAATATGAGCATCTGAGACCTAAGGGATGCTCTACCTTAAGGTCGACATGTAAATAAAATGTATTTTTCGACATGTGAGTATTTCACTGTGGAGGAGTCATATACTTGTTTGATGCATTGATCCAGAGGGCGTCCTCTGGTACTTCTTTTTCCCCTTATTTCGTCTATGCTTATCTTCGTCAATATTATTGGAATTCGTTGTATAAAATGCATTAAAATACATTTTATTTACCCATATAAATTTCGTCTTCAAGTACGACACAGACTTTCCCCTTCTTCATTTGTAGAAAACGTGTAAATAAAAATACAATTATAACTTTACAAATGTTTCTATGTTGCTCAGGTCATGCTAGTGGAGAATGTGGTGACATGACTCTACCTGAATATGTGCGACCAAGTGCAGCATTCAATTATTCAATGGAAATACTGAACAAACACGGCATCTTGACACTTATTGGTATAGCTGGCAGTGGTAAGACTACGTTAGCCAAGGACCTGATGAAGTGTATAGAGCGGACAAAATCATTCACATCCAGCACAATCACCAAACCAGAAGAGTGGGAAGAAAGGATGAAGTCGGATTCACATGAAGTTATACTTATTGAAGACATCTTTGGAAAAATTAATTTAGATCAACAAAAATTGGAAATGTGGTCGAGCCATTTAGATTCAATGATCTCAAAAACTGCGTCCGAGAAAAAAATTATACTCACATGTCGTAAAAATGTAAAGAAGGAGACTGATAAAGAGTGTATAGGGATTGCCTATGACAAACTGTTTAAAGCAGATCTAACTGTCAACCTATCAGATAAAGATTACTGCATGTCGCATGATGAGATGAAATCGCTTCTAACTATCCATTCACAACACAATCCGTCCAGAAAATTAAGTGAACAAGATTGCGATAAAATTATACATACTCATTACCATGAAATTGGATTTCCTCAGTTAGCTACTCTTTTCTTTTCTTCTACAAAATTCAAAGAGGAGGGAGTCACATTTTTCCAAAAAGGCGATATTACTCTTAATAAGGAAATAAGAAAATTTGATTCTCATGAAAATTTAGAATTTTCAATCCTTTCTTTTATGTCAATAAATGAGGATAAAAGGAGATCGGACTCAAGCGATGGATGCGTTTCACTAGACATTGAAAATGACATGACGGAATTTTCAACTTTCCATGACAGAATGTACACCTATGATGTTAATTTCGTTGAAATACAGCAGTGTCTTATAGAAATGAAAAACACATTCGTTCGAGAATCAAAACCAAATACATTTTGTTTTCAGCATGAGACAGTTTATGGAACGGTTTTGAAAGCATTTGGTGAGCGTCACCCAAAACTCTTTCTTGAAATGATGAACGGCCGAGACGTATGGAAGTACGGACGTCCACGTACATTGGGTCCCGGTAGTTTCTCAGACCTTGAGGTTCGCTTTGAGAGAAAATTCTATGAACAGTTCGCTTCCAAGCTTATATCTTTTACAAAGGGAGATTACGGGAGATTGGTACAACATAGAGCGCTAGAGGATAAAGAGTTTGTTCCATTTCTACTCGATGCAATAGAACATGACGTATCAAAAATAACTAACGAAACCATGTCAAAAAGAAGTTATGACTTTATACTGTCCCTTTACAATGGAGAATGTGATGGCTTGATGAATTCATGTATCCTCCGTCTGATACAAGGCAAACTGTTCTACAGTGTAGGGTTGAACAGATGTTTGTCAAAAATATTGAAGGGTGAAAATACCTTCAACTTATCGATAAGCACCATCCTCGCTAATTATATTCCCCATCTTGGTGGTAAGTCAATGCTGCATGAATTGATAATGAACTGTTCTGTAGAATTCATTATGGAATGTGTGGTTAGTCATACCGATCTTTTTACTGGTCCAAGATCAAGTATGAATGTAGAAAAGGGTATATTGTTTCTATGTGTCGACAGAGCTATGAAGACCCAAGAGTGGAAACCCAAAAGACTACTACAGCACTTGCTCAATATAGAGAGCTCGACTTTATTAACCGAAACGGATCCCGACGGTTGTTCGCCAACAGCATATGCACTTAAGACGTCTTGTTTTTCTCTGCTAGATATCTTTCTAGACCATAAACCAGACATTGCAGACGATAAAAACTTTACCTTTTCGCTACAAAGGTGTGTAAAAGCCAAAAATATAGGACTAGTTAAAAAAATCATATCTGGAAGACCGAAAGCAGTGGATGAAAGGGACAACAATTTCAGACATCCGCTATTGGTTGCAGCTGAAGAAAATGAAAAGGAGGTCTTCGGTATTATATGGAAGGCTTGTCATTCCTTTGTGATCCTTGATGAACTTGTCTTAGATATGATGGAATCAATAATCAAGAACGGATGGGATGATAACTTGGCAGAGATTATTGAAAAGAACAAAGATTTCAAAAATTGCCGGTCAAGACGAGAGGAGACCCCACTCATTCTCTCGGCGAAATACAAACAGTTGACCTGTATTACTGTACTTCTTGAACGGGAAGCTGATATTTACCTTACTGACAAAAATCAAAGATCTTTCCTTCATTTCGTCGATGCCCCGGATGCAGAATTGCTAGAAAAAGTCTTTATTTTCGTAGAGAAACACTCTGGAATCGTCTTTGTAAAAGACAAAAATGGTATCAGCCCTCTGCTCCAAGCAGTGTTCTCTAAGAGAAGGAATATTGCCAAGCGATTGTTCGAGATTGCTAAATCAGACAAGGAACGTTTGATTCAGGATATCAGAAGAAAAGATAAATACGATCGCACGATGCTTCGAGAGACTATATCAAATGGATGGATCGACATAACCGAAGACATCGTTGATATTGATCCCGAGGTTGTCACGTTCGAGAACATAGACATGATAAGATATATTACAGAAAATGCTTTTGGACAGAAGAGGAAAGATCTTATACAAATTTTCGGAAAATGTATCTAAAGAATTAACTTTGATTTGTGAATATATGACGTCATCTTCGACTTTCTATTGAGGGTCCATTCCTGTTTTATGTAGATGAATTTTCTTGGTTGATGTTGTTCAGATAATTATGTTCTTTTTGTGTTCCGATGCCGTCTCTGTTTGACGTCCACGTGCTGAAAACCCCAATCTTAGGAGCACAAACCGAATTAAAGCAAGAATGACTTCATATGATGTTTCAATTTTTTACAATTTTTTTTTCAATCAAATGTAGTGAAAGATTTAATATTTTCTTAAAAAACGTGCATTCTCTGCATAGAAATCATATCGCATTTTCAGATGAACACGATGAGGTTGCCGTTTAATTTTTCATAATGCTACGTACCCGTTAATTGTCATTTCAAAATGTACTTCTTTGATTTCTGATACATCTGAGAATAAATCCATTACCATGCTTTACAATTTGCATCATTTGAATTGTCCTATAATAGACACAAAGATCCAGCATTCGGATACCGCGTTTTTGCAACATCTGAATCTGTATCCCGAATTTGATGTTATTGAAAGCAATGAGTAATTATACAGTTCGAACGTTTTCCGTCATTGCTTATATAGTAATCTTGACTTTTGCCCAATTTGATGACAAGATATGAATTGTATATTTAAAAAAGTAAACGATGACTTCTGAAGTGCCAACAAGTTCTTCCTTTTTTTTTTATTTGACTTTTGATCCCTCACCTTGACATTTTTAACAGTTTCATCTAAATGTATAGTAAACTCTTTGATATATAAAGTATCCACAAGCTATTCGATATTTGCCTGTGAAGACATAAATATAATTTACCCCTGACCCTGAAATCAATAGCATAATACGGAAGTGATCCAACTCTATACCTTCCCGAAAATATTATGCTCCAGAGAAGTGTTTCGCTATTAAATCCTCGATCATCGTTGATGCCTCCATCCAAAGTGATTTTTAAACACATCCACATGGTAAACGTCTTCAAATTCAGAAGCATCATTTAGAACAGATAAATTTGCAGCATGGGCAAGACATGCAAGTTTCGGGTACTTGAACCTCGTCAGTGATTCTCAATATAAACAATTTAATATGGCCAAAGAGTGTGAAAGTTCTTTACATTTTGTATGTTCAAATGTACCGAAAGACGTAGCAGGATGGGTGGGATATGATGCTACAGGACCCACGCTTTCGAATTTTCAAGAGAAATGTTCGAATGTGTTGAAGAAACAATCAACCGTAATTGATCGAACTTGGCTACATGTGCCCTCTGGGATATTGGTCCACTAGCAGTGACACTTACCAAGTGGTACAAATGTTAAACGTCTTGAAATTCAATAGCATCATTTAAGAACAGATCAATTTGCAGCATGGACCAGACATGCACGTTAAAGCTCATTTTAGAAGCGCCCTCTGGTTATGTTTTTTAAATTAAACTTTTGCAATTTGCAGGGAGTGCGCGCCTTCAAATTTCCTGTAAGGTCGATTTATTCGCATATCCAAATAAAATCTATGTTCAAAATAGCATCGGAGGGATATGCTTTTCATAAGCCGCCCAAATTCATTTCACTATCGCCCTCTGGTTTTATTTTCAGAAGTCACGTGCGTAAGATATGACGTCAAGTTATGCGGTCATTTCCTCTGAATAACGGAAAATGAAGGAAATAGGCAAATTTCTGTTAAATTAACATAGGCGCGCACCCTAAACCAAAATAAATTTTATATAGATAGAAAGATATATTGCATAGCTATCTTATAGTGTTGGAATTATTTTGCTTGGCGTTATGCGCCCTACTTCTTTTCATTGATTTGTACTGAAATTTGACTTCTTTCTTAATATTTTTCATAATTTTACGAATTTTTGGTGTTTTTGTAACCGTATATCTTAGTACAATGCTTTGAAATCAACCATATATTTGGCATCTTTGATACTGAATATAATCGAAATCTACTTGAAAATAGGGCTAATTTACCAGCTTACGGAACCTTCTCCTTTGTACATTTACTTTACAGAGAGGGAGTGGTACTAAATTTCCTGTAGGGTCGATTCAGTAGCATGTAAACGTCTTCAAATTGAATAGCATCATTTAAGAACATATAAATTGGCAACGTGGACCAGACATGCACGTTTCGGGTACATAACCCTCATCAGTGATCATAAATCTAAACAATATAATATGCCAAAAAAAAGTATGAAAGTTTCTATGTCGAAAAAGTGTACCGAAAGACGTAGCAGGATGGGTGGGATATGATGCTTATACAGGACCCACTTTTTAGAAATTTCAAGACATTTTGATGACAGAAATTTAGAATGCGTTGAAGAAACGATCAACCGAAATTGATTGAACTTGGCTACATGTGCCCTCGGGGACTCCTGGTCCACCAGCAGTGACACTCACCAAGTGGTATAAATGTAAACGTCTTCAAATTGAATAGCATCATTTAAGAACATATAAATTGGCAATGTGGACCAGACATGCACGTTTCGGGTACATAACCCTCATCAGTGATCCTAAATCTAAACAATGTAATATGCCAAAAAAGTATGAAAGTTTCTATGTCGAAAAAGTGTACCGAAAGACGTAGCAGGATGGGTGGGATATGATGCTACAGGACCCACTTTTTAGAAATTTCAAGACATTTTGATGACAGAAATTTAGAATGCGTTGAAGAAACGATCAACCGAAATTGATCGAACTTGGCTACATGTGCCCTCGGGGACTCCTGGTCATATTCTAATAAAATATATGTTCAAAATAGCATTGGAGGGATGGTTCAAGTTAAGTAATGAAACACGTTCCCACGATTGTGTATCAATAACTTTCTTTGTATAGCTCTGTTGCCTAAAAGAAGCTTTGTATTGGCCTTTTTCAATTTGACACCAAATATTAGTTTGCTGTTTTGGAAACTTGTCACGTCATCCCAAACCGTAATCCAAATTAAAGGCATCATCCCTCATTGTTATTTGGTCATAGATTTATTAAATCGTTCCACTGTATCGGTCTTAAAGAAAAATTGTAGCCGCGCACTCTACAAAATAGAAACACAAAATTCAAAAAATTAAACTAGAAGGTGTTTATAAATAAAACTAAATTTGGCTGTGTCAGAAAATTACTTTGGCTTGGAGGATTGACTATCCGATATACCTGTCTGGTGAATTAAGTTTGGTTTGAAATGTTATTCAAAAAGGTAAAGAGTCGGAACACTTCAATTTTCCTACACGTTACAAAGTGTCTATTGTCTCGTATGTCAGTACTAAGTCTTCCTGGGCGGGAATACTTCATCAAATAGTTAAGCAACTTACTCAAAGAGGTAGTATTTAACGTCTGGCAGTGCCAAGATTCAAGCCAACAACATATTGATCCCACTGGGCTATCCACTTTAGTGATCATTATAGTGGAACACAACAAGATCACAATGTAGTCACTATTATAGTGGAACACAACAAGATCACAATGTAGTCACTATTATAGTGGAACACAACAAGATCACAATGTAGTCACTATTATAGTGAAACACAACAAGATCACAATGTAGTCACTATTATAGTGGAACACAATATCACAATGTTGTGGTCATCATAGTGGAACACAGGAAGATCACAGTGGTGTGTAGTGATCATCATATTATAACAAAAGATCACAATTTAGTGATCATCATAGTGGAACACAACAAGATCACAATGTAGTGATCATCATAGTGGAACACAACAAGATCACAATGTAGTGATCATCACAGTGGAACACAACAAGATCACAATGTAATGATCATCATAGTGGAACACAACAAGATCACAATGTAATGATCATCATAGTGGAACACAACAAGATCACAATGTAATGATCATCATAGTGGAACACAACAAGATCACAATGTAGTGATCATCATAGTGGAACACAACAAGATCACAATGTAGAGATCATCATATTATAACAAAAGATCACAATGTAGTGATCATCATAGTGGAACACAACAAGATCACAATGTAGAGATCATCATAATATAACAAAAGATCACAATGTAGTGATCATCATAGTGGAACACAACAAGATCACAATGTAATGATCATCATAGTGGAACACAACAAGATCACAATGTAGTGATCATCATAGTGGAACACAACAAGATCACAATGTAGTGATCATCAATAATCATCATATTATAACATAAGATCACAATGTAGTGATCATCATAGTGGAACATAACAAGATCACAATGTAGTGATCATCATAGTGGAACACAACAAGACTACAATGTAGTGATCATCATAGTGGAACACAATGTTTTGCTTTGATTGTTTGTTGTGTGTCTTGGTGTTCCCTGTTGTTTGTGGACGTTTTCTGTCTGATATCCATTTTATGTAGTAGTGCTGCTGGTGTGTTCCACTCTGGTCAGTGTTAGATGAACTTATCGGAGATCTTACAAATTATAATTAAAACAAAGACATCATCAGGATTTCACAATGACATGTGACTACACAGCCAATTGTGCCTCACATGAAATTCATATGAAATGAGCATCATGTTAATTTCACATGAAAGTCCATGTAAAATTCATATAAATTTCACATCAGATTTATGTGAAAAAATACTTCACATGAATTTCACATAAATTTCCTTCACATGAATTTCAAATGAATTTTTCTAAGTGACCTTCACAGGAAACTGAATTCACATAACATCCATGTAAAAATCTTCACATGAATTTCATGTGCAAAATTTCATATAAATTTCATGTTCGTGCTCATTTCACATAAATTTCACGTGAACTTTCATGTAAAGTTCATGTAAATTTCACATGAATATCATATGAGGCGCAATTGGCTGTATAGAAAAAAAGGAAACAACACATGCATTTTCATAAAACTTTCCAAGTATTTATTGACTAGAAATTCAGCTTAATATCAAGTATAAGAACATTTAACCTTATAAGACTCATGCAATACCAAAATGATATAAAAAAGAATATTCAATTTGTACCTAATGAAAAGATAGGAAATAAATTTACTTATTTAAACCATAATTGGTAATAAAATTATCATAAGTCAATTATTGTGATCATTATAAATCGTATTAAAGGAGAAAGTGGTCAGAAACAGACATAAATGTTTGTACAGAATAATACAATATTACTCAATGCCTGGAAAACTTATCAAAGTATTTTAATTTAACGTATCCAATATACAAATGAAGATCTCGCGGACGTCTCGTCCATTTAAAAAGTGTTAAAATTATCTCGGCAATCTTCGGCAGTGTCTCGATAGTTTCTATGGCTTGAGTGACGGTCAGCATGTTGACCTTTGTTGATAGAAACCATTATTTATGTTGTATTAGGTATATTTAGGTAAAAATATGCCATGATTCTATCTTAAAGTTTATAATACCAGGGATCACCCTAGCCCTGCAGAGTAATGAGATAAAAATCTCATTTGCTAAAAAGTAATGAGATTTTTTCGATTTCAATGAGATTTTGAATGAAAAAAAAAGTAAAAAGTGAAATAGAAATCAAACTACCGTTTCCCTTTATTTCCGCGGAAATCTAGAAACACGTTATTTGAATGTGATAGTCGCCATGGAATTTTTTTTCCATTGTTTGAATGCCATTTTAAATGACAAATGAGGTCAAATAAAATTAATTCTTTGTTTCTTATACACCGCTATCATTTGTCGCCGACGAGACTTTTTTTCATACTATTTTGAGTCTTTGGTAATCACCGTATTATAATGACAAATGAGCATGTACCGCTGATAACCGCTAGAAAAATGTAAACCTAAAGGCTCGCATATTCTACGGATAAAAAAAAATGCCCGCATACAAACGTTAATACGAGAAACAGGAATTTCAGGGAAAAGATTTGGAATTTATATATACAGAGTCGGAAATACCTGCCGAGTTTTCATAAATACATACGTGATGTCACACGCGAAATTCGAATAATCGGCTTACAATTTTGAAATTTAAAGACAAAACTCTTGTTCTGTCGCATTGTATCAACTTAAGTGCGATTTGTGCAAAGGAGGTACGCGATTTCTTAGCGCGACAGAGCAGCAAAAATGCGATATTTGAGTAAAAAATGCGAGAATATCGCAAAATCGCGGCCTAGGGTGATCCCTGTAATACACTTAATATTTATTTGTACAACCGATACCTTAGTGAAATATCAGTGTTACATAATTTGTAATCCTCAGACTTTCAAAATACATACATATAGATAAATACATAATCTGTATACATGCCTAGTATTGTACATTTTCTTAATTTCCACTTTTACTTAGACTATAATTAATCTATTGAAATATACGTCTACGTTACTGATTTTGGAATACATGTACATGCATATCAATTATAGTTTTAAAATGACACATAAATAAACATATAAATAACTAAATATTTTATTATTGTTAACTGTACGTTTGAGTCCTTTCTAAAAATTCCTGAACGAGTCGTATAAAAGCTGAGGGATTGTCCGAGTGTACCCAATGACCTGCATTAGGTATATGTTGGATTTCTGCGGCAGGGAATAAGCTATGTATTAGTGGCTCTTCTTTGTCTCTGAAATACATGTATTCAAGTAATTGTATTTTCTATAAATAAAAATAGCAATCCAAGGAATGCTTGTGTCGCCTGCGAAGCGGTTCGATTATTATTCTAGAAAGTGGATCAAATTATTGGTATCAGTAGAAAAGTCTTGTCAAATGAAATTCATTTGAAATATCAGACCTCTTAATTACAAATTAAAAGTTATGGTCATTCTCAAATTTTCAGAACAGAGTGTCAATCATCTAGGTCAAGGTCACTACGTAAAAATTGGTAACAAAAAGGTCTCATCATAAGAAATATTAAAGACCTATCACCTACCAATTAAAAGATATATATACAACCTTAGAAAAGAAGGTCAAATATGTAGGACAAGGTCAAAAGGTAAAAAATTATAGTATGTGTAGAATGGCATTGTTACAAGGAAAATACATATGAAATATCAAAGCCCTATTACCTACCAATCAAAAGATATAGCCAATTTACTTTTCTTGAAAAGTAGATCAAATATCTAGATCAAGGTCAAAAGGTCAAATATTATGGTCTGTGTAGAAAGGTCTTGTCACAAGGAATACACATGTGAAATACCAAAGCCCATTCACTTACCAATCAAAAGATATATCCATTCTTTTTTTTTTTTTGAAAAGTAGGTCAAATATAAAGGTCAAGGTCAATAGGTCAAAAATTATGGTATGTGTAGGAAGGTCTTGTCACAAGGAATACACATGTGAAATATCAAAGCCCTATCACTTACCAATCAAAAGATATAGTGAATCTTATCTTTTTTTCAAAAGTAGGTCAAATATCGAGGTCAAGGTCACAAGGTCAAAAATTATGGTATGTGTTGAAAGGTCTTGCCACAAGGATTGCACATGTGAAATATTAAAGTCCTAACACTTACCAATCAAAAGATATATCCAGTTGTAATTTTTTTGAAAAGTAGGTCAAATATGTAGGTCAAGGTCACTAGGTCAAAAATTATGGTATGTGTAGAAAGGTCTTGTCACAAGGAATACACATGTGAAATATCAAAGCCCTATCACTTACCAATCAAAAGTTATGGGCTGTGACACCCAAAGTGTGACAGACAGACAGACGGACTGACGGACGGACGGACAGACGGACAACGGACAAAGTGATCCCTAAGTGTCGCTATGCTTCGCAGGCGACACAAAAACTACAATTCGTCCTTATCCATCATCATTTTGGGAGTGTCAGCGAAATTGCAGTCGATTGAAATATTTCTTCCAGAGGAAAGAGATATTTCAATCTACTGTATTTTCTATAGATTAGCAATATTTCTCAAATTGACTCATATTATGAAACAGTCTTAAGACACAGTGAAAAGAATAATCACCAAATCAAAGATAACTTAATTCTGATTATGCATTTCACTGTCAGAATGGAATTTTATGAGTCAATTTGAAACAAAATAAAATTTTATGCTAGCTGTATTCATTCTACAAATATAGAGGCATTACAAATAATGAAACATAATCTTTTTCCAATAAGGTAATTATGACAAGACATTGCGAAGTGTAACATCCCTTTGCACATATTCCAATTTCTTCAAATGTCTCAACAATTTGCATTATGACTTATAAAGTTCTATGGAAAAATACCACCTCAGAAATGTACATAAGGATTTTTACAAATTCCATCCTGTGAACTTGACTTTTGTCTTATCACCTTGAACATGATAAGGGTTTTTCTTTCTGTCAAAAGCAAATAATTTAATTACTTCCGTAGTGTCTGTATAACGCCTATACAAACATACAGAGCAAAATTTTATCTATAGCTGTATAGACAATGTCGCCTATTATGACGTCACTAGCGCCGCTACGTTAGGCCTGTTCAAATATCACGTCGCCAGTTTTGAAAATGAAAATCAACCTGCTAAAATGACTTCAATTGCAAAATAAACTAGATAATTAAATAGTGATTTAATTGAATTATAAGAAATGACTGTAATAATTTTTCTGTCTATTGATGTATAGACAAAAACCGATGCACAAACAAAATATAATAATATGCTTCGCGGATTATATAGTTTGTGCATCGGTTTTTGTCTATACATCAATAAACAGAAAAATTATTACAGTCATCTCTTAATAAATGTATGAAATGTGACAAAAGATCCATTTTTAAGTGCCACCTCCAGAAAGTATACGTTTATTTTGTCCAATGCCAAAATATGACCTTGATCTTGACCTTGAAAGCCAATAGGATTCTACCTTATGTTATAAGCAATGAGTGTATAAAGTTTTGTCAATATCCATTGAAAATGGTACCTCTAGAGTGTATAAAAGGATTTTGACCAAATTCAATGACCTTGACCTTTGAACTTGAAAATCATTAGGACTTCTCTTTATTATCATAAGTAATAAATGTAGTAAGTTTGACCAAAATTTGATTTATAATGCCAATCCTAAAGTAAATACAAGGATCTTGACCAATTCAAGTATGTGACCTTGACCTTTGACTTATGACCTTGAAAATAAAAGTTTGACAAGACTCATTGGAAATGCCACCTCTAAGGGGAATACAAGTTTTTTGGACAGAATTTCCCATCTGTGAACTTGGTATTTAACCCTGATGTACTATAGAAATCAATAGAATTTCTCCTTTTTTCATTAGCAATAAGTATATGAAGAGAGGTTGTATACAGAAGTATTAATATGTACCCACTTTCATTCACAAAAACAGCAATATTACTATATCCCCTACAAGTATATGTTGGAAGGATATCATTCCCTTAAAAGGTAGATAAAATCACAAAGCTACATACGTGATGTATGGTGACTTCTCTCCACCAATGAATAATGTAGGACCTCCATATTGGCTATTGAATTCTGGGAATCCAGAGATTGATGGGAAGCAGTTAATGATACTGTCTATGTTTACCCTCCATTGGATTTTACCATGCTTCTCAATCAAATTTGATACAAGAAATTCTCGTATAGCTGTATTCTGAAACAGGAAAATAGAATTTACATAAAATTATACAATTATTCATACAAATAAGGCAACATTTAAGGTATCCATTGGGCAAATAATAATTCCATACATTTGTTGTGATAGTTAGCTTCTTTATTCCTATTATACGTTCAAAAGGTTCTCTTCATCCTCAAAGGTTAAATTGCTGACCATTATACATTGTCATGGAAACGATGATCAAGATAAATATTACCAAAATAATTCTAACACTATAATTCCAATTTTGTAAATTCAACAAGATCTTTATTTTAACAAAGGATACATTAAAGAATAAGTTTAAAATTAATCAAAGATGCAAAGTGTATTTAAACTGTGTAATGTAAGTAGGAATATGCGCAGACGTACAATATACATGAATATTGTGTATGGTCTTTACAGATGGGAACATTTCTGGCACTTTTCTCATTTTCAATACGCAAGATCGCAACTACAGCGTGTGCAGCATGTCCGTTCTGGTTTGCATTTAGTCACCTACCTCAACCATTGTCTAAAACTTGGGCACCTTTTCTGCCCAACTACATGTAAATTGATGACATCAAGACAATGCAGAACAACCAGAAATTGCACGAAAATGTCCTTATGACTTTTGTTAGATGTATTTGCAATCTTCCGTATTATCAGAGTTGTATGAGTTTGACCTTTGACCCCATATTCAACAGGGGACTTCCTTGATTCACAGCAAACAATTTCTGCAAGTTTCATGATAATAGGTGCAATACAGGCTCTAATATGCTGTGGAAACCATTTTCAATAATTAAAGTCCTATGACCTTGACCTTTGATCCCAAAATCAATAGGGGTCATCCTTGACTGAAGGGAAACATTTTGGCAAGTTTCATGATAATAGGTGCAATACAGGATCTAATATCATCCAGAAACCATTATCAATCATCAGAGTCCTAAAACCTTCACCTTTAACCTTTTAACCCCAAAATCAATAGGGGTCATCCTTGACTCATAGTAAGTACGTGTATGAAGTTTCTTTGCACAAGCATCTATCATACTTGACCTATGGTCCTGAAACCATTTTCAATCATCACAGTCTTATGACCTTGACCTTTGACCTTTTGACCCCAAAATAAATAGGGCTCATCAATAGGCCTCATCCTGGACTCATAGTGAAGAAGTGTATGAAGTTTTGATGCACAAGCATCTATCATACTTGACTTATAGTCTGGAAACCATTACAATCATCACAGTCCTTAGACCATAGACCTTGACCTTTGACCTTTTGACCCCAAAATCAATAGGGGTCATCCTTGAATCATAGTTAGTAAGTGTATGAAGTTTCATTGCACTAACATCTATCATACTTGACTTAAAGTCGGTAAACTATATTCAATCATACATATATGACGATGACCTTTTGACCCCAAAATCAATAGGGGTCATCACTGACTCATAGTGAGTAAGTGTATAAAGTTTCATTACTAACATCTATCATACTTGACTTAAAGTCAGGAAACCAATTATTGATGGCTGCACCCGCCTGCCTGCCCGCCCTTCTCACATCAAATTAAAAGTGGAGATTTTCAACTTGGCTTAAAATCTCTCGAGTAAATTCAACATGAAATGAACATATTTCTGTCATGGATTTTTCAAGTATTGACTAATTGCTCTTAAATTAGAAATTGTTCTCCTTGTGATGGCTGCGATGGCCAGATACTAAGTTTTTACCTGCTCTACTTCTATCAATGTGTCTCGAGCAATCTGCCGTGCTTTTGGGAGAGGTATATTGTGCATTTCTGAGAACCTTGATTTAACTTTGAGCATACACTGTAGATAGGATGGGAATGACTTAGCTCCGGGACTGGGTGTCGGAGAGACGTCCACAACCGATCAATCCTGAGATTCTGTCTGGCTATAAAAAATATAATTACACATGTAGGTAAAGTCAAATCTTAATCAGTTTATTCAGAAGTTTGCATATTTTTTTTACATACATGTCTATGTAGTTACAAGTGAAACTGTCACCATATGGCTGTAGTTATTATAGAATTTATGAGCCAGCTAACTGTGATATACATATATGTATATATTGCCCTACAGGCTTTGGACCATTTAAGTATAAGTTATTTAAGTTGACAGCGTAGCGAAATTGTCTTGAGTACTAAATCCAGACCTTATGAGTTACTTATACATTATTTGAGCAGCTGAGAAAATAAACGAATAATTTTATTCAGTTTCGGAAACTCAAAATTTTCTATTTATTGTGAAGATTTGATTTGCATGCTATAACAACCTCATAGGTAGGCATGAAATCTTACATACTGTAGATCCAATTTATTGATATACAAGAATGCAGACAAAAGCTTAATGCTGATAGTGGCCAATTTGGCACTGATGCCCTTGAGGATACTTGCTTAAGTTGCAAGGTTTAATGAGAATTCTGTGCAGCAGTTGCAGAGGTGTCAGCCAATCAGAGCCCATAATTGGAGGAAATGTTCGTTGATCAGATCTTTGATTGAGCTTAAACATAAACACGGGAAATGAATTTAAATAAGCGATACGCTTTTTTTCAGATCCCTACATTGTTTGTATTTCTGTAATTATATGTAACTTGCATATGGAATGAATAAATATGTTTAAACTAAACATAAACTTGGTATAGGACCTTGAGTTAACTTGCTTCCTGTAAGGTTTCATGAAATTCTGTGGGGCAGTTGCAGAGGAGATGTCCGATCCCATGGCAGCCATATTTGTTGTCCAAACTTGGTACAGGAGCTTGAGGACCTTGAGTACTTGTTTCCTGTAAGGTTTGTGAAATTCTGTACAGTGCTGGCCTGCAAGGGAGATGTCAAAAATGTATCAGCCAATCAGAGTCCTCAGCGGCTATTATGATTTGTAGACTGATCAGCAGGAAAAACACAAACTTGGTAGAGGACATTGAGTACTTGGTAGAGGACATTGAGTACTTGGTAGAGGACATTGAGTACTTGGTAGAGGACATTGAGTACTTGGTAGAGGACATTGAGTACTTGGTAGAGGACATTGAGTACTTGGTAGAGGACATTGAGTACTTGGTAGAGGACATTGAGTACTTGGTAGAGGACATTGAGTAAGTTGCTTCCTGTAAGGTTTCCTGAAATTCTGTGCAGTAGTTACAGAGTAGATGTCAGAAATGAGTCAACCAATCACTCTCATCACTTTGCAGCCATATAAGATATTGGTTGACTGATCATAAACATAAACTTGGTAGAGGACCTTAAGTATTTTCTTCCCATAAAATTTCATTAGATTCAGTGATGTGGCTGCTGGGTAGATGTCAAAAAAATGCATCAACCAGTCAGAGCCCTTGGCATCCATTGACTCGTACCGTAAAACATGAACTTGGTAGCCTGGGAACTTTGAGTACAAAATGCTTTCTGTGTATAATGGTTTCGTGAAATTCTACACAGCAGTTGCAGTGGAGATGTCGAAAATGTGTCAGCCAATCAGATCAAGTCCATGGCAGTCTGATATTTGTTGACTGATAGGCTCAAAAATCACAAACTTAATTGGTTGTCTCAGGACCTTGAGTACTTGTTTCCCTTAAGGTTTCATGTCAAATTCTGCACAACAGTTGCTAGGATGTCAAAATGTATCAGCCAATCAGAGCCCTTGGTGGCCATATTTGTTAACTGATGATAGCTCAAACTAGATACAGGACCTTAAGTACTTGATTCATGTAAGGTTTCATGAAATTCTGTGCAGTGGTTGCAAGGGAGATGTCAAATAGTGTCAGTCAATAAGAGTCCTTGGTGACCATATATGTTGACCAAACGAAGTGAAAAATACAAACTTGGTAGAGCGCCTTGAGTACTTGCTTCCTGTATAGTTTCACAATATATTTTGCAGCGATAATGAGAGGAGATGCTGAAAATGTGTCGGCCAATTAGAGCCCTTGGTGGCCATAACGGTTGACTGATTAGCCTGAAAAACACAAATTTGTAAAGGACCTGGAGTACTTGCTTCCTGTACAGAATCGTTTAATTTTATATGTAGTCTTCAAGTTGCAGAGAGGTCGAAGAAAATGTTTAAAGTTAATAACAGACAGTGGACAGACAGACGAATGGTGTGCTACATGACAAGAGCTCAATTGAGCTTTGCTCAAGTGAGCTAAAAATTTAACACTGTGAGGGCTGCCACCATACTTGTCTTTCCTCCCATACTATGACCTAATAAACAAGCTGTATTCTATCAACAATTACCTCTGTGAGGGCTGCCACCATACTAGTCTTTCCTCCCATACTATGACCTAATAAACAAGCTGTATCTATATCCTCCTCATCCATCAACCTGAGGATGTCCTCCGACATGTGATGATACTCCATATCCTCACAATGAGGACTGTCACCATGGTTACGAGCATCCAATGAGATTATCTGTAACATAATACAAAAATGTATATCGAGTACATCAATATGTATTAACTATTTTAAAAGGTCTACTTTTTTCAACATATGATTCGATTTTTAGAATGCCTTCTCAAAAGAAAAAAGTTAGAGTAGATAGAAGATAGACATAAAACTTAGTATTACATACACCTTATAAAGGATCATTAAAAACTGTTAAATTGGTTTTTGTGTCACCTGAGTTACTGAAACATAATAAACAATAGCTATTCCTCTATGATATACTGATCAAAGATACAATATTTAGGAGAATAGGTATATAGTTCAACATGTTCAACATTAGCAACAGATCTAGACTTATCACTTCCTCCCAGATCTACTTATCATTTCCTACCTTCCTCCCAGATCTACTTATTATTTCCTACCTTCCTCCCAGATCTACTTATCATTTCCTACCTTCCTCCCAGAAGTTTTATCATTTCCTACAATCCTCCAAGATCTACTTATCATTTCCTATCTTCCTCCCAGATCTACTTATTATTTCCAACCTTCCTCCCAGATCTACTTATTATTTCCTACCTTCCTCCCAGATCTACTTATCATTTCCTACCTTCCTCCTAGAAGTTTTATCATTTCCTACCTTCCTCCCAGATCTACTTATCATTTCCTACCTTCCTCCCAGATCTACTTATTATTTCCTACATTCCTCCCAGACTTCTTATCATTTCCTACATTCCTCCAAGATCTACTTATCATTTCCTACCTTCCTCTCAGATCTATTTATCATTTCCTACCTTCCTCCCAGAAGTTTTATAATTTCCTACCTTCCTCCCAGAAGTACTTATCATTTCCTACCTTCCTCTCAGATCTACTTATCATTTCATATCTTCCTCTCAGATTCGCTTATCATTTCCTACCTTCCTCCGAGATCTACTTATCATTACCTACCTTCCTCCAGATCTACTTATAGTTTCCTACCTTCCTCCCAGAAGTTTTATCATTTCCTATCTTCCTCCCAGATCTACTTATCATTTCCTACATTCCTCCCAGACCTTCTTATCATTTCCTACCTTCCCCCCAGATCTACTTATCATTTCCTACCTTCCTCCCAAAAGTTTTATGATTTCCTACCCTCCTCCCAGATCTACTTATCATTTCCTACCTTTCTCCCAGATCTACTTAGCATTTCCTATCCTCCTCCCAGATTTGCTTATCATTTCCTACCTTCCTCCCAGATCTACTTTTAATTTCCTACCTTCCTCCCAGATCTACTTATCATTTCCTACCTTCCTCCCAGAAGTTTAATGATTTCCTACCTTCCTCCCAGATCTACTTATCATTTCCTACATTCCTCCCAGACCTTCTTATCATTTCCTACCTTCCCCCCAGATCTACTTATCATTTCCTACCTTCCTCCCAAAAGTTTTATGATTTCCTACCCTCCTCCCAGATCTACTTATCATTTCCTACCTTTCTCCCAGATCTACTTAGCATTTCCTATCCTCCTCCCAGATTTGCTTATCATTTCCTACCTTCCTCCCAGATCTACTTTTAATTTCCTACCTTCCTCCCAGATCTACTTATCATTTCCTACCTTCCTCCCAGAAGTTTAATGATTTCCTACCTTCCTCCCAGATCTACTTATCATTTCCTACATTCCTCCCAGACCTTCTTATCATTTCCTACCTTCCTCCCAGATCTACTTATCATTTCCTACCTTCCTCCATGATCTACTTATCATTTCCTACCTTCCTCTCAGATCTACTTATCATTTCCTATCTTCCTCCCAGATTTGCTTATCATTTCCTACCTTCCTCCCAGATCTACTTATCATTTCCTACATTCCTCCCAGATCTACTTATCATTTTCTACTTTCTCCCAGATCTACTTATCATTTCCTACCTTCCTTCCAGATCTAATTATCATTTCCTACCTTCTTCCCAGAAGTCTTATCAGTTTCTACCTTCCTCCCAGATCTACTTATCATTTCCTACCTTCCTCCCAGATCTACTTATTATTTCCTACCTTCCTCTCAGATCTACTTGTTATTTCCTACCTTTCTCCCAGATCTACTTATCATTTCCTTCTGTAGTAAACTGGCACGTCTCTTTGGCTCACTCGGTAGAGCATCAGACTTAACATCAGAAGGTTGCGAGTTCGATCCCAGGTGGGAGTAGTCTCGTGTTTTTTACAATGGCGCCCAACGTAAATCCCACAGAGAGGTGGTGGGTAGGAGGGTTGTCGAAGAGGGGCAGGGAGGCCCAATTTTGACAGGGGAGAGTAGTGTAGTAAACTGGCACTTGTACTAGACTGGGCCAGTGGGACGTCTCTTTGGCTCACTCGGTAGAGCATCAGACTTAACATCAGATAGTTGCAAGTTCAATCCCAGGTGGAGGTAGTCTCGTGTTTTCTACACTACCTTCCTTCCAGATCTAATTATCATTTCCTACCTTTCTCCCAGGTCTACTTATCATTTCCTACCTTCCTCCCAGATCTACTAAAAATTATCATTTCCTACCTTCCTCCCTGATCTACTTATCATTTCCTACCTTCCTCCGAAAAGTCTTATCATTTCCTACCTTCCTCCCAGATCTACTTATCATTTCCTACCTTCCTCTCTGATCTACTTATCATTTCCTACCTTCCTCCCAGATCTACTTATCATTTCCTACCTTCCTCTCTGATCTACTTATCATTTCCTACCTTCCTCCCAGATCTACTTATCATTTCCTATCTTCCTCCCAGATCTACTTATCATTTCCTACCTTCCTCTCTGATCTACTTATCATTTCCTACCTTCCTCCCAGATCTACTTATCATTTCCTACCTTCCTCTCTGATCTACTTATCATTTCCTACCTTCCTCCCAGATCTACTTATCATTTCCTACATTCCTCCCAGATCTACTTATTATTTCCTACCTTCCTCCCAGATCTACTTATCATTTTCTACCTTCCTATCAGATCTACTTATCATTTCCTACCTTCCTCCCAGATCTACTTAGCATTTTCTACCTTCCTATCAGATCTACTTATCATTTCCTACCTTTCTCCCAGATCTACTAAGCACCTTACATATACTATGCCAGTTAGATTTATTTCCCATCAGACCATGGCTGATTATAAGTGGTGGTCCTGGGCTCCCTGTGTTTGTTACTCCGTAAATATTCCTTCCCAGTTCAACAGAGTATGTGTATGACAGTCTCCTAAAATATGAAATACAATTTTAAAAATTTCAAAGAAGCATGTTAAAGTGATATGAAATTATTACTCTGGCCCGGTTTGTGATAATATTTAATATTCTAGTCAAATCATGATTAGGTGTTAAGTGTGTAACTTGATAATTTCTTTACCAAATAACATTTCTTTACCAAATAACACTTTGAGTGTTTGTGTTTTTATTTGTTATCATCCCTGTCTAAATTTTACCAAATCTAACTTAATCTTCTAAAATCTAAATTTCAGTCAAATAAAAACACAAACACTTTGAGTGTTTGTGTTTTTATTTGTTATCAAGTCCCTTCCCTCTGGAAGAAATATTTCAATCTACAGTAAATTTTAGTCTTCAACACAAGTAATGTCTTTGATCTGGTTGATCTGCATATAGCTCTTTCCACTCTGACACTATGTATAATCTGTTTATGAAATACTACTAGTGTGTCGGAACAGTTTCCGGACAGTAACAGTTTCCGGACAGTCGCCCTTTTCAAGTACTTTGAAGGAAATTATTTTTTTAATTTTTTGACAATTTTGTAGATTTTTGAATGCAGAATTCAAATCACGAATCATATAAACAAAATTTTTCATCTAAGTTGCTTTATCACACCACCTTTTTACCCCTTTCTGCCCCGTATTATATCGCGTACCGGGAGAAGTCGTCGAGAACCATACTATTTTGATCTACGTGATTTGAGAAGTTTTGGTTATATTTTCAAAATTATTTTTACACAGTCATTTGTAGAAAAGATTGAAGAAACCAATATAAAAAAATCATCCAGTTTGGGCTGAAATTGATCGAGATTGACAGATTTAAAATCAGGTGTCCGGAAACTGTTCCAGTGATTTGTGAAAAATGGCCAAAATATAGGGTCAAATCGGTCTTACTAAGAAACCATATTTCTTGAGAGATTTTAATATTTTCTTTCAACATGAGTGTCTGTGGGAAGGGCATAGCATTATTTGAGCGAAATTTGAATGATTTCCATTGATGGACGGAGGAGTTATCCCCGAAAAACCTTCAAAATCGTCCGGAAACTGTTCCAACACTAGTAGTTCTTTCTTACAATACAGTAAACAATTAAATTTGTGGTACATTGTATTATTAAAACAAAGACTATGATTTGAGCAATGGATAATGCTGGGAATGTCATATGAGGCTGCAATGGATAATTCAATTATGAAAGGTGTAATCCAAGGAGGGAGATTACTCTAGCAAAGGTGGAGGAAATATGGTGCGCCCGAGGCTGACGACTTGACGCACCCTGACGCAATCCTCAAGTTCAACCAAAATAGGGATCAACAAAATGGTGTTTGCTACCTTTTAATGTATACATTAATTGCTCTATTTCCAGAAAACGTTTTCCTGAACACTTTGGTAAGCAGCATTATCATCAATGGACAACAAAGGTCAATTGGTCAAAGAAAGGGAGACTTGAAGAAAAAGCGTCTGCATTGGAAAACGAAAGTACATTCAGCTCTTAGTCAAATTAAAGCTTTCATAGGTTCAGTGTATTATGCGATAATTAAAACGTTTTGATGACACGATGAATGACTCATGCGCAACTTGTCACAGTACGCCTCATTTCCGGTATTAGTTCCCAGTACTTCCGACATCGATACAAAGTTTACTTCTGTCTAATTTCTGTATTTCCATCATTTCCTGATAATGGCGAAAGAATATGATCATTTATTCAAATTACTAATTATAGGTGACAGTGGTAAGTGGTTGTTTTAACTGAAAAACAGTCAAGATTCATGACATCCTGATCACCCCCCCCCCCCCTCTTGTCAGATTCCAAAATTAGTATCATGCATAATTCTTTGGAGTATATGTTCAAAGAGCAGTTATGATAAATATTCACATTACTGCTCCATGAATATGATATAAAGAATTCTTTTTTCAGTCTTTCAAGTTTAAGAATTCCCAATGTCTAATTTGACGTCGAACCCAGAGTTTACAAAAAAGTGCCGGAGTGCCGGTGATCTCTGGTGGAAATTTCAAATGTCCAGCAGTTTCTAGTTCCTAGCCAGACAAAGTGTCTGATGATTTTTTTTTTTTTTTGTTCCAAAGTAATGACACAACATTATTCTTTGAACGTTTTCAATGAAGACGTTTAAGGCAATGTAAAAAAAAAATTTCTCTGACACCGCCACACTCTTTCGACTTCAGAATAACAAAAAAAAAAATCTGTTGTGTCATATTATCAATCGTTGGTTAAATGCAAGGTATTTACGTACTAGTAGTAATTTCATTGAACATGCTCAAAGGAAATTACATTAATTAAAGTCTGTCTTTAAAAGATATTATTTAAGTGAAATTACACGTGCCCTGACTATCATAAGTTTTTAAGGCAGCATGTCGTGTTTACAGTAACGGTCAATCTGTGAGTAGTGGATGCATAATAGAATGCTTACATCCCAACTTTAATTTTATTCATATTTTGCTATTTATAAATGAATTCTTGAAAAAAATTGTATAGCTACCGGTATTGTACCTGCTCACAATATACATGCAAAGTCATACTGACACTGTACCGTCACATGTCACAGACATTTTAACAATATTCATGAGAACTACCTCTAGTAATGTGTACTTTTCACAATTAAATTCGTTTCTAAACAGCAAATTTGTCATAATACTCATTTTGCATTTGTCCGGTCATTTTTAGCTTTGTGCGGTGGATTTTAAGAAATTTCATTAAAGTTAAACTACAGGACAAATGTCCTGTGTTTTTTTGGTCTCATTTTTAAACTCTGGGAACCTATGCCATTCATTCTCAGATATGATATTTGTAGCAGATTCTAATATGACTTGAGATTTTCTCTCTATATAGAACTCGCCTTGTGTACATTAAATCTCCAACTACATGTAGCATGCTGTGGTGCATTGTCCTAGCTGTAATTTCCCTCGTCACATGAATGAATCAAATTATCACCTCCCCTCTTCTTGCCTCAGTGATAATTTGATTGCTTCATGCGACTCGGGGAATTACTGGACAATAAACAACGGCTAACTATTTGTCATTTCTTCAACCATATAAATGCACAACCAATGGAATTCCCTGAGATGAAACTATTGAAAGGAACATGTTGCATTCCAGAATGCAAATGTTTGTGACGCCACAATGCATAAGCTCTAAAGAAACATGCTGCGAGAGCTGTTCTGCCTTGCAAACTGAACCTGCAGTGACCTAAATTTTAACGGATCTCTTTACCTGGAAAAATTCTATTTCAGAAAAAAAAAAGAAACTGACAATTGTAGTGTTTACATGTATACATGTACATGTATATAGAATAAATTCAGTAGTAAGTGTTTTGTTACAGGTATGCAACACACAGCAAGTGCATTTATTGCATGAAATGCGCTAATGTGCAATACATGTATGATAAATGCACTTGCAAGCGTTTCTTTTTTTTTTTCAGTATATATTTTTCCTCTCCTGTCAGGGAAATTTTCCCCCCTACAAAAGATTTTTTTTTTTTGGCAAAAATAGTTTTTAATAGCATGTAAATCTTAAAAAAATCAGAATCCAAATAGTATACAATATTGGTACCTTTAATTTGGGACCATGTTAAGACCTTTCATTTGAGACCTTGACTTTTGACCTTGTTACCTTGATCTTTGAGTTTGATCTACTTTTCAAAAACATTAATCTTGGCCATATCAACTTATGGATTTTATATTGCACAGGCAATTTCTTGTGATAAGACTTTTTATTTGAGTCTTTGACTTTTGACCTATTGACCTTGAAGTTTATCTGCATTCCGAAAAAAATAACATTCAATTTGGCTATATCCTTTGAATCATAATTGGTAAAGCTTCCATATTTGACTTGAAGATTCCTCACAAAAAAAAAAAATTTTAATGAAACCTTGACCTTTGACTTAGTTACCTTGACAATGACCTCGAGTTTTGCTGCATGTATACTTTTCAAAAACCCTAAACTTCACTATCTTTTGAACCATAAGCGGCTTAATTGACATTCAAGTTTAACATTATGATCCTTATGAAAATACCTTTTATCACAACCTTGAACTTTGACCTACATTTAAAAAAAGTTAAAATTGGCTTTACCTTTTGAAATATAAGGGGTAGGTCTCTTTAATATTTCACTCATAAATTCCTTTTGATAATTCCTTAGATGAATAAAACATATAGTAAACATAATTATATAATTTTTTGCCTTTTATTTCAGGTGTTGGAAAAAGCAGTTTACTTCTGAGGTTTTCAGACAACACATTTTCAGGTGCGGTATGTTTGTGACAAAACATGTTAGTAGATAGTCATTAAATTCCAATGATACTCAAAAGAAATGTTAAATGTCTACAAATTCATGGCGTCATTTTTTAAAAGAAGAGAAAAATTTGCAGCATGGACCAGACATGCACGTTTCAGGTATTTAAATGAGAATTACATGTATAGGAATAAAACACTATAGTACATGTTTATATATTGTATGACTCTTGTTAGTTGAAATATTTAGGGACACCTTGGCTTTTTCAAGTGTAAAGAAAAAAAGTAGTACTTGTACATGTTATAGCTATTTAGTTACACTTGACAGGGCTGGGATGGTTAACTATTTTGTGAAGTCTGTTCTAATTACTTGTCCACTTGTAACCAGGAAGCTCCTTATATTAAGTATAGAACTATAAAAAATTAAATGAACATCCTCACTAAGAAGCTGATCTTCAGGAGATACTTAAGAAATAGGTACATTACTGTAGTTTTAAACTCTTTTATGTAATTCCAGATTTACTATTCCCTTTGCTATCTGTTTTATAACATCACATGATGTATGATTTGTGTTACTATTCCCTTCTGTATCTGTTTTATAACATCACATGATGTATGATTTGTGTTTATACTATTCCCTTCGCTATCTGTTTTATAACATCACATGATGTATGATTTGTGTTACTATTCCCTTTGCTATCTGTTTTATAACATCACATGATGTATGATTTGTGTTACTATTCCCTTCTCTATCTGCTTTATAACATCACATGATGTATGATTTGTGTTACTATTCCCTTCTCTATCTGTTTTATAACATCACATGATGTATGATTTGTGTTACTATTCCCTTCGCTATCTGTTTTATAACATCACATGATGTATGATTTGTGAAAGCTCTCAAGAATACAGAGTTCTTGAAAACTTTGATGCATTTTGGGATTTTTATCAGCCAAAATAATAGATGTACATTGTACAGTGAGTTTTTATTCCCCCGTAATTGGAGATTCGGGGGCATATACTTGTAGTTTTTGGTATGTCTGTCTGTTTGTCCACAAAAACTTTAACCTTGGCCATAACTTTTGAATGGTTAGTGATAGTACTGCCATATTTCACATGTGCATTTCTTGTGACAAGACCTTTCCATGGATACCAAAATTTTTGACCTTGTGACCTTGACCTTGGAGTTTGACCTACTTTTGAAAAACTTTAACGTTTACCATAACTTTTAAATGGTAAGTAATAGGGCTTTGATATTTCACACATGTATTCCTTGTGACAAGACCTTTCCTTGGATACCAAAATTTTTGACCTTGTGACCTTGGAGTTTGACCTAATTTCCAAAATCTAAACTTTAGCCATAACTTTTGAATGCTAAGTGATAGGGCTTTCATATTTCACATATGAATTCCATGTGGCAAGACTTTTCCATGGATATCAAATTTAACCTTGTGACCTTGAACTCAAAATGTGAAACTACGTTTCAGCTGTATTACTGTCAAAGATGCCAACGGGGGCATTCGTGTTTCACAAACATAGGTTTTATTATCGGAGCAAGGAGCAAACAATTTCTATATCGGCAAATCAGATTAAACAGATACTTTTCAAGAACTCTGAGAATACAGAGGGTCTATTTAAAAAGATCGCACAATGCTTTGTTAGGGATGGGGAAGTGGCGATACGATATAAAGATATGTATTTACATGTAAATATAGAAATTAAGCCTCATCATCAATCGAAGAATAATTTTCAATTAGAAAACTATGATTATCTTCAAAATTTATGTAATAAATGTGTATTTATAGGTACATATATCACGACTATTGGTGTGGACTTTAAGATACGAACAGTGGATGTCAACGGAGAAAAAGTCAAGTTACAGATATGGGATACGGCTGGACAGGAAAGGTTCAGAACCATCACATCAACGTAAGTTAATTATCCCTCTCGTCCACGTAAGTTAATTATCCCTCTCGTCCTCGTAAGCTAATTCTTCCTCGTGTTCATATAACTTAATAATTTAATTTAATCCATTAACTATCATAGCCATGGTAGTTAATAAACCATCACATCCACGTAAGTTACTTATCTATCAAATCTAAGTAAGTTAATTATCTATCACATCCACGTAAGTTAACTATCAATAACATCCATGTTAGTTAATAATCCACATCATTTTATTATCCCCTCAACATTACATTCACATAATTTATTATCCATCCCATCCACATCAGTAAGTTAATCATACATCATATCCTTGTAAAATAATTATCCATCACATCAATGTAAGTTAATTATCAATCACATCTTAACTATCCCCTCCACATCACATTACCATGAGTTATTTATCCATCATATCCACATAAGTTGATTATCAAACATATCCACATTCTAAGTTAATTATCCATCATATCCGCATACTAAGTTATATAATATATCCACATAAGTTAATTATCAATCACATCCTAATTAGTAAATTTTCCATCCATGTTAGTCAATTATCCAACATTCCACATAGGTTAATTATCCACATTAGTTAATTATCCATAGTATCCACATAGTTTAAATATCCATCCCATCCACATCAGTTATTTATCCATCCCATCCACATAAGTTAATTACCCATCACATCAAGGAAAGTTAATTATCCATCATAGTCTCATAAGTTGATTATCTATCACATCCACATCAATTAATTATCCATCCCATCCACATCAATTAATGACCCTTCACATCAAGGAAAGTTAATTATCCATCCCAACCACAGAAGTTAATTATCCATAACATCAATGAAAGCTGATTATCCATCACATCCATGTTAGTTAATTATCTATCATATCCAGGTAAGTTCACTATCCATTACATCCCCCTAGGCAGGGTTGAACATAAGGATTTTGAAACCAGTTGTCCGGGGGGCAACCTGAATATGAAATTAAGTTGCCCCCCAGAAAATTTACTTGCCCGTCATTTTTTCTTCGATTTTTTGTTTATTTTTATAAGGTAACCTCTATTAACTACAGTATCTGTATGTACAATGTTATCTAGGTCTCTTTCAAGTTGTATTCAAAGTACACTACTGGGCAAACAATAGTTTCAGGCCTCTGATTGGAACTAAAATCACTACCAATAATCGAATTGAATCCATAGACCACAGTTGATAATGCGATTATTTCGTGTTGAAAATTATGTTGAAAAAATGCCATGATTTCTTTTAACAAGATCTAGATGTGTACATGTATAACAATAAGGTTCCCCCCCCTCCCTGTCTGAGTGTGGAACTAATAAGTAGTAATGTTCTACAAGTTGGAGTGGGGGCTGTCTCAACATCGGTAACCTACCCTAGATCCACATGCTTATCCTCCACCTCAATGGGTTGCATCTATTCAATTGAAAATTGAGGACGTATGCAACGATCACGTCTAAAGAACGTAAAGTAAACATGTAGATCAGAACTAGTATGCTGATACGAAAACCTTTCCTATTCACTCAATTTGAAATGTAAGCTAAGACCAATTTACACAATACACAATTTTTTACTGCGGCTTTTTGGGGGAGGGGGGGGGGTTTAGAGTCGCTACGTTTTTCTGGAATGAGGTGGCAAAAAATCCACAAAACGTTAGCTCTTTACCTGGATGAAAAAAATCTTACATGCATAATAAGAATTAATAAAAAAAAAATGAGTAGGTCAACGCAAGTCGCACGGTTTTACGATGGCTGCGGGCAACTTACATCGTATGCAGACCATACACAGCAATCTGCATACATTTCTGTGTTACCAAATCCGAGCGGAGGCCGTACGGACCACTTACTGATAACGCACAGACCAAGTACGTACGGATCCCCAAAATTTTGCCCACGTTTACACGTTTTTGCAAGTACACATCGCATACTTATAAGCTGGGATCATGACTGTCACGGTTATCAGGGGTTTTTTTTTATTTTGGGGAAGGTGCCTGTGCCTGTCCAATTTGGGAAAATTTGCGTCATTTTGTGGAAATTGGGAAAATTTTTGTACAAATTCTCACCAAAGCATAACTCAAAGTATCATTTATTAACACTGATAATCCATTGATTTGCTTGAACTGAACAAGGTATGAATAAAAAATGCACTTAGAAATAGGACAATTTGTTATGACTTTCAGGTTTTGAGTCTGATTTTCTCAGGTGATTTTTTCATAATTCCTCTTTGGGAATTTCAGGGTGATTTTTTGGGAAAAATACAGGAAATTTGGCATTGGGAAGGGGCCGAAATTCGGCCCCAAAACAAGGAAAAAAAAAAACCCTGGTTATAATGTACATGTACGTCCAGTTGACAGGTAAAGATATAGAAACAGACACGCATTTTATTGAATAGTACTGTGAAGAAAGTAACATCGCATCATAAATAATTTCCTCTTTATATAGATGTTGGTCCGTGAGCAATGAATATCGATCAGTTTACTGAATATAGCCGTTATAATAGATTTGCGTATCTACGTAACGTCCGTACCGTGGAAAGAAGAAACCTTGCTCCCTTAATTTTTTTGAGCAGTGTATACAGGTGATCCAATTAAAAAACAAAATGCCATGGGAAAAAAAACAGAGAGACTGATCAGAAAAACAACTTGCCCGGCGGGCTAGCTGAATTCAGAAATGACTTGCCCGGCCGATTTTTGATACGGCACGGGCAATCGGACAACCGCTTATGTTCAACCCTGCTAGGTTAATTATCCATTACATCCATGTAAGTTTACATGTATTACCTAATACATATGTGTAAGTCACTAACGTATCCTCTCTATATCATATCCACTTTAGTTTATTATTCCTGAATACAACAAAAGTTAATTAGGCCACACTCAAGATGTCTTAAATGATCTTGTTTCATTTTTACATAAACATGTATTATGAAAAATCTAAGAATCAAAGGTCTCTATATTAGCAATACATACAATGTTGTAGTGTGTATCATTTTAGCCCTAACTTCATCATGGCTTTATTTTATATACAGGTACTACCGGGGTACCCATGGTGTTATAGTAGTGTACGATGTATGTAGTGTGTATATAGACTACCATTTTAGCCCTAACTCCATCATGACTTTATTTTATATAAAGGTACTACAGGGGTACCCATGGTGTTATAGTAGTGTACGATGTATGTAGTGTGTATATAGACCACCATTTTAGCCCTAACTCCATCATGGCTTTATTTTATACACAGGTACTACCGGGGTACCCATGGTGTTATAGTAGTTTACTATGTTTGTAGTGTGTATATAGACCACCATTTTAGCCCTAACTCCATCATGGCTTTATTTTATATACAGGTACTACAGGGGTACCCATGGTGTTATAGTAGTTTACGATGTATGTAGTGTGTTTTAGCCCTAACTCCATCATGGCTTTATTTTATATACAGGTACTACAGGGGTACCCATGGTGTTATAGTAGTTTACGATGTTTGTAGTGTGTATATAGACTACCATTTTAGCCCTATCTCCATCATGACTTTATTTTATATACAGGTACTACAGGGGTACCCATGGTGTTATAGTAGTTTACGATGTATGTAGTGTGTATATAGACCACCATTTTAGCCCTATCTCCATCATGGCTTTATTTTATATACAGGTACTACAGGGGTACCCATGGTGTTATAGTAGTTTACGATGTATGTAGTGTGTATATAGACCACCATTTTAGCCCTATCTCCATCGTGGCTTTATTTTATATACAGGTACTACAGGGGTACCCATGGTGTTATAGTAGTTTATGATGTATGTAGTGTGTATATAGACCACCATTTTAGCCCTATCTCCATCGTGGCTTTATTTTATATACAGGTACTACAGGGGTACCCATGGTGTCATAGAAGTGTACGATGTATGTAGTGTGTATATAGACTACCATTTTAGCCCTAACTCCATCATGACTTTATTTTATATACAGGTACTACAGGGGTACCCATGGTGTTATAGTAGTGTATGATGTATGTAGTGTGTATATAGACTACCATTTTAGCCCTAACTCCATCATGGCTTTATTTTATATACAGGTACTACAGGGGTACCCATGGTGTTATAGTAGCGTACGATGTATGTAGTGTGTATATAGACTACCATTTTAGCCCTAACTCCATCATGGCTTTATTTTATATACAGGTACTACAGGGGTACCCATGGTGTTATAGTAGTGTACGATGTATGTAGTGTGTATATAGACTACCATTTTAGCCCTAACTCCATCATGGCTTTATTTTATATACAGGTACAACAGGGGTACCCATGGTGTTATAGTAGTTTACGATGTTTGTAGTGTGTATATAGACTACCATTTTAGCCCTAACTCCATCATGGCTTTATTTTATATACAGGTACTACCGGGGTACCCATGGTGTTACAGTAGTTTACTATGTATGTAGTGTGTATATAGACTACCATTTAAGCCCTAACTCCATCATGGCTTTATTTTATATACAGGTACTACAGGGGTACCCATGGTGTTATAGTATTAGTAGTGTACGATGTATGTAGTGTGTATATAGACTACCATTTTAGCCCTAACTCCATCATGGCTTTATTTTATATACAGGCACTACAGGGGTACCCATGGTGTTATAGTAGTGTACAATGTTTGTAGTGTGTGTATAGACCACCATTTTAGCCCTAACTCCATCATGGCTTTATTTTATATACAGGTACTACAGGGGTACCCATGGTGTTATAGTAGTGTACGATGTATGTAGTGTGTATATAGACCACCATTTTAGCCCTAACTTCATCATGGCTTTATCTTATATACAGGTACTACAGGGGTACCCATGGTGTTATAGTAGTGTACGATGTATGTAGTGTGTATATAGACCACCATTTTAGCCCTAACTCCATCATGGCTTTATTTTATATACAGGTACTACAGGGGTACCCATGGTGTTATAGTAGTGTACGATGTATGTAGTGTGTATATAGACTACCATTTTAGCCCTAACTCCATCATGGCTTTATTTTATATACAGGTACTACAGGAGTACCCATGGTGTCACAGTAGTTTATGATGTTTGTAGTGTGTATATAGACTACCATTTTAGCCCTAACATTATCATGGCTTTATTTTATATACAGGTACTACAGGGGTACCCATGGTGTTATAGTAGTTTACGATGTTTGTAGTGTGTATATAGACTACCATTTTAGCCCTAACTCCATCATTGCTTTATGTATATACAGGTACTACAGGGGTACCCATGGTGTTATAGTAGTTTACGATGTCTGTAGTATGTATATAGACTACCATTTTAGCCCTATCTCCATCATGGCTTTATTTTATATACAGGTACTACAGGGGTACCCATGGTGTTATAGTAGTGTACAATGTTTGTAGTGTGTATATAGACTACCATTTTAGCCCTAACTCCATCATGGCTTTATTTTATATACAGGTACTTCAGGGGTACCCATGGTGTTACAGTAGTTTACGATGTATGTAGTGTGTATATAGACTACAATTTTAGCCTTACCTCCATCATGGCTTTATTTTATATACAGGTACTACAGGGGTACCCATGGTGTTATAGTAGTTTACTATGTTTGTAGTGTGTATATAGACTACCATTTTAGCCCTAACTCCATCATGGCTTTATTTTATACACAGGTACTACAGGGGTACCCATGGTGTTATAGTAGTGTACGATGTTTTAGCCCTAACTTCATCATGGCTTTATTTTATATACAGGTACTACAGGGGTACCCATGGTGTTATAGTAGTGTGCGATGTTTGTAGTGTGTATATAGACTACCATTTTAGCCCTAACTCCATCATGGCTTTATTTTATACACAGGTACTACAGGGGTACCCATGGTGTTATAGTAGTTTACGATGTATGTAGTGTGTATATAGACCACCATTTTAGCCCTATCTCCATCGTGGCTTTATTTTATATACAGGTACTACAGGGGTACCCATGGTGTTATAGTAGTTTACTATGTTTGTAGTGTGTATATAGACCACCATTTTAGCTTTAACTCCATCATGGCTTTATTTTATACACAGGTACTACAGGGGTACCCATGGTGTTATAGTAGTTTACAATGTATGTAGTGTGTATATAGACCACCATTTTAGCCCTATCTCCATCGTGGCTTTATTTTATATACAGGTACTACAGGGGTACCCATGGTGTTATAGTAGTTTACGATGTTTGTAGTGTGTATATAGACCACCATTTTAGCCCTAACTCCATCATGGCTTTATTTTATATACAGGTACTACAGGGGTACCCATGGTGTTATAGAAGTGTACGATGTATGTAGTGTGTATATAGACTACCATTTTAGCCCTAACTCCATCATGACTTTATTTTATATACAGGTACTACAGGGGTACCCATGGTGTTATAGTAGTTTATGATGTATGTAGTGTGTATATAGACTACCATTTTAGCCCTAACTCCATCATGGCTTTATTTTATATACAGGTACTACAGGGGTACCCATGGTGTTATAGTAGTTTACTATGTTTGTAGTGTGTATATAGACTACCATTTTAGCCCTAACTCCATCATGGCTTTATTTTATATACAGGTACTACCGGGTTACCCATGGTGTTATAGTAGTGTATGATGTATGTAGTGTGTATATAGACTACCATTTTAGCCCTAACTCCATCATGGCTTTATTTTATATACAGGTACTACAGGGGTACCCATGGTGTTATAGTAGTTTATGATGTTTGTAGTGTGTATATAGACTACCATTTTAGCCCTAACTCCATCATGGCTTTATTTTATATACAGGTACTACAGGGGTACCCATGGTGTTATAGTAGTTTACTATGTTTGTAGTGTGTATATAGACTACCATTTTAGCCCTAACTCCATCATGGCTTTATTTTATATACAGGTACTACAGGGGTACCCATGGTGTTATAGTAGTTTACTATGTTTGTAGTGTGTATATAGACTACCATTTTAGCCCTAACTCCATCATGGCTTTATTTTATATACAGGTACTACAGGGTACCCATGGTGTTATAGTAGTTTACTATGTTTGTAGTGTGTATATAGACTACCATTTTAGCCCTAACTCCATCATGGCTTTATTTTATATACAGGTACTACAGGGGTACCCATGGTGTTATAGTAGTGTACGATGTTTGTAGCGGTGAATCATTTGCCAATGTTAAAAGATGGCTACACGAAATAGACCAAAACTGTGATGTAGTTAACAGGATATTAGGTGAGTTTTAGACATTCAGCTGTAAGAAAAAATATCCTTGTACACCCTCAACTTTCACATGCCCTACTTACATTTGTATTCTACGTCACAGAATGATGTATGTTCTAGCATTCTTGGTAGACTCTCAAGATTATGTCCTCATAGTAACTTTAAATCTTAAAGCCCCATCACACTTTTTCATATCAGCTACGTAAGAAGAGTATTTTTGCCAAAATCTTTACGCGAGAGAAACAAAAAGGTCTATCACGTATTTCGTTCTTCTCAGAAGTTTATACGACATAAAAGACTTTTCTATCACGTATGAGCGACTTACCAATGCGTCATACCAACACGTACGTGTGGCGTTTGGCACGTACGTGTGGCGTTCATTGCGTTTCTACTGCTTAAGTATGACATTAGTGCTACGTAATCTTCTTATAGCGACGTTTCTGCTGCTCTACGAGCTCACGTTCGTATGAAAAAAATCTTTGGTTGCCAAACATTATATTTTTCGATTTCCACTTAAAATGATATGAACACAAAGAGGGTAGAGGGTACTGTCAAAGTGCCCTTTGAAATTAGCGTATACTTTATTTAGACTCAGTTCGCCATGAGATAAATCTGTTTGGTTGATCTAGTGGAAGCTTGTAAATGTACGGTATAATTAATCTTAATTCATTCTCAATAGGTTCAAAACTTTATTTTTCCCCTAGGTTTTCAGCATGTGTTCATAAAAACGTAACAAATCCATCTTTTACGCTGAGGTGGAATGAGCGATACTCCTTTAACGTAGCAGATACTCATACAACGTAACACCAAGGTAGCTCTTGCGTAGCAGGAACGAAAAGAACGTAGTTCGTACGCCATAAATACGCAGGAGTGAATTGAAGAAACAAAAAATACGAAATTGAAACTGTGTATCTTACATAGTAGATACGAATAGAACGCCGCGGGTATGAATCAGCAATGCCTTGTACTTAGCACGTACTCCATAGGGATATGGATTGCGTTTGTTATTCGTTTGTATTCGTTCGTACTGCGTTGTAGGAGTATTAGCGACGTTCCTGCTACATTGCTACTGCGCTTCTTTCGTTTGCAATGCGTTCATGCTACGTACACACGGCAGTATGGAAGTTGCTACGTACGTGTTACGTAATTTTAGGTGCAAACTTAAAAAATGCCGCACTCTTTCGTATAAGAGATGATGCTATGTTTCAATGAGTACTCGCTACGTAAGCTGGAGTTGCTGTGGCGTTCCTTTCTTACTGCCACGTATCCTCATACGCTGTAGATACGTGGGCCGATACGTAAAAGTGTGATAGGGGTTTTAGAGTTGTCTTGTCATTTCAGTATTATTTTATTTCCATTAAAAAACGACGTTTCTGATTCTGACTAAGGATAATCCCTAATTATAATTAAGATATTATGTTACAAATTACAGTAGTTGATCAATATCAAAGATGACAAAAATTTTTCATATTTTTGCACAACAAAGATGATAATACGCATGTTATAATTTTGGCTTATAGTGGGAAATAAGGATGATGATCCCGATAGAAAAGTAGTTCTTACACAAGACGCACAGAGATTTGCAGAGCAGATGGGCATACAGCTATTTGAAACTAGTGCCAAAGAAAATAAAAATGTAGAAGAGGTAAGACCATCAAAATAATAAAACTATAATGACTAGAGCTCTGTGCGGCTCACTTTGGAAACTGGACTTACGTTATTTTGAATACTTTGTCACGCAAACATTTAAATAATATTGATATCATTAAACAGTTTTTGCTTAGACATAAATTTTGTATGGGATATATGGTCGCGGATTTATGAAGTAATGTTTTAGAGATGAAATACTTTTTAGATGGGGAGTTTTCAAAGTTAAATTTCTGTGTGACTTTGCCGAGGTTTAACATTGATGTCGTGTGAAAAATAGTATGATTGTGTGCATGGTCTATAGTATAACATACCATATACCAAAATTTAGGACTAAGCTAGATCTATTGAATGGTTTCAATTTCACAAAATATTTGCATAATATACATTGTTGTAGTCAAAATCGTGTTTATTCAGTTTCCGAAATGAGCCACGCAGAGGGAACGTTTTATGAAATATTCGTAAGTCTAAGCATTCAATTTTACTGTAAACAAACAACCTGAGTAGAGGAAATTAGAGGTTTTTATAATGAATCAATGATTTTCAGCAAATTTCATGCATGTGTTATTGAAATTGTCACTGAAGTGAAACATGTCATAACAGAAATTACTTTGTTTCCTTTATGGGAGATTAGTAAGATTTGGAAAAGTCAGACTCTGATTGTAAGACATCACTACAGAGTTCTTGAAATCTTCCAATAAAATGTCAGACATTTGGGAAATTTGATCGGTCCAAATAATCGGCAAATCCGATAAAACGGATACATTTCACGAACTCTGCACTATCCTTCATATTGTCTTGTTACATGTGTACAGTAAGTCACTGATAAAGATTCAGTCATTGTGAACCTAATCCTCTTTTTTTCAGATGTTTTTAGCAATTACAAAATTAGTTTTAGCAACCAAGAAAGAACAAATGAAGAAAGCCGCAGAACAACCCTCGGAATCAATCAGATTAGACAAACGGGGCGGCGGCGGCAAAAATAAAAAATCAAAGTGTAATTGTTCATGAAAGTAACCATCTGATGTTAGTGTACATGTACTCATTATAACTGTGAATAGCGGTGCATATGTACTCCTTTCCAGTAAGCTTTAGATTGTGATACATATATATGTGCTCTGAAGTCATGTGACCATTTTGTTACTATTTTTAGGTCCTGTTGAGTTGAAGTTTCGAGAAATAATAAAATCTTGTTGTGATGCTCTAGATGGAGCAATAAAATGCATGATGATATCAGATTATTTCGTTATAATTCAAATACATATTAATTTTTATATACATGTCAGATTAGATAAAATATGTGTGTGTACGTTAACTCAAGACAAAATATAGATGTTTAATGGCTCATTCATTTATCTAATACATGTATATCACTGAGGCGTTTTTTATTATTTTTTGGATTACAGTATTTGAGCTTTGTTGGTGTCTGGTATCCTAACGGCAAATAGTAGTTGATCTTGTGGGTTGATAATAAATCATCAGGGAAACATTGCCATTTTATAAAAGCTCATTAAAGCACAAAAAAATTTAAATTATTCTGAACATTCGTATTTTTTATTAAAGCAAAAATTACAAATGCTGCTTATAATTCTAGGTTTGCTAAGTTTTAGCTTGGTTTGCATTTCTCTGACATCTTATCATCTCAATGACATATTCATCGTGATCATTACAAGTCACAAGTTGAATTTTTAAAAATTTAATTTTCACAAAATTAAACCATTTTGTGAGAAACATCGTGTGTCATGCTATTTTTTGATAGAACGTGTTAACTACATGTAAATGTATCAGATCATGAAAAAGTATGAATCATCATCCAATCAACAATGAGAAACTGCAGCATTTCATAGACTTCTTCATTTTCTTTTCTTCATAATACAAATCAAATTTCTGAGAAATCCACAAAACTGTCATGAAACTACCAAGAATTTCCCACTATCAAACTGTATTTGCCATTCCTGATAAAGTATAATATAATGACCACGAAGCTCATGTTAGTATGATTGTCTGTTCATACTTGTGTCAGTTCTCACAGAATCTGATGAAAATGTAAGTGTATCTATTTAATGCAACTAAATTGCAGTGAAGATAGGGCAAAATTGCACTATAAAGTATAGAATTGGCTTTGTTTAGCATTATAATTCATTCAGATATAGAATAGACTATTTTCTCATCACTGCAGTAGATTTTCATTTTATACACACCAAGACCCGACATCACAATATGTGACGTTATTTTTAACTTTTACGTCATAACAGATCTGTGAGGTCGCTGTAAGAAATATCGTATAAAATTCTAATGGTTGGTCCTGGCAAGTCTATAATACAACTCTAGCTTCAGTATTATGAAAATGGTCAATTTGCAAAGTATTGAGTTAGTAAATTTTGTTATATACAGGGAATTTGGGAGTTCTAAATCGTCTGTTTTGGGAGTTCCGGATAGCACAAAACTGTTTGTAATTTTGAAATGAGAACTAATTTTTGTAATTAGTGATTATCTTATTATTCAATATTGATAGTTGTCTTTGTAGAAAAATACCAAATGTCATTTGCCATTTTTAATAAGTGAAAATTGATTCTGAACACACAAGCCGACCCCAAACCCCCAACTGACTGTACGTACATTTACAATATATAATATTTCAGTTAAGTATGATCATGTTAAGTGTTTTGATATTTTAAGTGAATGTGTATATAAACCCGTGTACACATGTATGTAAACATTACATTCTATTCAAAGCTTGAAAGTATATATAGTAATACTTAGATTAAATTCAGATAATTATTCTATTCCCTCATGACACGATTTATATAGATATGGACCTCAGCATGATAATTATGGTTTTAGCATGTTACATTCTCGATATACATACACATCTCTCATGTATGGCTGAGTTAATATCGCTACTAGTGACTAATTGATAGTTTGTGTACATAGTGATAATCATTAATTTACTCAACATGTACATGTATATCACAGCCAGTTGTGCCTCACTTGAAATAGATTTGAAATGAGCATCATGTAAATTTCCCATGAAAGTTCATGTGAAATTCATATAATTTTTACATCAGATTTATGTGAAAAATATTTCACATGAATTTCACATAAATTTTACTGCACGTGAATCTTTTCTTCTAATGTACATGCAAAATTGAATTTACAGGAAATCAATTTTCATTTAAAAAATTTCATGTTCCTGCTAGTTTCATATAAATTTCATGTGAACTTCATGTAATTTTTCACATGAATTTCATATGAGGCACAATTGGCTGTGTACAACTTATAAGATATCCAATGTACGTGTATTTATTGCTCCAAGCGTACCTATCCTGTGTTTGTACATGTATCGTTATCTATTTTTGTTGTACAAATGTATATGAGTAATTGATGTATTCATGTATAGGCATAGACTTTACAATTTTTTCCGCAAGAAGTTTTTATCGCAGTTTGGTTATATTGTGGCTCTGACATACACTATCATAGTCAATAGAATGTCATATTGTGATGATATACATGTAGAAGAAATATATTGGGAAAAGCAATGTTTTTGTAATTAAAGTTAGGTACTGTAGACATGGTTATTTTAGCTGGGGGATAATTTCGCAATTATAACATCAAGCCGTTATGCGTTAGGGGAAATGATCGCTATAAAACGTATACCCATTGCAAGAATGCGGCAGGGATAATTTCACCAGGGAGAGATTTTCATGAAGTCACTTGATTCTGAAAACGTAATGTTTGCTATAAAAAACTGAACTTTTTACTTTACTGTTCTTACATTTTATCCATAAAAAGTGAAAATAGGTTTATATCATTTAAAAGATGACTTCTGAATTTTTGAAAAAAAAAAAACAAAAGCTATGTAGACTTTTTATGAAGTCAGTACATGTAATACAAAACTAACTTTATGCTGATGAAAGATTCAGTCTTTAGATGTCTTAATTATAATGATTATCAATAATTACAATAAAATTTGACATAAAGTAGGGCATAAACATCACATTTTATTTAAGTCTTATACTGCTTCAAATTCATTTTGAAAAAAAAAATGGTGATTTTTTTTCAAAAATTCATTTGAAATAAGAAAAATTCATATGTAATCAATAAATTTAAACTCTGTCATCATTTTCTTCTTCATGTTTGATTCTGTGAGAAAAACACATGTATCATGCCATTTTAAAGCCCCAACATGTATTATATAGAAACATTTCATACACATCTAATTACTTCTAAAGTACGCATTAACATACAGGATATATCTACTTGTGTATAGGTTCTATTATTCTCTTGATTTCTCTTGATTTGTATTATCGAACACGTATATCATTGTCAGTGAAATGGAATGTTTTCGTACACATGAAAAATAATGAGACATCACAAATCCTGTTATAGTCTACTTAAAGTAACGCTTTGCTTTAGAAACTCAACTTTATAGTGCTAAGAACCTCCCCATTACATGTAAATATACTGCTATAACGCAAGTAAGTGGTTTGAAACGCAGAATACTCATTCAGTGTATCTTGGTGTGGATGTCAGGCTTAGTAAGTTTAGGGATCATATTGTCTGTCCGTCTGTCTGTCTGTCTGTCTGTCTCAGGACTGTCTTATTGTTAGCACTGTAAGTCCTAACATAGATAAGAGGAAAATAGATCATATAGATTTACATCTATGGAAAGACTGTCGATTAAAATAATTGTGGTACATTGGAGTAATTTAATCAATACATGCCTTTAAAAAAATACACAAATTTTCCAGCATTCCAATTTACTTTTATCTTACGTGACCTTTGAAAAATAGATGGCATTTTGAACTGGATTTTTTTTTCTTTTCTTCTCTCAAGATCTTACGGCATTTCATAGCAAAAGGATGAATCATTTCAAAACTTATACAGATATTTCTGTAAAACAATAGTTCTCTTTCCAAAATTTGTAAATCAGGACAAAATTCTGGCCCAGAAACATGTCCTGATATAATTGGAAAATTTTTGTACTATTATTAAATCCTGTAATGACAATTTTCATTGTTTCTTGTGAAATCCATTATGATTTTCAAATGCTTGTATTCCATGATAAAATTCAGTTCGACCCTCATCCTTTGTGTATGAATTTATTCATGTTCTGACAGCCAACCTAATTGCAGGTAAATTGTTGATCTTGAACACAGCAGTGTTTCTGTATACTAACTGAAACATATTTATACATTACATATTATGTACATGTATCAACATTTCATTTTATATGTATATGTACTTCGTTGCTTATTTTCCAAGTCATATTGTATTATTCACTAACATGTGTTTTCTGTTTTGACAGAATCCATATAGCCATAATCAAGCACATTGTAGAATATTGTTTCATAAGATAAGGCTTCCATTAAAAGTCTTTCATTTGAAAAAAAAAAGAGCCAATTTTGTTAGAAAATCAGGTTGAAACGTTTGGCTCAAAATAAATTTAACTATGGTAAACACGCATGACTGTCATGTGCATCACATGTACATGTACAATTACTATGAAGTTTAGAGAAAGCCATAATTTAATGATAAGAAGTCTCGTAAGGTTTTACTTTCTTCACAATGATAACACGATAACTATTTTCCTGCACTGGAAATGAATGAAAGAGTTTCCATTATGTATTAGAAGTTCATCCGTAATGTTAATTACTGCTGTTTATACGTATATCGAGTCAAAATCATTTACATCCACTACATTCTACACTGCTATCGGCTCCCATCTCTGTGAACTTTGGTCAGCCATGAAAGCTATCAAGTATTTGTGTGGTATGTCTTCATAATTGAAATCCTTTGTTAAAATTTTAAACTTTTTCAGTTGCTTTGTCATGTAAAGATCATTTGAATAGTGTCAGAGTTAGATGAATTAAAAATTGTTTTTGAACAGATCAGGATTATGTCCATAAAGAGAACGAAAACACAGCTGGTTCTGTCGTTTGTGTTTATGGAACATGCCGTCAGGTGTAAAGTCTTGACTATCAGAGTCTTATCAGAGACTGTAGCTGAACGTAGGCAAAATTTAAAAGTTCTGTAGATTTTTGAATGAAAATTCCTGCAAATTTCAAACAGAGAGCTTTAGTGTTGATTTTGGTTGCCATGGTACTCTAAACATGGTTATTTTCACTGGGGGGAAAATTCGCAATCATGACATTGAGATGTTACGCTTGGGTATAATATATTCGCAATAGAAATGTTTTCTGCCTTTGTAAGAAAGTTAATTTTTGCAAAGGAAATTTTCCGGAAGTCTTTTAATTTGCGAAACACGCGAAAATTACCCCTACGCGAAAACTTCCATGTATACAGTAAATTCCTTCAGGAATAGATCTTGTTGGATAGATTCAGCTCAATCCTTAATTTATATGTTTTATTTTTTTTGACTAATTTGTATATTACTGATGAGTAGGATTTTCTATGTGCAGTACACAGCAAATATGAATGTTTATGTAGATACGACAATGTCTCCAGATGTTGATTGATAATTGATATTTCCACAATTTTGATTTTTCATGTGCAATTGTTTGCGGCCAAATTTTCATTTCATGCTTGAGTGATTGAGCTGAATTAGCATACATTCGCTGGTGTGATAGAATTTTTGTCTGTGCCCATTTTACTATGTTATCTATACAAAATTATTGATGAATTTCTCCATGTTATCATTTCTTAGCAATAAAATATTAAA